>OX442314.1:7499322-7974608 GCA_949358305.1 Strigamia acuminata
ACACCAAAGCACGAGAAGCTCCGCAGCCGTGTTGAGGTTGTCCGTTGGTGCAAAGCCGAGGGATATGAATATAAATCGGAATTGTTTAACTTCAAAG
Source organism: Strigamia acuminata (assembly GCA_949358305.1). Taxonomy (NCBI): domain Eukaryota; kingdom Metazoa; phylum Arthropoda; class Chilopoda; order Geophilomorpha; family Linotaeniidae; genus Strigamia; species Strigamia acuminata. The sequence goes on from OX442314.1 coordinate 7,499,420, forward strand.
ATGTGACTATCGGTTTTGCTGGTTGCTGCTCTGTCGAGCCGGACACGTACGAAGAAGCGGTCAAAGGCGCCAGCAAACCTGATTGGGAAAACGCGATGGAAGACGAAATAAATATCTTCAAAGAGCGTGAGGTTTATGTCGAAGTCGACAAAGACCAAGTTAAAGACAAAACCTTATTGGGATCAAAATGGATATACAAGTTAAAAAGGGATCACACGGGTACGATTAGAAGATATCGTGCTCGTCTCGTTGCACAAGGCTTCAAGCAGAAGCCAGGCATTGACTTTACTGAGGTATTTTCCCCAGTAGTCAATTTTGTGTTAGTCATGATGTTCTTCTGTGTCTTAGTGGTACTGAGGGGCTGGCGTGACGTACACCTTGACATTAAGGCCGCATACCTATATGGGGACCTCGACGAAGTGCAATATATCCACATCCCAAAAGGATATCGAACGACTGAAAACCAACACAAATGTTGGGAATTGAGAAAGTCTCTTTACGGGCTTCATCAGTCTGGTCGTATGTGGTACCAGCGACTCCACGACCAGCTGATTGAAATTGGATTTGAACCGGTCTTGGGTCTCAATTGCGTGTATAGCTTGGGCACTGACGCTATACTTATTTTCTATGTCGATGACATTGTATTGTTTTCAAAAGACAACATAGCAGAGGAGTGCGTTTTGGATTGGATTCAACAATCATTTGAGATTGTCAATTTGGGCCCCGTCACCCTTTTGTTAGGGATAGAGTTTTGTAGGGACGGGGAGAATATCTTTATTCATCAGCGCGCTTATATTGCAAAGTTGTGTAAGCAATATGGGATTGACTCTTGTCATCGAGTTAGAGTGCCTGGCACCCCGGGCACCATGATCCAAAAGGTTCAGACGGGGGAACGTGTCAATTCGAGTTTTCCGTATCGGTCTCTTGTCGGCAGTTTGCTTTTCATCGCAAGTCGTACAAGACCCGATATTTTGTTTTCGGTGATAGTGTTGTCTCAATACAACGAGACTCACTCGACTCGACACGTGAACATGCTGCTCCAAATCCTGCGATACTTGGGGAACACGCCAAATTTCTCTATCAACTTGGGAAACTGCCAAAGCGAAAATTTGACCGTTTATACGGATGCGTCCTTCGCATTAGACCAGGACAAACGTCGAAGCTTTGGTGGGCACATCATCTACCTGGGAGGTGTCCCAATCTCATGGAACTGCCATAAGCAGACCATTACAGCACTTTCCATTATGGAAAGCGAATTTTTGGCGGTGGTCGATGGTGTAAAGGAGATAATTTGGTTGGAGCGCATATTTGGTGCGGATGTGATGATGGATGGGCTCAACCGGGAAATACCATGTGTTTACGCTGATTCAATGCCAGCGATCCAATATGCGAAGAATCGCATAGAAAATCGCGCAAACAAACATATTGACGTTAAGTTGCATTTCGTGCGCGACTGGTTTGAAAAAGGTGTTTTTCGAATCAGACATATCCCGGGAACCCTTAATGTAGCCGACCTTATGACCAAGTGGCTATCTCGCGCAAAACTAGATGCATTGTGCGAGCATATTTTTGTAGCGGCAAAGTAGTTCATCGAAGGGGGATTTGTTGGTTTGCGATGAATTATTTGCGATAATCATATTTGTTGTGCATTTCCGAGTAGGCACAATAAGCGCGTTACTTCATATATTGGTACGAATGGTCAGCCAGTTGATTCTGCTTTTTAAACTACGCTTGTTTCGTACTCCAACTGGCTGTGTCTATGTGATAACGCGCGTCCCGTTGTCTGCTTGTTAAGCGATGATCGTTTAATTTGGTTTGGTATTGTTTATCCATTACTTTAGTCTTTACGTTGTATTATTGTAAAGAATAAATCTATTTGGTTATACTAATAGATTTGTTCTCGTTGTTACTCTGTAACCTGAGTTGAGATCAAATAGCCTCAACCCAGATCACTTGTTTTTATGCTTTCATGGTGAATAAAGATGGCGGTCGCGTGTTGCGAACTAACCGCACTTTATAATCGGTTTGCAAGTTATTTCCGCATGCTCCAGGTCCAAATACGCTCTTCAGAAAGCACGCAGTACGACGCCGACGAGGATTTGCGGGCGTATTGTCGCCACTTCAACTTAGATGTACGTTTCTTCGGTTCGCTGACCGAAGCCAAACAGTATATGGCTCGCAATCAACAGCCGGGAGGTTCGTCCGACCGTTCCGGCCGATCAGCGGACGAGTTGGAACTGAACCGCGGAGGTATCAACGGAGGGCCGCCGGCAACTTACGAGAAGTCGCGTGACCTGCCACCCGCTCCACCTCCATTACGAGTCGTTAATCCTACTTCTCCAAGTAAGGAACAAACGACGGAACCAAGTGCATCGACTCCAAAGTCAGATGAACCCCTACTGGTTGAGCGTACGGACAACGTACAACGACCATCTGTAGTGGACAAAGTCGCGAGCGAGTCGCAGACCATCGTCCTTGAACGGCGTAACCAACAGCCTATTCCTGCACTCCCGCCAGTGTTGGAACAGGAAATTCCGCCGAGGAGAGTTGTTTATCCACCTAAACATCCCTCCGAAGCCATACGACGTTTCCAACAAGAAATTAGGGATCAAACCTCAACGTTGAAAACCCCTGTTGATTTCAAGGCACAGCAGGAATTTCCGACTAGAAAATTTCCGGCCGATCCGATCGAACGCTTCCAACAACGAGTTCGCGACGAAGTACGAGATGTGGACCCAAATCCAATTCAACCTCATACACATTTCGAGTCACCGCGAAGAAGGCCGAACTTGCCTGCCTTGCGTCGGGAGAAGTCGCCGTCGCCAATTATTCCCCGTGCTCAAATAGGATATGAGGAATTTCGGCCAAATTACGAAGATTATCGGACGAATCACGGGTATAACTCCCCCAGCCAGGGGAGATTCCGTCGTTCCTCGCCACCGCGACCAGATGAGTTTCAACGCTCATATTCGCCACCTCCTGCAAGGGGGAGTCGAAGAAATGAACCCCGTCCACCCCAGCCAGGGGGACAAGGGGGACAAGGAGGGCAAGGGGGACATCACGCCGATAATCCCAACTTGCTCCCTCCCGGTTATTTTCAACGTTCATATTCTCCACCGCCACGGAGGGGAAACAGCGCGAGTAGCACTGCTCCCACCCTGTCGCAAGACGACATGAACTTACTAGTTCAGAGATTGTCGGGAAATGTGCGAAATACCCAATCGCAACCGCAACCAAATAGGAAATTCATCTGTAAAGGAATAGAAATCCCAGCTTTTGAAGGAAAGCAGGAAGACGTGTCAAGATTTTTGGAAGTCGTGAAATCAGTTTCAATGTTACGAGAAATAACATTGGACAACATGGTACATGAAATCATTCCAGGTTATTTACTGGGCCATGCGCAAACATGGTTCAAACAAGAGAAACGACGTTTCACAAGTTGGGAAATTTTCGAGGACGCTTTTCTAAGACGTTTCGATCTCGTCCCGCTCACGCGAGCAAGACGACTGAAAAACGTAATCCAGAGAGCTGACGAAAGCTTATATGATTTTCTGTTGCGTTTTTCCAAAGCGCAAGGGAAAATTGCACCCGGAAGCAGAGAAGGTATAGACCACCTGTTCGATAATGTAACTGATGAAAGCTTTATGTTATTGATGAACAAGGACCTGTACGGTGAAAGTACAGTCGAAGAAATCATTTATTTCGTGGGAAAACATCGCTGTATGTTTGAAAACAAAAAGCAACATTCGGCGCGTCTCGAGTTTGACAACAGCGAATTCCCAACATCCAATGCCTCGACAAAGGCAAAAGATAACAAATTCGCATCTAAACCATCACTCAAGAGTTCCACTGTCGGTTATGAACCAAATACCCAAGTGGAAAGTGACATTGAAGTTGATAGTGGAGACGAAGAATCGATGGAGACCATCTATATTAACCACATGGAGACCAAGTCCGGGAAGTGTTTTTACTGTTATGAAACAGGGCACTTCAAACGGGAATGCCCGAAATGGCTAAATAAGAATAAAGCAGATTCCGCAAATAAACGTCCGGCGAGCTCACAAGCTACGCCCGATGATGTAAAACGGCCTAGACCTAACTGGGTTACGACCGAACTTCTGGACAAGAAACTAGGCGATTTACAATCAACATTGCAGTCGTCTCTTCAAAAGTCCCTTCACAGCTCAGTTACCGATCTACTTACAAAATTCTTGAAAGCTCCTACAAGCTCGACAGAAAAAGCAGAGGAGTCAAAAAACTGTTAAGGGGGGTTGAACCAACCATTTCAGCCCCCATTAAAACAGACCCATTCGATTTCTCGGAATTTTCAGATGATTTATTTGAATTATCTGGAAAGGATCAGAAACCCCCACCAATTGAACTTGCAACCCAATTAAATAAGGAACTATTCAAGTGGGACGACTTGAACCTTGATTTAATTCCTACAACGGAACGCGCCAACAGTAATACTGGTGGCGTGAGGGAAGGAATCGATTCAATGACGAAACAATTGGAGGGACTCAGCATCTTCAACCACGGTGGAAAATGGAACGTGAAGAAGTTCAGTAACCTTCGACGTTTAGACCAACGCGGAGTTACGGAATTTGTAAAAACACTGACTGACCGACATTCTGACGACCCTCGTATGAGAGTTCAGATTGGAGGTTTGAAGTTCAATGCTCTAATGGACTCTGGTGCAACCCAGTGTTTCATTGGAATGCAACTTCTATCTCAAACCAATGCAGAACCCGATTATATCCAAGAATGTCCTCGGGGAATGCGAGTTTGTGCAGTAGGAATTAGTCACGTACCACTTGGACAAATTACACTTTGTGTCAAGTGGGCAGGCGGACTAAAATATACACCAATCAACTTTATTATCCTGAAACATGGAGTATGTGATCTTATCATTGGTCACAACTTCATGCGACGCGCCGGAATTGACCTGAGAGCTAAAAGAGGATCATTCACATGCGATTCCATGCCTGGATGGTCGGCTCCCTACGAAACTAGAGAGTCCGACTGTGAATTGGCACGTATCCGTACACTCGATGCTAATGGCGCCGAGACTCACACGCCTGCTGATTGGGCTGAAAAGCTTGTCGCAGACTGTGATAGTACGGACGAACGTAAGGACCAACTAAAAGCTGTCATTTTAGCAATAAAAGACGTTTTTAGGGACAAAGTAGGTTGCACCAACTTAGCCAAGCATAAAATCACTTTGAAAAAAGATGCGAAATGGCGAATCCAACCTTATCGAATGTACAACCCGGCCAAGAAGGCCATAATGACGGAGTTAGTCGAGGAGTTGGAGGCCGATGATCTAATCGAGCCTGCAACTGGCCCGTACATCAGTCATCCTGTGATAGTAGCCAAACCAAACGGCAAATACCGTTTGTGTATTGACTACCGTTGGCTTAACGCCATTTCAATACTCGACACAATACAAATGCCTAGTATCGACCTGTTAATCCACAGTACGAATAAGGCCAAGTATTTCACATCATTGGATTTAACTCAGGGATATCATCAGATGGAAATGGAAGAGGAAGACAAGTGTAAAACTGCTTTCTACACACCGAAGGGAAATTATCAATTTAAAAGGATGCCCTTCGGTTTGTGCAACGCACCCTGTTCCTTCCAGAACTTGATGAGCAGAGTGATGGGTGACTCGCTGCATAAGCATGTCCTCGTCTACTTGGATGATTTGATCATCTTCTCCCACTCCTGGAAAGAACACTTGGACCACATAAAGGACGTGTTAGAAAAGCTCCAAAAAGCTAATTTAACTATCAACAAAGCCAAATCAAAATTTGGAAGAACTTCACTAAAGTTCTTGGGTCATTATATCACACCGGAAGGTTTGAATGCTGACCCCGACAAAATCAAGTCAGTCAAGGAATTCCCCGAACCCACCTGTTCAAAGGATATACAGAGGTTTCATGGTCTGTCCAATTTCTTTAGGAAGTTTATTCCTAATCATGCGGATATCGCTAGACCACTCACCTCAATCATGCATAAAAATGCTGCTTTTGTGTGGGGCAAGGAACAGAAAGAGGCATTTGCAAAAATCAAAGAGATTTTGTGCGATAAAAACCAAGTTCTACATATGCCTGATATGTCAAAACCTATGGTAGTAATGACTGACGCGTCCCATACAGGGCTCGGTGCAGTTCTCTGCCAGGATGTCGAGGTGTTTAACGAAAAAACACAGAAAATGATGATGGTCCCAAAACCCGTTGCTTATGCGAGCCGAGTTTTACGAGGGGCTGAAGAACGTTATTCCACTCCCGAACTGGAATGTTTGGCAGTTGTGTGGGCAGTTGATCGCTTCCGCCCATACTTGGAATACACGACGTTCACGCTGGAGTCGGATGCGCAAGCGTTGGGTTGGCTAATGAGAACGCCAGAACCATCCGGCCGATTTGGTCGCTGGGCAGTGAAAATCCAGTGCGGAGCATTCAAGATTGTGTTCAGAAAAGGCGCCCTGAACCAGGTAGCCGACGCTCTATCAAGAGCGCCGTTATCTGCAATGGATACGCCTATTACCGATTACATTGAGCCGGTAGAAATTAACCAATTCTATCCTCTATGGACCGGTAATAAGAAGACTCAAGTCATTCCAGTTGAAGGACGACGTCACTTTCTAACAAATGTGAATATTCGTTTTAACGATTTCTCCGAATTAAATGAAGAAAATTCAAATAATTCTGGAGAAAAGGGGGAAGTGAATGAGAAAGGCAAAACGAAACATCAAACAACAGTATTTAGTGCATTAACCGATGTACTAAATCAAGTTCCCCCAACCCGAGCTGAAATAATCGCAGAACAATTATTGGATGATGATTGTAAAAAGATTATGGCCCACTTGAAGTTAAGTGAGGAAGACCAAGAATTAGAGACAGATCTAGACTGGCTAAATACCATAGCTGGATACTGTTTGGATGAAAGTGGGGAGGACGGCAGTAAAATGCTCATTTTCTTTCGTCCCACCTTTGAAGAGGAGTTGAACGACTCCGGAAATGGGTTTAAGGCCGTGATCCCTAAATCTCTTGTAAGAAGAGCTTTATTTGCCTGTCACGGCCACCCCCTTTGTGGACATGCAGGTATGAGCAAGACTCTGGAAAGAGCAAAGCTCATTTATTACTGGCCAAAGATGACTAGGGATACGCGCAACTATGTCCGTGGTTGCCCGCATTGCCAGCAGTACAAGCCAAGCCAGCACCGAAAACATCGAGCGGCTTACACGCCGCATAATATGACGAATCCATGGGAAACCGTGAGTATCGACTTGATGGGCCCCAAGCCCGCTGGTCGATCGAAGTTACAATGGATATTAGTGATAATAGACCATTGCACCAAATGGGTTGAAGTATTCGCGTTGACAAAGGCCTCTAGCGAGAGCATTGTCAACAAGATGAGTGACGTTTTTCATCGTTGGGGTTACCCCAAAAAGATATTGTCGGATAATGGAAGACAATTCGTGTCCACCGTCTATAGTGATTTTTGTAAAAAACATCACATAGACATGGCACATGTCAGCCCCTATCATGCCTCGGCTAACCCGACAGAAAGGGCTAACCGTGACTTGAAGATGATGCTGGCAATTTATTCTGATGTGCACTCTCACTGGCCACGATTCTTGAACGAATTCGCGTTTGCCACGAGAACGGCCATCTCAGATGCAACTGGATTTAGCCCAATGATGCTGAACACGGGTAGAACGGTACCACTACCATTCGATCCACGTATAGTGGAACACGGGGTAAAGTTTGATAAAAACAAACCCGAAGAATACGTACATGGCATTCTGGATGTGCTTAGAAGAGCACATCAAGAAATGCACCGGAAAATCCAGGAGAATTATGTCCGACATGACAAGATTCACCGCAACAAATATCACATTTGTCAGTATGCTGTTGGCGATCTAGTCTGGAAAGCTACACATATTTTGTCAAATAAAGAAAAGGGAATCACCGCTGGTTTCGCCGAAAAGCGAGACGGCCCCTGGGAAATCACAGCAGTATTAAAAGGAGGCTCGTATTCATTACGAAAAGTTGCCGATGGATCAATTGAGAAATCAATTAATATCCAGGATTTGTCACCTTATATCCCGTCATTTCCGGTTGAAGCTTGGTCGGAAAACCAAACTGAAGGCAGTGAGGGGATTCATCCAACCCCAAATTGGATGGACGAACACTTCCCTGTCTCGCAACAGACAGAAGAAGATGTTGTCCCTATGGAAACGGAGGATACAGTCGAAAACGATACCCTCCAACCCACAGACGAGGCAGTCGAGGAAGTTATCGAAAATAACGAACTCGAACATATAAAACGCCGAAATAAAAAATTATTACGAGCTGAAAGACGTTCTAAAAGAACTCCTAAGCCTAATCGACAATTTAGCGATGATTTCGTGCAAAAAATGCAGGAATTAAATATTTCGGAAAAGAATATTTATTTCACAAAGCATGCACACCTCTACTTTGAAGAGACGACTCATCCATGCTATTTTTAAAACAAGATAGTGTAAATGAGTCATCAACCAATCACAGAGCTCGGTCTAAAAAATAGACACCTGCTTTGAGGTTGACCTGTGAACTCACTCTCGTTAGTTCCACTACAGCTGACACATCGCTTAACAATTGGTCATCTCGTGAAGTTTTCTGTCAACGCGAAAAATCGGGTAAATTGTGAGTGAACTAATTTACACGAGTCTCGAAAAAGACAACTTTTATTCGGTTTTATTTTAGTTAAGAGGTTTGCCCAAACTTCGTAGCTAAACCACGTGGGTTTAGGCCCGGAAAACTTCGTCTCGTCGAATTTATTCGACAGTCACCGACACCGGACGTTAATAAACGCTCTTGTTTGGACAAACAACGAGGTTTTTTCGTAAGTTAAATTTATTCAACGATAAATTTAATTAATATTTCCGGAGTTTTAAAATTTAACCGAATTTTAATAGGAAATTTCGTACGGACAACATTAATTACGTCAGCAAAGAAAACGTCAATTTTTCCACGGATTTACGAGCAAAGATTCAACAATGAGTGGTAAAGTGTTATTTTTGTATGATAAAATATTCAAATACACCGCCATTAACTCGAGAAGTTATCTAGAAAGATAAAACTCGCCAAGTCATGTTATAAAGTACAGGAAGTTCTCACTAGAGGGTGTTCGCCACCCTTTGAACACGTATCAGGAATCCAGTATCTGAATTATCGTCTTTTAATCGATTAAATTAAATTGTTAAATTTATTAGTCGGTTAAAGGACAATATTTATGATATTACGGACCTTTCCGAAAAAGGAAAATACGTAAATTAAGCTGTTCAATGTTCGATTTAAATATTTAAACTCAACCGTTTAAAAGTATTTGATTGTTCAGTGTTTCGCAATAATGACGGACAGGGCATTAGACAAAGTAATTCACCTTACTTCGCTAATTAACATCCCAATGAGAATAATCGAGAAGAACGAATTGATATATTTACCTCAAAATAAATATATCAACGTTTAGGCGGTTTATTTGAATTGATGTATTTATTTTACGATAAATACATTAATTATCGGTGACTTGTTGGTATTTATATGTTTATGTCACGATAAATATATTAAGTATCGGCAATTCATCTGGATTAGGTTATTTTTCGATAACTTTAATTCATTTGATGTGATTTCTCGAATTTAGGAAAGGATCGAGGGCCACGTAGGTCACCTAATAAACGTCGCCACGTCCATTACGATCACTCGTCGACGTCAGGCGATTCAAGTCCCGACCGCGGTAGGCCGCCCCGAAACGAGGAGACTTCCAGGTCTGATGGCTTTCAAGCTGTATTGGACTGGGCCAAGGCACGAGGAAAGGAGTTACCCGACTACCTGAGGAAATTGTTAAAGTCTGCCGAGTCAGCGGGAACCTATTCTTCCGGCAGAGAATGTGCTCAGGCCATAATGGATTGGGCCAAAGCGAGGGGAAAAGAATTGCCCGACTACCTGAAGAAGTTAGTGAAATCAGCGGAAGCTACGGGAACGTCCTCAAAGGAAAACACGCTTCAAGTCACGATTAGAGACGAGTCCTGGAATCGGCCTTCCACTTCTGCGTCTCATTCCTCGCACTCCAGGGAGAGAAGCAGCCGCCATGTTCGTAGTGACAATCACCCGTACCGTCCGCATTTCCATTCTGAGAATGAACCACCACGTCCGTTGACTGAACAGCCACGAGTGGTCTATCATTACTCGTCGCAAAAGCCAGCTCGAACCAATACGAGTTCCAACTGGACGGAATATCGACCAACCCAGTATCGCAGCAGCCATGTCACTCAGAAAAAGAGAGAGACGAAAGCAGCAGCAAAGCCAGTTCCAGCCAAAACCACGCCGATCCTCCCTAAAGAAAAATTGGACGCAGCCACCACCGCAATCGTAAAGGAACTGAAGAAGGCCGCACCAATCGAGGGCACCAAAGCAGAGCGCAGAGAAATTGTGGAAAAGGCCGTTAACGTCATTCTTCCAAAATGTCGTCTCCCTTACGATGAACGTGTGGAGGTTACGTGCCCGTTTTGCAATGGCGGAGGCTGGGCGATAGGAATCGTGCAAGGATGTCATGCAATGCTGTGCCCGAATTGTTCCGGGTGGAAAATTCGTGAGAAAATCTCGCCGTGGAATGACAATGTCCTGCCTTACGTGGTGATGGGGACCTCGCAGCCTGGACCCCGTATATGGTCCACCTGCGACCCCTGTCAAGTGATTCACTCCCATTTAGGAGAGGTGATCCTAGTAGACCCACGGTTCATCGTAGACAATCACCGACCCGGCGGTTACGAGGTTACCACTTGGACTCAGGACGAGGTCCGGATGCTCGCCAATTTAAGCTTAAAAGCTAAAAAGGCAAATGAAGAATTGGAAGTGAAGCAAGCGGCACAACTGGCGATGACTCCGGTCACCGAGGCAACGATCCAATGCGGAGCCACTCAACCAACTGAGACGTCCAAGACCCCCACACCGGTGGAGTCTCCCAAGACGATCACACCTCCACCAGGCCCACCAGCTAAGAAGTTGCCGGCATTAAAATCGGTTGTGACGGCGTATCCTTTCGTGGTTCCGGCAGGCATCACAAATGAACACGCGGCCGAGTGCGAGATTGATCACTACACTCCCATCATCAGGGAAGCCGCCTTGGACATTTTCCGACGATTGAACCAGAAGCGCAACGTTTATTACCAGTTGCCCATTTTAGTTATGAGATGGATAATGAACCCGTTGCGTACCGAGCCCTTCCCTGTGTTGGAACACATATGGGCGCGTTTGCTCGAACGTGTGAGCCAACTTCCCGCCGCCATCCATATCCGCGCAGATTGGAGTGTCGAGCTACCAACGGCTGAAGAGGTGTTCAAGCAAGAACGACAAGCCAGGGACCCACCAATTGTTAGCTTGCGCCCGTTACCCGACGGATTTGCCGCCAGAATTGGTCGACCAAGTACGTCGAGAGGAATTTCCCCGAGTGTAGAGACCCCGCTGCCGAGAAGTTCGTCGGAGGACTCGACCAAACTTATCATTGACGAGAGCGCCGACCCTGAAGCAAGCCAGAAGGACGGGGAAAAGGAAGATGGTCGCCAGAGCCCCGTCATCTAAAAAGAGAAGTTACGTCCACGCAACACGTCGTGTCGGACGATATTCGTCAAGTTGAGTTTTTTAGCCTGTTCAGGCGATCAAAACAATTGTTCTACGAGATCGTGTTGTGTCCATTCCTACTAAAACGAACTAATTGTTAAAAAACTTATGGTTCTCCACCGTAATGTGCAACTAAAGAGTTGATACATTTCTTAAACCGAACTAATTTTTGTAATGAAACTTTTTTTCGTGTTGTTTTCTACAGCCCAGAGGGGTGAATAATTTGAAGAGTTTGTTTTTTCAATTTAAGTTGAACAAAATAATTTAACTGTGATACTTTATTTTTTCATTTTAACAAATGTGACTTTAATCTTTGTAACCCGAAAATTTTATTGATACAGATAACATTATATTATTTAACGATAATTTATGTGTGTTTATTTTTCAAGAAATTAACAAGTTTTGAAAGAATAAATAGAAAAACTTTCGTTTGAACATTTAATAATTTGGTGATTATTAAAGACTATTTCGGAGTTTAACGTGATGAATAAGTCCTGATGAACTATTATATATTTTCGTACGAGGATATATAATATACGAGATGAACTATTAAAATTATATACGGAAAAATATAAATTTCATTAGTTAGTACATGCGTTAGTTGACCCTAACTGAAGAAGATTTGTCATATATCGCAGTGAAGACGAATCAAGAGGGAATATTTTAAGATATGCCCCTTGATAAGGGGGATGTATGACGAACACGGTATTGTTTATGCGATATCATGCCAAATCCCACCGATAGATGGCGCTGACGTCAATAAGCGGCAAATTCGAATAGAATTTGTCACTTGATGTAAAACCACATAAAATATAACTTTTATGTGATTTTAAGACAGAGAATCGACTTTATCTTATATTTATGGAAATAAATACAGATATTATGTTGTTTTGTGGTAACTCTGCAAAGTTACCTCAAAAACTAGGTTTAGGGGATTAAATCTCCCCCTCGCACCTGCTCCAAGCGTGGACCCCCGCGGATCAAGTTGAAAGACTTAATCCAAAAGTGTTCCTCGCTATCCAGTTCCTGTCCCGACCTAGCAGAGAGCTATGGCCTGAGTATCCAGTTCCTGTTGACCACCTGGACTGGAAATGTGCTCTGAGTATCCCATCACCTGGACCAGTGATTGGGGGGATTTGCAGGACCATTGCTCTCATTGGAGCAATGGCCAAGCTATTGTTTTCCCCGAGTATATACTTCCTCGCAACAGGAAGTAGCTCGCTCTTGACCAGATATTTGACTATATGTTTTCTTGAGCCCATTCTACTACTCCGGTTGTCATGTTGATTGCGCAGACACTTGCTTGTCTGTTGATTGCGCAGTCAATGCCCCTTATACTGCGGGCCTATGACAACCTACATACGGCGTACACTTGACGTGGAGATGGGTGATATGATGCCTCCATGTCCGGGTGCCCGATGACGGCTGTGTGGCCGTGAGGAGATCAGGTCGCGGCGATGAGTAGTAAGAATCCCGTCGGGCCGGATATAATTCAACAAGTGTTCCACAAGGCCTGCCAGTTACAGTAAACCACGGCTGCCGAACAGCGTGTCGAAAATGTAACATTAGGGTTGAAATAACTAAACTCGGAAAAGTTTAGTTAGATTAAATCCCCAGCTAGTTTATGTCACAACTCAACATTGTGCATAAACACGGATACTTCTTCCAGAACTGTACAAAACTGAAGACTAGCTACATTAGCATTTACTTGCCAGTAAATGTGTAGCTAAATTGCCAACTTTATGTAAGCAGAATTATTACGAGTATTTACTGAATAAGTAATACTCTAATAAATACATCCATTACACGGAACCAGAAGTTATGATTGTAAACTTGCAACAGTTTACTCTCGTATGAAGAACCATTTGACGTATCACACCAATTATAGATGTCTTAAAACATCTATAAGAGGTCAATTGGTAAATGGCTCTCACAAGCCATTTAAACCAATAACCGCCCCAAGTTTGTGGCGATGCAGATACAGTCAACCGGAAGTCCTCGGATACTAACCCTTTCATTACAGATTCGAACCAGGACCAAATAATCAACCGATTCAGACGACATCTTACCAGGACGAAGCCGATTGATATTATTATAGCGCCGCACAGGCAACTATATGTATAGTTTAATCGAGAATTCCTTTGGCCATTTGTCGGCATAGTTATTGTGTAACTATATTTTATGCAAATTGATTAATATAATCACTTTACGGTGATTATATTTAGATATCAATAAATATGTTATGTCTTGATAACCGCATGTGTCATTATTTTACCCAGTTCACACTTTAGGTTTTGTCAATCCTATCTCTCAACTACTGAATAGATAGACTAGCTTGTTATGCCAAAATACACATTTTGAGCGGATAGCGTCATCGAAAGGTCATCGTCACAACGTAAAAAAATAAAAAATAAAAACCACTGTTTCACTTATCCCATGTTTTGCTTCATACCAGCATACGGGTATAGATTTTTTGAGCGAGATTTCAAAAACCTGATAAACCCATGCCCAACAGCGTGCAGTTAAAAGCGGGATAATACGGCCCAACGTCGGCATTTGTTCATGTTTCGTTTATTTTTTTATATTGTATTGACTGGGATATTCACGCTCGTGAATATGTACGGTATAAACAAATTACCGCAATAATAACGTTGACGATGGCTCAACAATGAATCAATATGCTTTTTAAAACTGGGTTTGCTTGATAAACAACTGAAAGACGTAAAAATGATGTAATGTATAGTACTCACAAAAGTGGAAAAGAAACAGTTTCTTTACACGAAAACTCAAACGTTGCAAATAAATTTGAGAGACGTCTCGTCTGTTATAAATAATGATTTAGTTTCATAGCGTGCCAGAGAAAATTGATTGTAAAACTAATTATTAAAATGGAAAATAATTGTGACTGATATGGTCTTCGCTAGGGCAACTAGGGGACTAATTACACTGGTGTGGGACGCATACTCACGTAAATAACGGAAACTCCCACAATATTGGTTGGTTGACCTTTATTGCGTTGTCTAGGGGTATGGGGAATCCCGTTACCCGTTGTAGGGGTGCCACGAAGGCACGCCGCACCGGCAACCGGCCCGTCACACACTGGGCGTGAGCGCAATGGGTAACGTGGTCGGTTCAACATTACATTCATGTCGTACGTACCTACGACCCGCAGTGGCCACTCATGGAGGCTGCACTATGGACTCCACCATAGTACTGAGCATCGCTGTGGTGAATGGGAAGGAATGCAGAGTCCTCACAGCCGGGACACGTCTTGTCCCCTCTAATGATTTAATTTCATAGTGTGGCAGAAAAAATTGATTGTAAAACTAATTATCAAAATGGAAAATAATCATGTTCACTTTTAATGATATACGACGTTTCAAAACAACCTCAAATTCAATTAGGGTAAGTAGACTTTACTATAGCAACCAAACAGAGAACAGTCGATTCTGAACTGAGCACAGGTAGACATCAAACAACTTTCCTTTATCATCTTCACACTAGGGTTGTTAACGAGATTTTTTTCCTCAAAATTGCGCTGCGGTTTTTATAAAAAGCAGCAACACGATTAACTGCAAACCGCAAAAAACCTCAAATGTGCAAATTTTATTTTATTAAAAAAAAATAAAATTAATTTTTATTTTTTCTTCTTGAATTTTGGGGTTTATAGGAGTTATTTTCTTGAAAAATTTTGGTTTTTGCGGCTATGTGGAATTTTTGTTGGTTTTAGATGGAGAAACGATTCATCGATTGTGTTGTTTTAATTTGTGTCACCTTTCATTTAATGTACAACTCCCGTCAGAGGGTCTCCACCGCTCGGGGGAGTGTCATTGTAATATCGTGAAACTCGAAACGTTGGCGTAACTTCTGGCCACGTTACGATAACGTGTGCGGTTCGTACGGTATCATCTGCGAATAAACTTCTTCAAATCTAACTCGATCAATGGCAAACTTTTTCAACAATTAACAACAAAGGGTTATGGGCACCAGAAGTATCAGCTGTGTGAGTTTATAGTCTCTATTGAGTACTTTTCGGGCATTTTGACAATTTGACTGCTGACCGGACTATGTGGCACGAGGCCTAGCAAAATGGCGGATCGTGAATCAACGAGAATAGAAAAGTTGGAAGACGACAATTACGCCACATGGGCATTAAAAATGCGGATTTTTCTCAAGTCGGAATTGTAGTGTACGATAGTGGTGGACGATGGACCAGCGGACGGAGCGGCGGCAGGGACGAGGAACCTTTGGCGTGGCAAAGACGACAAAGCCATTAACGCAATCATACAAGCTTTATCGCCGGCCTAGACTGTGTCCGTGATCAACAAGGACACGGCAGAAGCTGGAAGAAGTGCACCAAGGACGATCGACGCAGCGGCAAACCATTTGGCGGAGAGAGCTGACCAAGATGCGATGGGAGAAAACGAAGACGGACACAAAGTTTCTGCAGCGCATGAAGTCGACGGTAAACCAGTTACCAGCGGTCAGAGGCGAAATTTTCTGAGCAAGAAGTTGGTGCCATGATCATTCAAAACCTGCCGAAAGCGTACTATAGCATTCCGAGAGCATTCGATATCTGCGACAATGATGCAGTGACAATGGTGAAGCTGCGCTACATGATCCTGCAAGAAGAGTCGCGCCAGACGAGTGACGACGAAGTGCACGAACAGCTGCACAAAGTTAGTTTGTTGCACTGCACAAACCGCAACAATCGGGGCGGTGAACGCAACAGTGAAGGAAGCAGCGAGCAGAGCGGTGAACACAGACGAGATTTGAAGCACCTGAAGTGCTACAACTGCCAGAAGTTCGGGCACATCGCGAGAAATTGTCTGAGCCAAGCGGGAACCAAAAACGAGCACGATGCAGACCACAACAAGCCAAAGCAGAACGCCAAGAAGGAGCAGCAGCCAGACGCAACCGTCAGGGCTGTGAAAACTGAAAATGAATTTGCATTTCAGACTAAAACTGAGGGACGAAATTGGAACCCCAATTTGGGCGCAATATGACATATTACAGGCAACCGGAGCTTTCTGTTTTTACTTTTCGTCTTGCTGTTAGGTAAGGTTTGTCCAATTAAGCTAAAATTATCCGACATCAGAAATTGTTCATGGGAACTAGAAAAAGAATGCACCTAAACAAATTCGTTTCCATCATTTTGAACATACAGTCAAACATCGTTATAACGAACCATAATGTAACGAATGTCTTGTTGTAACGAATACAGAGCTAAAAATAGCTTGGTTTATTGGTTGGCTTTAGAACACCATCTTAAAAAAAATTTGAATTAACAAACCTTCGTTATAATGAGGGTTGACTGTATTTAAATGACTGAAATTTTGAAAAGTTTTCCCAAATAACCGGGTCTATTCTGGCTGATACTTGTAATTATTTATTGCATTATTAATTCAAAAATACATTTAATATCACCTGTGTGTAATAACAAATCGCATTGTGTAGGAAAATACAATTGTATGTTTTTAAAAGCTTCATACGTTTGGTATTTTTAAGAACATTAATATCTAACAAGAAGTAAATTATGAATTATGATCTACTGAAATAATCACAACATTGAGATATCAGCGTTTCATCATAATGTTGTATTTCAGTTAAAATGCAGCTTTAATATCTACTAGGTTATATTTCTAATCTAAAATACGTTTTTATTATTGGAACCAAAATACAAAATATGAGTGTATAAGGCATCAGAAGAATTATTTTTATTTTTATGTAAATTTTAACTTGAATCACTCTACATTCACATCTGACTCCTAGGTGAGAATACAAAGTTTATTTCGAAGTGCAAAAGTAGCAAACTTACTGCAAATTAATGTTGTAAAAATGTTTGAACAAGTGCTTGTTGCATGTTATGAACGTTGCTAAGCAACTTTAACAATAATTTACAGTAGCGATATGAGTAAGAACAAAATTTCGCTGCATTAAACAGAAGCTTTGTGCAAAAATTAGTGCAACAATTTAATTTTGTAGCATTGTAAACTAGCCTTTAAATTAACAGCTGTAAACAATTAACAATACACTTAAACTTAGAACTAACATTAGAACAGGATTGAAAATTGTCTTGGTCATAGATAGATTTACCAAATTCATATTTTATTTCTTCTTTTGGAACCACACCGAAAAGCTCTTATTCTTAAACCAAGTAAAAGTGTTTAAAATGCAAATGTAGAAAGACAGCAAAGACATTCCTAAACCTAATCCTATGATGCTACCGACATCGCTTAGCAATTGAGATATCGGATATGCCTGTTGCTCTTCTACACTCTCTAAGAAAGTGTCAGGGAATTCAATAACCATTAATGTGAAAAGAAAATCCAATAATTTAATCTCATTGCCATGCAAAACAATTTTGTAAAAACTATTTTCACAAGGAAGTCTGCATTTGCATTGTTTTTGATTTGAGTCAAAATTCTTTAAATATATTAAATGAGCGGTAGTAATTTCTGTCGTTGTGTTACAAACTGGCAAATCGGCTCTCCAGAAATAAGGTAATCTGAAACATTTACAAACAATTGTAGTACAGTATTTAACTTCACTGAAATGCATAGGAATTTTTTGAACGACGGGTGCATATCTATGTGTTGCAAACAGGACAAAATCATAATTGAGATGTGTAGGAAGTGAAGTGTCTGGATTAGCATACCTGCAGTTAACGGTTTGAAACAGATTGTTTTGGATGCAAGCATTTTTACACTTGAGATAAGCACTTTTGTTTTGCTCACATGGGTTTTGCTTTGTATTTCTTTGTATAGTCTGTTTTATAAAATCCAAATAAGTTAGAATGAAAGCGTGTAAGTATAGTTTGTTTAATCTATTACCTTAAGTGCTCGAAGTGTTACTATGTTCCACCAACCATACTTTAAAGTCATAGGTGCTAAGATGTTAACTTCTTCACGTGGATTATTTAGGAAAACCTAAATGCCGTATTATTATTATTTCATAGTAATGAATATTTATCCATAATTGACAAAATGTTCTTTGACTAATCTTTGTATTTAATTACTAAATTGGAGTGTTGAATGCAACAAATAATAAATAAATATTACCTTCAAATCCTGGTCACATGGTTTGTAGGGAAATTCATTATATAATGTAATAAAAAGGTAAGAATTTAGGTCTTTTGATATTTCTGCAAAACATTGCAAAGGATAGGAATTAAGCCCATTGGCCATTGTGTCTTTTTCTGTATCTTTTGCGCACGTAGTTAAAGCGCGATTGCTCGATTTGGCCATCTCCCTCTAAGAGATCCCAACCAGTTTGACGCGGCATTGGTTTCTACGATAATCTGGTCGTTGACGACAGCCATAACGGCACGTAACCTCGACTGGACTGTGGACACGCGCTGGGTTGGTACTGAACATATTTCCACCTGAGCCGAGCAAGGCATATGCCGCCCTTTTAAACAGTAAAAATATTTTTTGTTGAAAAAATCGGTTTGTGCGCCCACAGATGCCGTCCTAGAAATATGCCACCTGAGGCAACCGCCTCACCGCCTCACACCTCGCACCAGCCCTGCAATTATTCTTGCTTTTTATAATTCCAAAGAACCCAAGCTTAATTCGTGAATGATCGAGCGAGGGGATACCTCGCCGCCACACTTCAGGCGGATTATCAAAAAATGAGCCATCGTTCAAACAAGGCTCTCCTCATTTTGTACCCGGCATGTCTTTCAAACGCGTTTACCATTTCTTATAAATTTAATAAAAAAGCACATTATAATTACCTGTGTTAATTCGTGAACAATTACCAAAAGGAAGTGGAATAGGATGCATTGATATATTTAATTTAATTTTATATCCATATAACATCTACAAAATTAATAATTTTCATTTCTGCGTTTGCTTTTGGAATAAAACATACTACTAGTACAGACATACCTCATTATCAATATCAATTGTGTTATGAACATTGAGTGTTTCCCAGATTTCTACAAGTGACAAGTCGTTATTGAACAATTGCCAAGGCGATATCTCACTGCAGGTTATGTTAGTGTGGTTCAGTAAATATGATCTGGCTTCGTCCATATCATCATTTTGGTTTTCAGCACAGAGGGTGACTGACGGAAATTTGGTATGACGACGTTGAACTATTCTAACCATTAATGTTACCGGTTCATCAATGTAGTAGTTGATACGAATTTGCAACCAATATAAAGTGAATCCCGCAGTCACAAATACCAGAACAAACTTAAGCTTTTTTAAGACACGAAATGTCATGGTTTTCTCTTCATTCTCGATGACTCTCATCTTGCATATCTCGTACAGAGCGCGAATCTTAACAACGGATGTTTTTTGGTGACTGTTAGTTGCAATATAATGTAAATACCCAGTGAGTTCAGGTAATGAAATTAATGCTAGACCGAGAAACAGGCCAAGATTGCCTCCTAAATCAGACAGAAGAGCAATTGCGTCGTACGTATATCGTTCTTCATACACGCTAATTTTGTCATTAGTAATTGCTAGAGATACTGATACAGTTTTTTTATCATCTGCTAGGCCTATTTCAGTGGAAGGTGTAAAGGTTATTTGATGACATGGTCGTCGACAGAGACAAACATTAATGGGATTTGTGGTTTGAATCAACCGCTTTGCAGCAAAATGATGCATGTGAATGTCCTTTGAACATTTGCAGAGTGGTAAATCGATCTTCATGAAGGGAAATCTTTAATGAAAGATTTGTAATCATTATTTTTTTTACGTTTTATCTGCACTAAGTGGGAGCGGAAAAGACGTAGAAAACGGAAATGATGTAGGGAACGGAAATGATTTATGGACAATTCAACCAGTTCTGCATCTCACTCTAAACGAAGTTGTACACCCAATGGCCAAAAGAGCAATTCATTTTTCTGCCGCCGGCAGCTGGAGCAGTCTGCTTTTACTGGATGTAACAGAAAGTTTACATGTTACTAACACTGAGATTTTTAGTGAACTTAAAGCAATTACAGGATATTAAACGCCGGGGCATTTATTAATTTTTTCAACTGATTCCCGCCCCCCCCATCCCCATGGTCGGATTCTATTCGGGGCGGCGCGCTGTGCAATAAATACCGCCGACTCCAGGCGTTTAAATGCGTCTCGGCATCTATTTAAACCCATCGTTTATTCGAGGCAGTAGAGTCTTATATTATTTGAAGTCACAAAAATGCTCTGTAGTCTCATTTAAACTTTCTGTTGTCCCCCAAGAAAACTAGACTGATCCATCTGAAAAATTAACTGCTCATTTGGAGCTGAAGCAGTGTGACTGCAAGTGAAGATTTTTATGGCCATAGGTGTACATTTTGCACATTAGGGACCTTGCTCCTTTGCAAATTTTTTCATCTTATACCTGCATGTTAGCTTCTCCTTAAATTTTTTCAATAGACACTTTCGATAGCATTCTCTGTATTCATCTTCACCGGAACATTTATTTATTGGTGAATTCAGAAAAATGAACTAAAATTATTGAATAAAATAAGGAGATCATAATAGTAATTGCGCAAGAAAAAAATTTTACTTTGTTATAAGTTAAGTAAACTTTTGTTGTTCCACCGAGTTGTTGTGATCCCATGCCGAGGTTTTTTCCAAAATCATAGAAATGAAGAAAAACCTACAGGCAAAGAAAAGAAAAGTAGCCGACAATCATTTTTGCAATTTATTAAAATTACACTGTAAGGTGCTGCGGGGCACATGTAATCATCACTATTTCCTATTTTGACTGTTACTTCTTGTCCGACAAATGATTCGCTAGATGCCTTAGCTAAATATCAATAAATAATACAGTGCATTGAAGTTGATAATGGAAAATATTCGATTTTACTTACGAAAATGAATTGATGAGCATATTCCAGCATGATTGCTCATTTCTGTCAGAACAAATGTTTTGTTTGAATTAGAATATCTCTATGCAAAATAAAAAGATTTAAATAATTTTTTAACTCATTAAAAATCACTTTATTCCATCTATTTACTTTTATCTTTACGGTCACTACTTCTTTCGTCAAATTACTCGCTTCCCAAATTTCTTCTAGATTGTAAGTTGGGATTGCCATCAGTGAAGTCACCATGCTCATGCAGCCGAAACCTGAATCTTTTGATTGTGCATTAGTTTGATTCCAAAGTCTGGCCATTTCTTTCGTATTGCCACTACATATCATCAAATTTGGTAGAACAACCTCTTCCGATCTACTTGTTACATCAACAGCCGTAGGATAACTTAGATAATGCATTATCCTGTCATTAGTCTGATAAGTAAGCATGCACATGCAAAATGAGAACAATAGAACCCAAAACACGCGCTGGTGGCTCCCACGATGATTGGTATTGATAAAATCATCCAAGCCAATTAAGTTGCATCTAAGTTTATTTTCATCGTCCTTCAGTAATCGCTGAATCGCAAGACGTAGTTTTCGTAATCTTTGGCTGCTTATTTTGTTGAAATAATTATTCTGCATTGTATCCTACCTACTGTGTGTAGATTTTAAACTGATATATTGGAAACAATTTGTAATTATTGAAAATTGTGAGGTTTTACCTGCTTTTAGTCTTGTTAAGAAGATAAAGGAAAGTTAGATGGTGTTTGCCAGTGCTCAGTTCAGAATCGACTGTTCTTTATTTGGCGACTCTAATAACTTTTTCGTTCCTTGATCGAATTTGTGGTTGTCATAAATTATCATGTATCGTATAATAATTTACATGTTTACTTTTTCATTTTGATATTTTGTGTACAAACCTATTTACTCTGGCACGCTATCTAACCAAATCATTATCCAGAGACTAGATGTCTTTCCTGTTTAATGTATATAATTATGTTTAAGTTGTTGTGTAAAGAAACCATTTCTTCCACTGCCATCTGTGCCATAAAACGTCTCATTTCATTCTCTTTTTACTCGTTTATTACGCAAACTCAGCTGGCAAAAATAAATTGACTCACTGTTAGACCATCGTCAACCTTATCATCAAAGTGCCACTTATCGACAGACTATCTTCACTTAAAGCCACAGTAAAATGTGCTGAATGATACACTAGGCGCATTCAATTACTTTGGACCTAATATTTCGTCACACAATTTTTTAGACAAAATGACTTGTTTTCGAGTGAAATTGTTTGGTTAACGAATAAACTAGCATTACACCTTGGAAAAAAAATGGCCTTAAATGTCTTTTAATCGCTGAAAAGTTAATGTAAATTTGAACTTTTAGCTTTGTAAAGTCGCATGTACAAAGATTGTAAAGTTTTGTTTTAATCAATAACTTTACATAAGTAAAAAGACAATTTAC
Organism: Strigamia acuminata; assembly: GCA_949358305.1. NCBI lineage: Eukaryota > Metazoa > Arthropoda > Chilopoda > Geophilomorpha > Linotaeniidae > Strigamia > Strigamia acuminata. The sequence continues at coordinate 7,522,355 of OX442314.1, forward strand.
AATAAACACGCACAATAACTTTACTGTTTGTAAATTACAAATTTGTCAGCTTTAACAATAAATTTAATTTAATTTTAATCTTCTTAATTTTAACCCTTGGACGCATAAAGGTAAAATGTGTCGTTCTGGTATAAGCCATTACGGATTTAGGGACAATTTTCAGGTCAATTCGTTGAAGCGCTGTTTAAGTTTTTTTGTAGTTCTTCACAAAATATATAGAGGGCGCAATATGTTAATGCAATAATAATGAACTTTGAACCATCTGGTGATGGTTTTAAACACAATCAGTAAATGCAAAAAGGCTGTTAACTGAACCGCTCTTTACTAAAGCAGCAAAGTTTGTTTAAAAGTTTTGCTGGAGTTTTAAGAGACACCAATTTTGCAAGAAGAATAACTAATTAAATAAATAATGAATCAATACAAATTTAACCTGAGATTTACTTTATTATCAGATAAACAGAGTCACAAATTTTCAGCAAAATGTGTTTCAACTTCCGGTTTGTGCAATTTTGTGTGTTTTTTCCAAAAATCAATTAACCATAAAAAAAAATTAAAATTTGGGCTTCGTCAAGCCCTAGATTCCACACATAGGTTATTCCACACATAATAAAAAAACTAAAAAAAAGACTCATTTTTAAGCGCTGTGTGGAGTGGAAGTACGAATTAAAATTCTGATTTACGGCAAACTGTAAGCAAACCCCTGGCGGAACCCATGTTCTTTAATGTTCGCCCGATACAAATTTTGATGTTTGAGGCACTAAAAACGTATTTAAAAATTCTGAAACCACGCTCATTTGATTGGAAATAGCATTCTGCACAAGCCTGTATGTTACTCTTTTCGATTTGGTAAAAAAAGTACGTTTTTTTACAATCGTAGCGGGCGACCACATGGACAATTTAGTAAGAAATTTGAATTTGATCATAAAAACAAAAAATATGAAAAATGAACATTTTAAAAAATTAAAAATATGTTTCCTGTGCAGAATTTGCCGCTCTTTCAAATGGTGCTGATAACTTTTAAATCTGGGCTAAAAACGATTTGTCATTTGACCAATTTTTAGTATGGATTCAAATTTCGCAGGGATATAGCATAAAAGCCTTTTTCAAAAACGTAGTTTTTTTATATACTTGTTCAACAATTAACAACAAAGAGTTAAGGGCATCAGACGCATCAACTGTGTGAGTTTATAGTCGCTATTGAGTACTTTGCGGGCATTTTGATGAACTTTTGGCGTGGCAAAGACGACAAAGCCATGAACGCGATCATACAAGCTTTAATCGCCGGCCCAGACTGTGTATGTGATCAACAAGGACACGGCAGAAGCTGGAAGAAGTGCACCAAAGACGATCGAGGCAGCGGCAAACCATTTGTCGGAGAGAGCTGACCAAGATGTGATGGGAGAAAACGTAGACGGCCATAAAGTTTCTACAGCGCATGGAGTCGACGGTAAACCAGTTGCAAGCGGTCGGAGGCGAAATTTCTGAACAAGAAGTAGACACCATGATCATTCAAAACCTGCCTAAAGCGTACTACAGCATTTTGAGGGCATTTGATATGTGCGACGATGATGCTGTGACGATGGTGAAGCTGCGCCACATGATCCTGCAAGAAGAGTTGCATCAGACGGGTGACGACAAGGTGCACGAAAAAATGCACAAAGTTAGTTTATCGCACCACACGAACGACAACAATCGGGGCGGTGAACGCAACAGTGAAGGAAGCAGCGAGCAGAGCGGTGAACGCAGACGAGATTTGAAGCATGTGAAGTGCTACAACTTCCAGAAGTTCGGGCACATTGCGAGAAATTGTCGGAACTAAGCGGGAACCAAAAACGAGCACAATGTAGACCACAACAAGCCAAAGCAGAACGCCAAGAAGGAGCAGCAGCCAGACGCGACCGTCAGGGCTGAGAAAACTAAAAATAAATTTGCTTTTCAGACTAAAACTGAGGGACTAGATGGGAACCTCGATTCATATGCGCAACACGACATATGACGGGCAACCGGGACTTTCTGTTTTTACTCTTCGTCCTGCTGTTATGTCCTGCTGTTAGGTAAGGTAAGGTAACATCAGAAATTGTTCATGGGAACTAGAAAAAGAGCCTTAGAGACTTAGAATGCACCTACCGTACTGCCTCATTTAAACGCTCAGGCGTTTAATTTTTTTTTGGGTCGATCTCCTCCCGGTAAAGTCGGTTCGGGGCGGCGCGCGGTGCAATAAACACCGCCGAAGCCCCGGCGTCTATTCGGGCCTGGCGTTTGAATGAACCGAGCGTGTAAATGAGGCAGTACGGTAAATGAATTCGTTTGTGACGGTTACAAAACCGTAGAAACGAAAGTTCATGCTAGGTGGCGCTGTTTAATCAACACGTGCGGTTTAAATACGGAAATCAAGAGTTGTAATAATTATTACAACAAAACGAATAAATATAAGATATTTATTGACTTTAATAATGTGTTATTAATTACTTTATTGATTCTATTGAATCAATAATATATATTTTACTTACCTGTTGAAGAGAACCAATCGGATTCTATTGGGCCAAGTCTTCTACTAGGTCTGGACTAAAGTGTCCTGCGAATCCCGGATTCTGGTGTCCGATTGGCTACCACTAATCCTTCTGTTCTAAAGAACTATATAAGCTCTGGTTTTCCACCAGACCTTCGGCTTGTTTGAATATTGTTTGTATTGTATTGGTTGTTACCGTTTGATCTCACTTTTCTTTATCGACACATCAGGCCCCCTCGACTCTTAACAAATATGTATTATTACTATTACGTTATTGTCGTTGTATTGCTATTTCGGGAAGACTAACTCCGGTAAACAAATGGTCCCGTAGTTCTAGCTCGCTAACTTAAAGGATAGGGAGATTCTGTACGGTGGCTTAGTATATCGTAACTATACGGTAGAATTTGCCAGCTGTAAGTGGATCCCTCAGCTAGTTGCCTCCCTAGAGGTAAGAATGGTTGTTGTAAACCTTATTCTCAGGTTCTGGCACAAAGGTGACCAATGATCCTTCTGTGTTTGGGACATTATATGTCTCCAGTCAGTAAACGGTCTTCTCAGGGTCTGTTACTCAAGTAACTTGTGGATCTTTCTGTGTATTGGGCATCTAATGTCTACAGTCAGTAAAACATCGCTTCGGGTCCTGTTACTTAGGTAACTTGTTGGTCCTTCTGTGATACAGGCACTATTGTCTGAAGTCAGTGAAGTGTCTCTATACGGTAGGCCTTGCCAGTTGTAAGTGGATCCCTCAATTAACTGCCCCATTGCGGTAAGGATGGTTGTTGTAGACAATCATATATCGCAGTCTGATCGCCGGCAGTTGCACTGCCCGTAATCTCTTGGGTCTTCGTCTTTCTGTGGCTGGTCCTTCCGTACTTTAAAGGTCGTTGAAGGGCTAATATAATGTATTTTCTCCGGGTTGGTAGCCCGTGAACGGTATAGAAAATACCGTGTTAAACAAACTACTAATTAATTACCTGGTGCTGGATCAAGAGATCTTGTCATCGTAAGGCATGCTGGCGGATGGAAGCCTCAAAACTTCCCATGATGGTTTCACAACCATCGTGACTGTCCCCGCCCATAAAAATAATAACTAACTTTTATTTGTTGCATTCTTATAGTTCTAGTTGTGTTTGAAGTCCGAGTCATTCAATTGAATGATTGCCAGATTTAGATCTCGGTGAATGCGAAGGATTCTTCGCATTCAAAACTATTCGTGCCACGGAGCCGAATACGTCTTCGTAGCGTTATTTGTGACAATGCCGCGAAGCCAGCCCTATCCCTTGGCCCGCTCAGATCCTCAACCAGTTGATGCCGCCCGTTTACACGTGCCCAGAACCCAGAACCAGTTGTATCTCGCTAATTAAACATGTAAAACCGTAAGTACCTATTATTCTGTTATTTATTCGCTCCGCACACATTTCGTAGCTTATCTCGGTTAGGTTATTGTTAGATTTAGCAATGTCTTCTTTCAACCGATTTCACTGCATGAAATTGGAACTTTCCTTACGGAAAAGTAATGAAAATTTGTTGTGAAAAGTTTAACTTTATAATGTTTGGATAGTTGTTGTGAAAGATTAATTGGAAAGCTAGCTTTACCAACATGAAAAGATGTTGTAAATGTTTATGCTGAAAAGTTATGTAAATATGAAGTTATAAAGTTATGTAAACATACTGGAAAGATTGTTGTACACCTATGGCCAAAAAAATCTTCACTTGCTCTCACGCTGCTCTAGCTGTAAATGAGCAGTTCATTTTTCTGCCACCGGCGGCTAGAGCAGTCTACTTTTCCTGGGGGCAACAGCAAGTTTAAATGCAACTAACAGAGATTTTTAGTGAACTTAAAAGCAAATTTAGTCGTGTCATTTTACCACGTTTTTGCACATATTTTAACACGTTTTTGCACACATTTTGCCACGTTTTGGCACACATTGTGCCAAGTTTTGCACACATTTTGCCATGTTTTTGCACAGATTTTACTACGTTTTTGCACACATTTTACCACGCTTTTGCACACATTTTGGCACACATTGTGCCAAGTTTTGCCACATTTTAACACGTTTTCGCACAAAAATGTTGTTTTTCACCAAAAATATGTTTTTTTAAGCCAAAATAGTGTTTTTTAACCAAAAATTGTATTTTTTTTTTGCTGAAAATAGTGTTTTTTGAATTTTAAATTGTTTTTTGCGCAAAAAATGGTTTTTTTGCCCAAAAAGTGTTTTTTTTGTCCAAAAAGTGTTTTTTTTGCCCAAAAAGTGTTTTTTTTGTCCAAAAAGTGTTTTTTTTGCCCAAAAAGTGTTTTTTTTGCCCAAAAAGAGTTTTTTTTGCCCAAAAAGTGTTTTTTTTGTCCAAAAAGTGTTTTTTTTGCCCAAAGTGTTTTTTTTGCCCAAAAATATTCGAAAACTCTCACTTTAGCGACGCAAGTTTTAGCGATTGCTTAAAATTTGCGTTCACTTTAGCGACCGCCACTTTAGCTGTGCATGCTAAAATTCATCGCAGAATTGTGGTGTGTTTTAGCGAACTCCGTTTTAGCGACGGGTATTTTTTAGCGACGTATCTGCGGTAACTGGGGTTCCGCAGGCATCAAATACGTTGCTGCTGCGTAGCATTCACGTCTTAGCGACGTGACACTCTAGCGACCAGTATATAAGTGCAAGTGGATGGCATACAGAAATCATTTCACCTTCGAACAGGCGCAGTCGCAACAATGGCAATCGAAATGCTTAAAACAATCCGGGGTAAACCCAAGCTTTGTCTGCGTGGGTACTGTTATATCATTGAGAAACAGAAACCGGATAAGATTTACTGGAAGTGCGAAAGTTGGAAAACGAAGTGTGGCGGACGCGTAACTACTACTCGGAACACGGTGCAGCCAGTAATAACGATTGACCCAACGGCGCATAGTCATTGTCCTGATGCGAATCGAGCAGATGTCATCAGAGTGATGCAGGTTCTTAAAGAGCGTGCCGTGCTTACTTCATCATCACTGACTTCGAGATTGGTGCAATAAATGCAGCCAGAGAGGTTTTCCCGGACACCATTATGCATGGCTGACACGGAACAAACCTGTGAAGGTATCTTCACTGGTGTGCAAAACCCTAGGAAGAGTCGCTTAGTCCAGCAGCGTGAAATTAGGATCCACAGTTTGCTAAGGAACAGGCAACATACGCCTGTTCTGAAGTTTTTGCGGGGAATTGCGCGTAGTTACAGCAGATTCTAATAAAAAATTAATTTTGCCATCAGACTGGTCCTTCTATAAAATATCAGGTGGTCAAAAAAATTTGACCTGGAGTGTATCTTAGCGGCGCCTGCAGACGCTAAAGTGTATCTGTCCCTAAAGTGGAGGTCGCTAAAGTCAACGTCGCTAAAATCGCGTCGCTATAGCGACCCATTCTCAAAATATCAAAGATACATGCTTTTTTTTTTTTTACTTCTGATCCAGTGCCCAATTTTCATAATAAAAGTTAATTTCATTGGCATTTTCTAAAGAAATACTAGATAACTCATCATGTATTTATATGTATGGATAGAATTTTTTTTAGATGTTTTTATATATTTTGCTAGCTTAATTCTCCATTCTTTAGGAAATATTTCATGTTTTTCTCTCATCCCTCCATCCAGAAGTCCAGTTAATCGATTTCGCTGTTCTACACTGAATTTTGGTGCCATTTTTTGCAAACAAAGTGTTTAATTCTTTTCCTTTAACCATGTTAGGAGTTTGCAAATTTTGTGTGATGTTAGAGTTTGAATACATTAAGGAAATAAAATACAACAAAAGTTATGATTTATTTTTTATTATACTTGTATATTTAAAAATTTAATTTACTATAATCTGGTCCTGTTGAAGTGGATTTGGAATGATATTTATTTAATGTTCACATCAAACTGTATGTGGCAAAACTTTGCCAAAACGTGTGCCAAAACGTGGCAAAATGTGTGCAAAAGTGTGGCAAAATGTGTGCAAAAGCGTGGTAAAATGTGTGCAAAAACGTGGTAAAATGTGTGCAAAACTTGGCAAAATGTGCGCAAAACTTGGCACAATGTGTGCCAAAACGTGTTAAAATATGTGCAAAAACGTGGTAAAATGACACGACTAAATTTGCTTTTAAGTTCACTAAAAATCTAAGTGTTAGTTGCATTTAAACTTGCAGTTGCCCCCAGGAAAAATAGACTGCTCTGGCCGCCGGTGGCGGAAAATTGAACTGCTCATTTCGAGCTGGAGCAGCGTAAGTGCTTGTGAAGATTTTTTTGGCCATAGGTGTACATCTCAAGGAGTGAGGACACACATTGTAGGTGGAAAGTTAACAAGTAAGCTTTATTTCTGAACAGGGGGTTAAATACAGTTGTGGGATCAAGAGAGATCTCTCCCATTGGTCGGTCAAAAAAGGTCAGTGACAGTTCACGACCCTAAGTCTTCTCCCACTTTGTTCACAACGTCCTGTTCCTAATTATTAGGGGGCAATCAACAATATGCATCACCAACGACTTTGGCTGTCCGTTTAATTCCCCACAAATTCCCCTCACGAACCGCCAATTTCGTTTGCTCATCGACACAATAAATATCAACTTCGGTCAGGTTTGCAGCTCGCTGGTCCCATATTTTTTGTCTGCTTCTCTTACGTCTTGCTCGCCGTTTGTAGCCCGGTCTCCTTTGTGTGATTTTCCCTTCGTGGCCCAATTCGAGATTATTGTGGTTATTTCTCGCATTACCTCGTCTTTCATTATCGTCTCGAATCGTCTCGTCTTCGCCTTGGATCGCTCCGTCTTCGTTTTGGATTGCCTCGTCTCGTCTCGTCTTGTTTTCGTCCCGATTCGTCTCGTCTTCGTCTCGAATCGCCTCGTCCCGCCTCGTCGCGTCTACGTCTTGAATCGCCTCGTCTCGTCTCGTCGCGTCTACGTCTTGTTCGGTCTCGTCTACGTCTCGAATCGTCTTGTCTTCATCATCGTCGCTCTCGTCTTCATCGTCATCGCTCTCGTTTTCATCGCCATCGCTCTCGTCTTCATCGTCATCGCTCTCGTTCTCATCGCTTTCGTCTTTTTCTTCATCGCTCTCGTCTTTTTCTTCATCGCTCTCGTTTTCATCGCCATCGCTCTCGTCTTTTTCGTCATCGCTCTCGTTTTCATCGCCATCGCTCTCGTCTTTTTCGTCATCGCTCCACAAACAATATCCGTGTTCAATTATATTTTTCTTGTTCGCCCATGCTTCGTCATTCTTGCTTTGAGTGTCATCGTCCTCGCCTTCCGCACAATTGTCCTCGCTCTGCGCGTCGCTGTTCTCAATCAAGAATGCGCGTAAGACTCTTTCCTTCAGTTTTGGTGCGGTGTGTTTTCGGTTGTCTTCGATCGTTAATGCGCGTAGGGTTCTTTCCTTTGGTGTGTTATATCTTTGGTTGTTTCCCTGCCTCGGTTGGGCGCAGTTTGTCGCTTTGTGCCCCGTTCCTTGGCAGTTGAAACATTTCGTCGGATTTCTGCAATCGCTGGCCATGTGACCGGTCATGTCACAATTGTAACATCTTCTTTCGTCCGACCGCTTTTCGTACCGTTTAACTGTCGATTTATACGCAGCATTCGATGGTTTCTCCTCGTCTTCTCGTTTCGTCCTTCTGTCTTCCGCTAATTTCAGTGTGTCTCGAATGTGTTGCATTGTTAGATTTTCTCGCTGTTCTAGCGCCAAAACGTTCTGGTCAAATTCCCTTCGCAACCCCTGCATCGCAAAGAATCGCACATCGTGATCGTCCACCGCCTTCCCAAGTTGTAAACTCTCATTTTGTAGTGCTTCGATGCGGTTTAGATATTGGTCCACGGTCTCCGTTTTCGTCATCTCGAATCTCGATAATTTGATGTTACACATTAGCTGGAGGTTTTTTGTTTTCGCCGCCATGCTGCTTTTGATTTTTGTCCATAATTTTCTTGCATTGTCTTCTGCTTGATGCCGTAGTACCTGCTCCGCTGATAGCGTGTTGATGATAATTTCCATTGCCTCCGAATTTTCGTCGTCCCATTCGTCCCACTTCTTCTCCACTTCAGCGCAATTGTCGTCTTCTGCTTTGCCACGCGGCGGCTCGTCCGCCAAAATGACCTTCTTCCACAATTTTCGGCTCTTCAAAATCGTTTTTATCCGACGGGACCACAGCAGATAGTTTTTGTCGTCTAGTAGCTCCACTGCCGCAAACATGTTGAATTTCTTAGTCGTCATTTTGTCGCTTCTCTCGTGACTTGTAACAATCGTCGTGCTGTGTGTTTCTTTCTCAATAACCAGCGGTCTGCTACCATTTGTTGTACATCTGAAGGAGTGAGGACACACATTGTAGGTGGAAAGTTAACAAGTAAGCTTTATTTCTGAACTGGGGGTTAAATACAGTTGTGGGGTCAAGAGGGATCTCTCCCATTGGTCGGTCAAAAAAGGTCAGTGACAGTTCACGACCCTAAGTCTTCTCCCACTTTGTTCACAACGTCCTGTTCCTAATTATTAGGGGGCAATCAACAATATGCATCACCAACGAGTTTGGCTGTCCGTTTAATTCCCCACAAAGATAAGTTATTTATTTACTAGACAATTCGTATTAAAATTAACAATATCACACTTATAATTGCCTTGTTAGAGGGCAAACAACAATCATATTTCGATTATGGATTTTTTTAAAAACACACGCAAATCTTGTTAAAATTCTTTGAATCGGCATAAAACTGTCAGCATCCTCAACTTCTGTATTTTGGTCAAAAATTTCAACAGGTCTGCCATACATCGTCTGATGCTTTCACGTAATTTGTAAACCAAACCAAGCAACCTTAAGAATAATATGATTTTTTTGTTCATTAGTTACTAAAACTTGATGTAACCAAACTTCTTAAACTTTACATGACTTTACAGACTCATCACATGTTAGCCAAGATGCCATTACATAGGAAGATCGATGACTTCTACTGTTTTGTGAACCAATGAATGTTCCCCCAAATCTGATATTTTTCACTTGTTTTATATGAATTATAACATGGATTTCATTGTTTCCATAGATTTTCCGGTAGCACTGTGCCAAATGAATTTTTTTTCTGCGGTGTCAAAACTTTCTCTTTCACATTTTTTAAGTTATACATCTCCTTATGTACTGTCCAGTCAAACTGATGAACCACATTTGATGGATCAGCCATTTCACGCAATTTCAATTAATTATTTTACATTGAATTTAATCTATTAAAGTAATTGTAAAGCTATAAAAACCATACTTTATTTTCTCTAGTAAAGACATTCTAACCATTAACTTTACATAAATTGTAAAGTTGATTTTTAACTCAGGAAAGTTGTACTTGTAAATGCAGGCTTTTTATAGGAAAGTTGTTGTAGTAAAGTCAACTTTAGCACAACAAGTAAAGTCAACTTTAATAACTGTTAAAGGTGGGCTTTCCAAGAACTTTTCTGGTCATTCACAACATGGAAAGTTCCAATTTCATGCAGTGTTTATCTTGCTTAAATGACTAATAAATCAGCCATCATTTTGAACATGTTATGTTTTCCTTGCATGAATAAACCACACGATCCCGGTCGTGTACTGGTATTTTATTCTTTGGTTGCTTTATTAACACTGCATTCTTTTTCATGCTAATTTGGTTAGTTTGTAATTTTACTCAACGCAATTCCGTTTACATTTTTGTATATATGTTCTTATCGTTATGGCAACAGATGTGTGTGTTATTATTGTTGGTTCGAATATTGTTTTGTACAATCAAAATAAACAAATACATAAATTCAATTATCCAATCAACATCATACTAATTATATGACTTCAAATCACGATAGACATAACAGAACATACAGTCAAACTTCGTTAAAACGAACCATAATGTAACGAATTTCTTGTTATAACGAATAGTCAAAAATGGCTTGGTTTATTGGTTGGCTTAAGAACACCATGTTAAAAAAATTTGATGTAACAAACCTTCGTTATAACGAGGGTCGACTGTATTTAAATGACTAAAATTTTGAAAAGTTTTCCCAAATAACCGGGTCTATTCTGGCTGATACTTGTTATTATTTATTGCATTATTAATTCAAAAATACATTTAAATCACCTGTGTGTAATAACAAATTGCAAAAGTGTAGAAAAATACAATTGTATGTTTTTAAAAGCTTCATACGTTTGGTATTTTTAAGAACATTAATATCTAACAAAAAGTAAATTATGAATTATGATCTACTGAAATAATCACAACATTGAAATATCATTGTTTCATCATAATGTTGTATTTCAGTTAAAAATGCAACTTTAATATCTGCTAGGTGATATTTTTAATATAAAATATGCTTTCATTATTAGAACCAAAATACAAAATGTCAGTGTATAGGGCATCAGAAGAATTATTATTATTTTTATTTTATGTAAATTTCAACTTAATGGCCGCATTTTGAATCGCTCTACAGTACATTCACATCTGAATCCATCATTACAATAAAGACAGAAGATCACATTGCGTTATTTTTAAAACGCCAAATTTGTTGCAATTCTGATGTGAAAACTCAATGAGAATAGAGAGTTTATTTTAAAGTACAAAAGGAGGTAGCAAACTTAACTACAACTTGACGTTGAAACAAGTTTTTGAACAAGTGCTTGTTGCGTGTAATGAACGTTCCTAAGCAACTTTAACAATAATATACAGTAAAGGTATGAGTCAACAACAATATTTTGCTGCATTGTGAACAGAAGCTTTAGCAAAATTTAGTGCAACAATTTAATTTCGTAGCATTGTAAACTAGCCTTTAAATTAACAACTGTTAACGATTAACAATACAGTTAAACATATGAACTAACTTTAAAAAGATTTAAAATAGTCTTGCCCATATTTTATTTCTTCTTTTGAAACCACATCGAAAAGCTCTTATTCTGATACCAAGTATTAGTGTTTAAAATGCAAATGTAGAAAGACAGCAAAGACATTCCTAAACCTAATCCTATGATGCTACCGACATCGCTTAACAATTGAGATAGCGGATATGCCTGTTGCTCTTCTATACTCTCTAAGAAACTATCGGGGAATTCAATAACTATTAATGTGAAAGAAAACCTCGATATTTTATTCTCATTGCCATGCAAAACAAATTTGTGAAAAGTATTTTCGCAAGGCAGTCTACATTTGCATTGTTTGTGATTCGAGTCAAGATTCTTTAAATACGTTAAATGAGCGGTAGTAATTTCTGTTGTTGTGTTACAAACTGGCAAGTCCTGTCTCCAGAAATAAGGTAATCTGAAACATTTACAAACAACTGTAAACTGAAACGGCTAGGTGTTTTTTGAACAACTGGTGTATGTGTTTCAAACAGGATAAAATCATAATTGAGATGTGTAGGAAGTGAAGTGTCTGGTTTAGCTTACCTGCAGTTAACGGTTTGAAACAGATTGTTTTGGATGCAAGCATTTTTACACTTGAGATAAGCACTTTTGTTTTGCTCACATGGATTTTGCTTTGTATTTCTTCGTATAGTCTATTTCATAAAATCAAAATAAGTTAGAATGAAAGCACGTAAGTATTGTTTGTTTAATTTATTGCCTGAAGTGCTCGAAGTGTTACTATGTTCCACCAATCATAGTTTAAAGTCAAAGGTGCCATAATGTTAACGTCTTCATTCAGATTATTTAGGAAAAACTAAATATTATTATTATTCAAAATGATGTATACAGTATAGTATTTATCCGTAATTGCCAAAATGCTCTTTGACTAATCTTTGCATTTAATTACGCCATTGGAGTGTTGAATGCAATAAATAATAAATAAATAGTACCTTCAGATCCTGGTCACATGGTTTGTAAGGAACTTCATTATACAGGGTGGAACAAAAGTCTGTTCCCCTCAAATATTTCCTCAGCAATTGCATCTAGGCCAACTTTGATGAAACAATCGTATAGGAAGTTGGGTGAGAGCAATCCAATGATGTCATCAAATTTGACCTTGAAGGCCATTTTCAAGGTTATTCACTTGCTAACTTCTAAACCAATCAGGTTAAAGCAAAAAAGTCAATTACAAAGTTGTAGAGCACCATCAAATTAGTACTATCCAACTTATCCTAGTCATCTTAAGTTAAATGTTTTCCTAGCGTGACCATCATCACTGACCGTGGGTCTAATATGCACGCACATGATGGTTTACCAAGTTATTATCACTGGTTTCCCTGCATCGATCACATCATCGCAACAATCGACGAGGAGATGCTGCTCGAGCTGATCACGTTCCTGCAACCGTTTAAAGAGGCGACGCTCGCGTTGGAGGTTTTTAAAGAGCCAACACTTCATCGTGTCCGCTACTTCTGGCACTTCCTCATTTTGCATTGTGATCCGGTCCATGAAGACATGTGCCGCACGGGGACCGATGGGACGAAGACGACGATCCCCAAGGATTCGGAGCATATTTTGGCAATTAAGCCTATCGTTCGGGATCTTATTGAGAAGAAGTTCGTCATCGAGCAGATCTATGTGATTGCTGCCTTGATGGACCCGCGCAGCAAGCGTCGTCTGGCCAAATTTGGCCTGACAGATGACCAGATAAACGAGGCCAAGGAACAGTTACGGGTAGTAATGATGGATCACGTACCCGATCCGGCAGAGCTTGCGCTGGCCCCAGAAGACATATGCCGTCCTCCTTCCAAGAAGGCAAAGGTAAATCACGCGCCATGTCGCCGCCCACTAGCGGAGTTCAGCGACGATGACGAGGACGCTGAAAGCGATGTAGGAGTCACCGAACTGGCGGAGGACCAGTCCGCCGACGCAGTCGATGCACACCGGGTTCAATCTGAACTGGATAAGTATTTTATGGACGCCTGTATGGACAATGATAGGATCGTGATTAAGGAACACAGTCTCTTATACTGGTGGAAGACCCAGCAGACCAACTTTCCCATCCTCTCCAGAGCCGTGCAATCAATTCTATGCATTCCAGCATCCAGCGCAAAGTCGGAATGCAATTTTTCCGACGCCGGCAATACTATGACCGAGAAGCGGAACCGACTGGACCCGTCCAAGTTAAACGATTTAATGTTTTTGCGATCGATGTTTCAATCCAAATCGATTAGTAAAATGTAAAGGTTTATGGTTAATGGTTTAGTTTTATAATAATAACGTAATAAATTGATTTATTTAACAAATTTGGTTTATTTTTATGTCATTCAATTAATATTTATACAAAAAATATAAAATTAAATTTAAAAAATTTAAGAAATTTGAAATGATGATGTTTTGATCAGCCTACCGTAGTTCATTGTAAAATCGCACCGCCACCGCAATGAACAATGAACACGTAATCGCGGGTACGGGTAGGGTAGGGTAGGGGGATTCCGGGATAGCCCGGGTACGGGCGGGTACGGGTACGAAATTGTTTCGGCGACGGGTAACGGGCGGGTAACGGGTAAACTTTTTTCGCCAATGTTATTTTCTGCCGTAGAACACCATGTTAAAAAAATTTCGATATAACGAATTCTCGTTATAACGAATCGATTTTACGGTCCCTTGCGATTCGTTATAAAGAGTTTTGACTGTAGTAACTTGAGAACAAGTTACCAGTTAAGTCAAGAGACTTAATTACTTTACATTGGACGTAATGTAACAATAAGTAGGCAACAACTTATCGGCGAAACATCTAAAGGAAATCACAATGTTACGAATTAAATATAATTCGTAATTGGAATATTGGTAAGTAAATGAATACATTTACTTACACCAATATCCTCTCAAAGTTGTGGTGGTGCACGAAAGTCAACCGCATCTCTCAGATCATTTGATTCATCGATGTGCGATGATTTACACAACGAACCAGAAACCACGAAGCCGTATCGGACTTCAGGACGCAGCTATCCGGCTTAGATGACATCTATAACCAGGTCGAGCGATGGGAAAACCGCTCCCAAACTCCGGACATGTAATGATATTATTATAGGGCCAGTTGGTCAATCGATTGTATAGTTTAATAGTTTATTTAACTTGCCATTTGTCGGCATTAGTCCTATATATAACTTAGTTTTATTTCTATTGTTGGTAACAATAAACTATTATGTATTGATAACTCTCTTGTCTCTTATACTTTATCTCTTGTATTATTCACTGTTTTATTGGGACCGGTACCATTGATAAATGGGAGTTGTGGTTGTCACCGTCACAAGTTTATAGAGTTTATTTTCTTGAAAATTTGGGTTTTTGCGACTTTGTGGAATTTTGCGGTTATACAATTTCTTGCGGTTATGCGGTTTTTGCGATTTTATGCACTTTTTGTGGTTTTGCGATATCTCGCGTGAATTGCAGAAACCGCACTGCACTTGCCAAAAATAATAACCGCACAACCCTACTTCACACCATAAAAATCAAATAAAGTATTCAATAATGAGTACAAGAATCAGAACTTGTCGATGTGGTTCCAAAATAAGAAATAAAATATGAATTTGTTAAATCTATCCATGCACAAGACTATAATAAATCTTTGTTACAATTGCACCAAATTTGCTATTTGAATTTTCTTTTAAAAATAAAAAAGAAAACAAAAAATTAATTTTTCTGATGCCCTACACACTCACATTTTGTATTTTGGTTCCAATAATAAAAACATATTTTATATTTAGAAATATAACATGTAGTAGGTATTAAAGTTACATTTGTCAAGGTTCTGACTTTAGACAGTAGAAATTTTTAAAATTTTAAGCGCATTTTGCGCCTTTTCCCTGATTTTTCCCATTTTAATTGGAAATTGTTTTGATTTTTCCAAATTATTTCATTTTTTCCTAATTCCAAATTTATTATTTTATTTTATTTTCTTTCTTTTATTTTTATCATTTATCCTTAGTTTAGCCTGGTCATGCTCACCCGGGACTCTATAACACGCGCAATATTGATAACCGCGATGTCGCGGGCATAAACAGCGGTGGTATTCTAAACCTCAAATCGTGCGTTCGCGGTTTTGAATATCGTGCGCATTATGGAACACCACTCACCCCATCCAGACATTCATGAGAATTTTGCCTTAAATTGATGCATTCGCACCCTAAAATTTGCATATTTTCCTCTGACCACCTGTTTTTGCCCATTTTCCTTTTGGAAATAGACTTGGCCATGAGCATGTTATCAGAGGTGACTTGTTTCACCAAATTACTAAGAACAGACAGAATAATTTTTGCCTTTAGCATGTTCACATCTCCTGTCTTAATTGAGAGGTTTCATAGTGCGATTTATGGTGCGTATTAGCATATGGCCATTGTGCAGCCCGAATTCTCATGGTTGGCTATTTGACCGCCTCATTTATCATTTGCCCATATTTTGCGTAACATTTTTTGGAGAAACGGCGTATCGACGGTCTTAGAAGATGCTGTTTGCGGTTCGGCATCTGTATGCGCGTATCCAGGAGAAGAAATATCCTCTTCATAAGAGCCCCTAGCGAGTGACGACATTTTCCCTTAGTGAAAAGCGATATTACGATCTCAATACGAATATCAACGTTCGCCATTTTGCGCGGCGCCAGGGTTGATATTCTGCACTCATAAAAATACAGATTTCACGAACAGACGCTGTCTTTACCTATCTACCACCCCCAGCAAAGTATTAAGACTCGCGGCGCCTGCGGACCCAATTTTCTGGTCATTACAATCCCTGGAAACCTAAAATTTGCGAAACTATTGTTTGAAGTCAAATACGACGTGACAACATTTTTAACTGAAATACAACATTATGATGAAACAATAGGTGCATTCAAAGTTAAAATCCAAATTTGACTTATCATAATCTGAATTATCAATAATTCATATAAGTCATTTGGCTAAATTCCATACAAAGTGAACAATTATTTGGCTGATGTGACTGAAATATCTTACCAGTCACAGGAAATGATGTAATTTACATCACTGAAAAGATAATTCAATTGCAATAAGTGGCCTATTGATAAGTCACTCCAATCATGACTTATCAATAAGTGGCTGATGGAAAAATTCCTCCAATCATGGCTGAACACATGAATTATTTGGCCACTGGAATAAGCCATTCAAGATGGATGCCCCCAGTCAGTCTATCATGAAAAGAGGAATCCAGCAAGAAACTGGTCAAGGACTCAAGAAATGAGCAGTGCTCATTACCTAGCTGAACAGCCATACTTAGGCAAAAGCAAGGTTAGTAATTGCTGACATTTTTAAACACAAATTTATGTTTTCGAGCGCACGCCGATCGTACGATTGCCAGGGCCGCACATTTCCGACACGTTCGCGGCGTTGACCGCTAATCGACGAGGAACGTCGCACGGACGTTCGCGGACAACGAGGAACGTCGCACGGACGTTCGCGAACAACGAGGAACGTCGCCGAAACGTTCGCGAAGGACGTGCCGTGCAGCACAGAATGCGCCCAGACGACGATTTGTACCATTTGGACTCGTGCGAGGCATTTTTGAACGTTTTGCATGTTTTTGGACGTTTTTTGGACCCAAATTTCGAGAGGAAAACACACGTGAAGTGTGGGAATCGATTTGGACACCATAGACCAGCAAAAATTGCGAATTTCGGACATTTTGACCAGAAAAATACACGTGAAGTGTGTGGATTGTTTCGGATATTTCAACCAGTAGAATTATGGATATTTTGGACCAGATTTTCAAGGAAAAGCACGTGAAGTGCACCAGATGACTTCACAAACCTTTCAACTTCTTGAAAACATCATTTTTGAAGATTTTCTTGATTTATTTGAATTTTTGAATTTTTTTTGAAATTTTTTTTGAATTTATTCATTGAATATTATTGTAAACTAGCTTAGTGTTGTGTTAGCATTTTACTAACCTAATTATAAGAGCGCTACTAACCTTGCAAATATTGAACCTCGTTTGCATGTAATTTATGTTTTGAGCATTTCCACTGGGCAGTGAAAAACAGGGTAAAAATTGTGAAAAATCATGAAAAACTGGGTGAAAATTGTAAAAAATCGTGAAAAACAAGATAAAAATTGTGAAAAACTCGGTAAATATCGTGTAAAATCGTGAAAAACGATAAAAATCATGTAAAATCGTGAAAAATTGGGTAAAAATCGTGTAAAATAATGAAAAACCGGTAAAAATCGTGTAAAATCATGAAAAACTGGGTAAAAATTATGTAATGTGAAAAACAAAGTAAAAATTGTGAAAAATCATGAAAAACTGGGTGAAAAGGGTAAAAATCGTGACAAACTGGGTAAAAATTGTGAAAGCCTCGGTAAAAATCGTCAAAAACTGTGTAAAAATCGTCAAAAATCGTCAAAAATCATCGAAAACTGAGTGAAAAGTCTTGAAAAGCTTGTAAAAAATCATGAAAATAAGCAGATTATGAATTTTCAAATTTCGATTATCATCTGATGATGTAAATTGCATCATTTCCTGTGACTGTTAAGTCAAATCAGTCAAATCAGTCAAATCAGTCATTTCAGTCAAATAATTCATTTGACTTTGAATGCACCTAATGTTATTTCAATGTTGTGATTATTTCAATTGATCATAATTCATAATTAAATTCTCGTTAGAAATTAATGTTATTAAAAATACCAAACCGCACAAAGTTTTTAAAAACACATAATTGTATTTCTCTACACTACACGATTTGTTACTACACGTACACATGTGATATTAAATGTATTTTTAAATTAATAATAGTCAGAATAGACCCGGCTATTTGGAGAAAATTTCAAAATTTCAGTCATTTAAATACAGTCGACCCTCGTTATAACATTAAATTTACTGGCCAAATTTAGATAGAATACCTGTAACGGCATTCAACTGGTTCCACCATTTGAACGCCGAGACATATTTAAATTGAATTAGTCAACTAGTTTTGGTTAATTCTCTGTACTTTTTGTATTGGGAAATACAGGAACACAGGAACTAATCGCTGATTGGATCCCCTAATCCCTTGCGATCGTACATCATTGCGCACACTGCACATTGCTTGGCAACCAGTACTGGGCAGGGCTGTCTTAACACATTTCAGCGCCCTGGGCTTAAAAAAATCAGGCGCCCCTTCTCCCTTGTCGTAATTTAAAAAAAATGATTTTTACACTTACAATTTTACAAGCCTGTTCTTAGGGTATACTTGTAGTGCACTCTCTTTTTTGGGCATGCTGGTGCCACACTCCCATCCCCCTCCAAAAGAAGTACAGGTACGGTAAGCATTTTTGTGTAAAATTAATTTGAATTGAAAAATGCATTTTTGGACCTACAAATGCATTTCAAACATAAAAATGCATCTTTAGGGGTGGCGCCCCCTGACCTGTGGCGCCTGTGTGTTATACACACTATCAACAACGGGCCTACAAGTTCAGCTTATATTTGAACACTCATGAAGACTCTTTGTAGGAGGCGCCTGGCATACTTCTCTGCCCGGCACCCCTCTCCGCCTAGCGTTCCTCTCTGCCCAGCGCCATTCTCTGCTCGGTGCCCTTCTCTCCGACCGGCATTCCTCTCTGCCCAGCGCCCCTCTCTGCCCGGCGCCCCTGGGCTGCAGCCCAGTTAGCCCAATGGTAAAGGTGGCCCTGGTACTGGGGAGAAGCCATCATGATGGCAACATATTTAAAGAATTGTTTGCCAACTCCCGAGGAGGCGTGGAGTGGACTACGGACTTTTGGATGCAGTGCACATTCTTATATACCAAAGAAAAAGCGTCGAGAATGAAGAACTAAAAGTCACACAAGGAAAGGCTAACACCACATCCAGGATGATTACAATATCGCGATACGTTGTGTTTGACGAAAACAAAAGCGAAATATCCGGTATTACTCCTGACCAAATTACTAATCTTCTCTTTACATTTATGGAAACGATTCGGACTTATGGCAATATTTTGGTGACAACAAATACTGATATCGTGGATGCTGAGGACATTATTGGGATTACTGTCCCTGATGCACCGATTGTAGACGCAAATGCCATAGATGTAATAATCGAATCTGAAGACGAGGATGATGATGCAGCAGCACTCGAACTTACACCTTAGAAAGGCCGACCACAATGCAACTACGGGCCTCTGAAGTGTTTAAGCGCCACTTGGACATGAATAAATCGCATTGTTTTAAATACCAACCACATGAACGGTCAACTTTATTTCACATCACCAAAATCACTCTAAATATTTGGAAAAGAAACTGCACTGTCCAAAAGAAACAAACACTGGAATCTAAAAAAAAAACACTTTAATGTTTTAAGTACGCATGTATGTTGTGCCGCATTCATAACCAACAAACTGATTTTTTTGTTTTTTTTTTTAAAAATGCAAATTTCAAACGTGTTGGAACTGTGACATAAAGATCTTTAACAATCTAGCATGTGAAAATCTGCGTACATTTGCCTGGTACATGTGACCTTTTTATTGCATTATTAATTCAAAATTACATTAATATCAACTTGTGTGTAATAACAGATGGAATAGTGTGCGGAAATATAATTAATTTTGGGTCCCATTTATTGGTCCACTAAAATTCCTTGGATTTACACTGAAAAAAAACTAATTCTCCCACTTACTGAAATTTCCACTAACGCTCCTTTTTTGTTCCACTAAATTTATACACTAAAAAAAAAACTAAATTTTCCACTTAAATGAAATTATGGGGAAAATAACTAATATTACCACTACTACTTCCACTTTTTTTTGTTTATTGTGCTGTAGCTGTGCGAACGTTTGGCTAACGTCGAGGACGACCTACCCTTCCCCCGCATGGTCTACGAGCGCCCCAACAGTCGCCCGCAACCGAGTCCCCGCCAAGGCCCGAGTCCTAGTCTCCAGTTCTAGTCACGTGTCGGGACCTAGTCCCAACTAGACCTCGGGGCCCCTCGCCGTGGCCATAGTCGCCCATCTCTCGCCGGGCGAAGGCTGGTTCGTCCGGGGCGCATTTGTTGCGTGTCTCCCCGTTCATTGACTCCCGTCGGTCCTAGTTACGTGTCGGGACCCAGTCCCAACAAGACCTCGGGGCCCCTCGCCGGCCCCAACATCTTTATGGACGACTATGGCCACGCGAATGTCTACGACAACACACCACCCTCGTTTGTTGACTCCTGCCGCTCCTCGATGAGCCGGCGGACTCCCCAATTGTTTGAAGCTCCGCAAGGCGCTGCAGCAATTGGGGAGTCTAGCGACCACGCCGTGGATTATCGGGGCGCGGCGGGAGTCGACGAACGAGGGTGGTGTGTCGTCGTGGACATCCGCGTGGCCAATGAAGATGGACCCGATGTGCATGCCGAAGGCGATGTTGTGGCCGGCGAGAGGCCCCGAGGTCTGGTTGGGATGAGGGAACTTGTTCTTGTCCTATTATTGAGCAGTACCTAAGTAGAACGTGCCTTTGGGCGAGAAAAGAAAGCGAGGTAGACCATCGAACCCCAGGAAGGCCTTCCTTTTGTAATAAAAAAAATTAGTAGAAATAGTGGATGTACTTAGTTTTTTATAGTGGGGAAAGTCAGTAGTGGGAAATTTAGTTTTTTTTTAGTGTATAAATTTAGTGGAACCAAAAAGGAGCGTTAGTGGAAATTTCAATAAGTGGAAGAATTAGTTTTTTTTTAGTGTAAATCCAAGGAATTTTAGTGGATTAATAATATATTCCCATTAATTTTTGACATTTGATAGCATTATAAAATTAAGTAATTTGAATAACATTAATTTCTAAAATAAGTTTAACTGTAAACGTCTTAAATAATCATGACATTGAAATAACATTATTTCATAACGTGATGTATTTCAGTTAAAAATGTAACATTAATACATACAAGTAAACAGATTTTAATGACATTAATGGCACTCTAAACAACAAACAATTTATCAAACCTAATAGGCCTAACCTAAATACAGTAGAAAATCTAAAGACCAAATTGCAAATTTGTTACAATTACGACAGAAAGATTTAAAATATTTTTGTACATTGCTAGCTTTTGTCCAGTCATATTTTATCGCCTCTTTTGGATCCTATCCTGATACCAATTATAAGCATTTAAAATGCAAATGTAGAAAGACAGCAATGACATTCCAGAACCTAATCCCACAATGCTACCGACATCGCTTAGCAATTGAGATATCGGATATGACTGTTGCTCTTCTATACTCTCGACGAAAGTATCAGAGAATCGCAGAAACATTACCGTGAAAAAATTAACTAATAATTTATTTTGATACAAAATAATTTTGTTAAAACTATATTCGCAAGGCAGTTTACATTTGCATTGTCTTTGATTCCAGTCAAAATTTTTTAGGTACATTAAATGAGCGATCATAAATTCATTCGTTGTGTTACAAGGTGGCAAATTCGGCTTCCTTAGGTAAGGTAATCTAATACAAAACAATGGTGACATTTGCAAAATAAAAACTGTGGTATGTAACTGAAAAGATAATTTTTAAACAACAGGTACAGTAGAATGCCGATTATCGGAACTAGTTGGGAAACATAGATGTTTATAAAATCAATTTATTCGCATGATCTGACATTGGGTTGATGTACGTAATGTATACTGTAGATGAAAGATCCATCACCTCTGTTCAGATATTCGGCATTTGACTGTATGTGTTAAACTGAGATGTGTAAAAACTGAAATATTTGAAATAGCATACCTGCAGTTAACATTTTGGAGTAAATTGCTTTGGATGCAAGCGGTTTTACACATAAAATAAGCACTTTTGTTCTCTTCGCATGGATTATGCTTTGTATTTCTTCGTACAGTCTATTTCATTAAATAAAACTGAGTTTGAATAAAAGCATATACGTGTGGTGACCCTGAAGTGTTTTTTATTTATTTGGGAAATAAATTTGTCACCACTAAAGAAATTGTGTATTTTTATTTCATTTTGGTTTGGCGTGTGCCAAACTAAGTCACGTGATTACCCATATGGTTGCAAAATTTATTGCAATATATTTCGAAAAGTACAGAAATGTGTGCCAATATATTTTGAAATGTATTTACCATCGTCGTACATTTTGAAATATATTTCTGAATATATTTTAAATACATTTTAAATTATATTCTAAATGAAATACATTTCAAAATACATTTTAAAAGACATTGTAATTACAATATATTTCAAAATACATTGGATAGTACATTCTAAAATACATTTTAAAACACATTGCACTTACAATATATAGTTTAATCTTTTAATCTATAACAAAAGATAGAATTGTCACAAATTTAAGCTATTACCTTACCTGAACTGCTTGAAGTGTTACAGTGTTCACCCAACCATAGCTTAAGTCCAAAGGTGCCAGAATGTTAACTTCTTCTTCCAGATCATTTAGGAAAAACTATGAATATAATGACAATGCAAAATTAGATGTATTAGATATAAACATACCCTGTGAGTAGGAGCTAGCATGACCACTTGGCGAAGGGCCCCAAATAAGAGGAGGCCCATCAAGGGAGCACAAAATCTGATTTGATCCCCTGAAGTGCTCGCTGGGGCAAATGGGGCAATTATTTTTCAAAAAATTCTTGAACCGACATAAATCCTCAATCCGCCCAGGTTGTATTACCTTTAGATGCTGGTCACATACTTCTGAAGGAAACAGCATTTGAAAAAAAATTATTAAGTAAGCAGTTCGGTCGACTGATTTTTCTGAAAAACATTGGAAAGGTACAAAATATTATTTAGCAATATCAGGTAGGTATTTATTTTAATAATCAAATAATCCATAATAAAAGCTGTTGTGTATTTTATGTACATTGAGAGCTTATGGCCTAAATAACTGTGCAGAGTTTAGAAGGATAATAAAACGATTTTGTGATTGTACCCCACAGCATTCAATCGGATGCTGACCCCTCCCTTTGTGTTGTTTCTTAATTACCTATGCTTATTTGTAATTAAGCGGCTTGATTAAAGACTATTGTTAATTAATAAATGTAATGTGAAATAAAAGGTGAATGTAAAATTTATAAATTACCTGTGTTTATTCGTGAACAATTACCAAAAGGGAGTGAAATGGGATGCATTGATATGTTAAGTGCTATTTTATATCCATAAGATTTCTACAAAAAAATAGTTTTAATCGTTGAGTTTGGTTTTCTAATATTTTTGGAGAATGTACACTACAAGTAAGCTTAGTACCTCATTCTTAATATCAATTGTGTCGTGGACATTGAGTGCTGCCCAGATTTCTTCTAAGGACAATTCACTGCTGAGCAATTGCCACGGCGATATTTCATTGCAGTTTTTGTTAGTGTGTTTCAGTAAACGTGATCTAGCGTCGTCCACATCTTCATTTTGTTTTTCACCACAGACCGTGACAGATTGATATTCAGTGTATTGGCGTTCAACTATTCTAACGATTGTTGTTACCGGTTCATCAAAATAGTAGTTGATACGAACGTGCAAGCAATATAGAGTTAATCCTGAGATCAGCAATACTAGCACAAATTTCATCTTTTCTAACACTCCATTTGTTATGGTTTGCTCGTCGTTCGCAGTGACTTTCTTTTTGCATTCCTCATACAGACAGCGAAACGTTTTGACGGATAATTTTTGGTCAATGTTAGTTGCAATATAATAAAAATACCAAGTAATTTCAGGTAATGAGATTAATGACAAACCGAGAAATAGGCCAAGATTGCCTCCTAAATCTGACAGTAGAGCAATAACGTCGTAGGTGTATCGTTCTTCATACACGCTAATTTTGTCATCAGTTATTGCAAAAGATGTAAATGAAGTTTTAGCATTCTCTGCTAACCCTGTATCAGTGGTTGGTGTAAACGTTAATTTTTGACACGGATGTCTACAAAGACAATCTGTAAGTGGATTCGTGCTTTTAATAATTTGATTTGCACTGTTGTATTGCTCGTATGTGTTGTTCGAACATTTGCAAAGTGGTAAATCCGTCTTGGTAAAAGGAAACCTTGGAAAAAAAATATTTTTTTATTTTTCTAACGACGGGATATAATGGCAATATTCCTTACCTGCATTTTAGCTGTTCTTTAAATTTTCTCCCTAGACAACTCCGATAGCATTCTCTGTGTTCATCCTCACTAGAGCATGGGTTTACAGGTGAATTAAGAAATTTGAACTAAAATTTTAAAACAGCATAAGATGATGAGTACTAAATTTAAATTGTGGTTAAAATTTTACTTTCTTATAACTGAAATTAATTTTTGTTGTTGCACCGGGATATTGCATTCCTATGGAAAACTTTCTTCCAAAATCATAGGATGCAAGTAAAAGCTAAGTGAAAAAAAAAGTAAGTGAATATCAATCAAAATTTGAATTTATTCAAATTACCGTATATGGCTCTGTAGGACATATGCCTTCAGAACTTTTTTCCATTTGTACTGTCAGTTCTCCAACAAATGTTTTAGCTATGTCAATGAATGATAAAGCATATTTTAGTCAATGTTTAAAATAAATATTTGATATAATTACAAAATTTTATTGTTGAGCACATTCCGTGTAAACTGTTCATTTCGGTCAGAACAAATGTTTGGTTTGAATTGACATATCTCTGCTCGAAAACAAGTTTCAATTTTGATTTTGTTTTAAATTAAAAAATATTCACCTTTAACTTTATTAACTTTAATTTTACGCTCACTACTTCTTTCGTCAAATTAGTCGCTTTCCAAAGTTCGTCTACATCGTAAGATGGGATTGCCATAAGTTTTTGCAGCATGTGATTGCATTGGTAGGTTTGAATTGTGAGGTGTCCATATGTTTTAAACCAAAGTCTGGCCATTTCTTCCGTATTTGTATTACAGATAATCAAATTTGGTAAAGTAACATCTTCCGATCTGCTCGTTACGTCAACAACGGTTGGATAACTCAAGTAATGCATTATTCTATCATAAGTCTGATAAGTAAGCATGCACGTGCAAAATGAAAATAAAAGAAGCCAAAACAAGCGACGCTTGCTCCCACAATGATTGCTATTGATACAATCATCCAAGCCGATTAAGTTGCATCTAAGTTTATTTTCATCGTCCATCAACAATCGCTGAATTGCAGGACGTAGTTTTCTTAATCTTTGGCTGCTTATTTTCATGAAATAATTATGCTGCATTGTATCTTATCTACTGTGTGTAGATTATAAACTGATATATTGGAAACAACTTGAAATTATTAAAATTTGTGAGGTTTTACCTGCGTTTAGAAGATAAAGGAAAGTTAGCTGGAGTTTACCGGTGCTCAGTTCAGATTCGACTGTTCTTTATTTGGTGACTCTAATAACTTCTTCTGTCCCTGATCGAATTTGTGGTTGTCTTAAATTATCATGTATCATACTGTCACGAGTACAGACCGTCCCGATCATGGGCCGATCTTTACTGCATGTTTTGATAATTAAAGTTACGAAATTTCACCAACAGATGGCATTAACATCTGATGATGTCATTTGGATCATTAAATTGAATAGCGGGAACACAAGGTAACTTGGAAAGCAAAGACAATAACTAAAATCAGTTCTCTCTAGGATCCCGAGTTGAAAAGAACTCTCTTCAAACATGAATAAGGAGGCTTTGTATCAGCCTATTACAGGCTCTACTTAACTAACCAAAAACTATCTATCATGTTGGAATGTATTTCCAAAATAAATTATTTCTTTTTGTTTGTGTTTCCTCTTTTCCACTTACAAGTGTGACTAAATAAAGTGTCCTAGTTGAGGATTAGCTTGGTTGCCTCAATAGTTTTAGGTTACAAAGCTAAGTTACAATGCTGAGTAGACTAATGTTTCAGTCCTTTTTTCTCAAAACTTTTCAGTAAGAAATAATTTTTTTAAGAACAGTTCTAGACTAATTGGATGATGCTTTACAACTTTCTAATTTACATTTTTGCTCTAACTGTCACGGTTCTCGAGTTACCATATGGATGACCTTGAAGATGACCTCAGAAGTCAAATTGGATGTCATAATTGGATTTCCCCCGACATACTACCTTGACAATCATTTTGCTAAATCAACATCTAGAACAGTTTGGGAATTATTTACTGTGAACCAGACTTTCTGAACCACCCTGTATGTGGTTACATTTTATTTTAATGTTTTGTGTACAAACTTATTTACTCTGGCACGCTATGTAACCAAATCATTATTCAGAGACAAGATATCTTTCCTGTTTAATATGTATAATTATGTTTGAGTTGTGTAATATCCTACTCTGATTCGAATTATAAGTGTTTAAAGAGCAATGGTGTGACGGTTACACTGTCATACACTTTGCTGGTTAAGGACGACTATTTCGTCAATAGATGGCGCTATTGTGTTTTAGCAGTAATTTCGAATTTCGATCATTTTTAAGTGATTTAATATATAAATTATCATTTATATATTAATCCACTTTATCTCAGACAATTATTAAACATGTTAGATATGTTTTAATGTTGTTTTGATCAGTTTACTACATAATTCTATTAAATTATGTATAAACTTCACACCTGGTGTAGATGTCCCTCACTACCCACCATGAGTAAAATTCCATTCCGGATTATAGTCAAAGACTTAATCCGAAATGTATCCTACGTATCCAGTCCCTAGGGAGGACCTAGTAGAAGACTATGTCCTTGAGTATCCACTTCTTATGATCTAGGATTGGATGGATTTAGCTACCCAGTGATCCGATTGGATCAAGGGACAGCCCATTCTTCTCACCGAGTATATATTCCGTGTAAACCGGATATATCTCGCTCTTGTCCTGTTTTCTGTTTTGTCACTTGTTACTTGAGCGCTTATTATACTTCACGTCGATCCAACAGTCCGTTGTAGAAATACTAGTTATTTAGTGTAAGCATCTAGAGTGGGTAGAAGACTCACAGACACACTGCCCGCCTCTTCAAGCCAACATCCCGTTGTAGAAATCGTAAGTTTACTTGCATTTAAGTGTAGATTCTAGAGTGGGATACAACCCACAGACGCACTCCCCCCGCTTCATGCCAACATCCCGTTGTAGAATGCAGATTCTAGAGTGGAGTAAAATTCACAAACGCATTGGTAATGTAGTATCTAGAGTGGAGTATTTATTATTTCACAGACGCATTATCAGGATAACCGAGCGGAGTAATTTCCCGGTTATTCTCCCGCCAGCCAGAACCGAGTGGAGTAATTTCCCGGCAATGGATAACCCTTCCTGCGAGAGACTTCTTATTCAATTCGTTGTTGGACGATGGAACATCTTAATTATTATTTTGATGTTGATTGCACTCGGGGGAAAAATAGCTCGGCGCTATTTTAATTTATTCTTTATTTTTACAGTTATTTTATCCCGCTTCGTGAATATAATATCATGTGAAATTCTATCGAATTTACATGAATATTTATTCAACTTATTTCGTCATATTTATGACCGCGCTTTGCAATTATTAACAGTATAATAATTACAAGTGTGACGACTGCAGAAAAGTCAACCGCACCTCTCGGATATAATTCACCCAAGCCTAACCATTACACACCTTTCAGAACTAGCCCAGGAACCACGAAAATCCATACGAAGATGACATCTTTTACGTCCCGACAATAAGACCGTTACATATTCTTATTTGTCCGACTGAAAACCGCAAGTGATATTATTTTAGGGCTTTCGCCAACCGATTGTATAGTTTAACTTGAAGTTAACTTCATAGTTTTTATATAATCCTCATTCGTAATAAACTGTCATATGATTTGAGAAATCACAAGCCTCCGTATTTTACACTTTCACACGAGTTCTCGCTCTAATTTTCTAGCAATTTGTATCTCGTAAAGTCAATCGTCACAATGGTAAAAAGAGAGACATTCCCAAACTTTATGCTACCGACACGCTTAGCAATTGAGATATGGGCCGTCCATAAATTACGTAATGCACCAAGGGGGGGGGAGGGGGTGGTTAATTTTGTTACGAGTCATTACTAAAAGAGAGGGGGGTTTCAAATTTTGTTATGTTCCATGTAAAAAAAAAAATTTTAAATTTTAAATAATCAAAATATAATCATTTTTTATGCTTTTTAGAAAATTTTGGGAGGGAAATTTCAGTTTTGTTACGTTATTAGGAGATGGAGAGTTCGAGAATTTGTCACGACTACGTTTCAAAAGAGGGAAAGGGTCTAAAAAATCCCAAATTTAACATTACGTAGTTTATGAACGGCCCCTTACTCAAAACACATAACAACAAATAAATTATATTTAATTAATTCTTGGCCTGTTATTAAATAACTAAGCTCAGTTAGGACTTCACATCTAGCAAAATTTCATTGTTAGACTGCAAAGCGATTCTGTCTCGTGATCGTAGCGCCATCCGGCCGAAACGGCACAAAACGACGTTTTTCTGCGGCGCAAATGGCGGACAACTGACATGACATTCTGTATTTGCATTTTAAGAAGACTTATATATTTTATTTTTAAGTTAAAAATAATGTCTGAAAATTATTTATTACGGAGTACATTTTTAGATATTATTTATAAATCGAATGTTAATTAAAATTTAACTACGGTACGTTATAACGTCCGCCAAAAATGTAAATGCGGGATGTCAATGGCAGAGTTTACAAATGACGTCATAGTGACGTCACACTACTATGAAAACGAGGCTAAGGGGTATGTTTGTATATAGTTTGTATACAATTCTGGATGAATTGTATGAATTTCTTTAAATTAAATTAGAAAATAGACAAGAGGATAGCAGCAGTAGTTCCACCAGAAGAAATGAAACAAAAAAATATATTTTTAGACTTTAAAATAAAAGTTTTCAAAAAAAGGGAGAAGTTTGATTACATTTTTACTAACAACAATCGAAATTTCGAATAAAAAACGTCTCTCTCTTTGGCATTTTCGATGCAGTTCGGGTCGTTTTCCACATTTTCCGTCGCAAATTCCGTCAACAAAGCGGAGAAAGTGCTCTCCGACGTTCCGCATGACACGTCGCACCGACCAATGACCGGCGACGGCTGCAATTCCCGTTCGGGTCACTCAATTTGCCTCGGCTTTGCACGATCCATTCTGTCTCGCAACCGTTTCGCACGTTTGCGGCAATTCGAAAGAATCGTCGACGGCGGCGTAGTCGTCCTCGGCTCGTCCGCCATTTCTTCCTCAGTCGCCGTCACTTGTTTCTCAGAGCTCGGCGCCGCTTTTATCAGCTCTTAATTGAACTTGTCCAAACTCCTCTCGATCTTCTTGCGACAGATCGGTTTTTTTCCGCTCATTTCCCTCACGTAGTCGCCGAGCGAAGTAACCACCATAACGCATTTTTAAAATAAGTAATTTTTGCATGTTGGGCAGTTGGCCAGATTATTTTGAAAAATTACCGCCCATCTGAGCGCGGCATCTGAGTGGACAAAAACGGACCCATCTGCAGACAAGGTGTCGCGGGTTTCTGACTGTAAACATCTTGTTGGACCCTCGGAGTTGCTGGCTGCAGAAATTCGTCGAGAATTGAAGGCGGTCCTAGTATTGACGGTGGAGTCTGATACGGATCTTGAATTCGTTGAGCTCCAAACGAATCTCCCATTACCGTCAACACCACGGCCGCCTTCAATTCTGCACAAAATCGTCAATTCGTATTTTTACAGACATTTGTCGGGCAAAACTGCGCGGAAATTACACGCGATTTACGTTCTGAACGTGTCGTGTCCGTTGAGCGACTACGACGTGTGTTTCGAGCCGAGTAAAATGCTCGTGAAGTTCGCCGACTGGGATGTGGTGACGCGGTGCATCGAGCTGGCGCTAGACGCAGTATGGAGCGAGCCGGAGGAACTGCAACGAAACGAGTGGTCGCAGTCGAAAAGTGCGACGAAAAAGCCGAAAACTGGATCGAAATGCGCGAGCTGAGAAGCGCGCTGACGTCGGGGCCGGCGAAGCGAAAGAGGCCGAAGTGCGTGACGCCTCCGAATTGTGGGGAAATGGTGCCCGTACGTGTGCGTAAACTTAAACTTAAGGATCTGGCGGCGCACCTGGTGGTTACTTTGCTCGACGACTACGTGAGGGAAAAGAGCGGAAAAAAAACGATCTGTCGCAAGAAGATCGAGAGGAGTTTGGACAAGTTCAATTAAGAGCTGATAAAAGCGGCGCCGAGCTCTGAGAAACAAGTGGCGGCGACTGAAGAAGAAATGGCGGACGAGCCGAGGACGACTACGCCGCCGTCGACGATTCTTTCGAATTGCCGCAAAAGTGTGAAACGGTTGCGAGACAGAATGGATCGTGCAAAGCCGAGGCAAATCGAGTGACCCGAACGGGAATTGCAGCCGTCGCCGGTCATTGGTTGGTGCGACGTGTCATGCGGAACGTCGGAGAGCACTTTCTCCGCTTTGTTGACGGAATTTGCGACGGAAAATGTGGAAAACGACCCGAACTGCATCGAAAATGCCGAAGAGAGAGACGTTTTTTATTCAAAATTTCGATTGTTGTTAGTAAAAATGTAATCAAACTTCTCCCTTTTTTTGTTTCATTTCTTCTGGTGGAACTACTGCTGCTATCCTCTTGTCTATTTTCTAATTTAATTTCAAGAAATTCATACAATTCATCCAGAACTGTATACAAACTGTATACAAACATACCCCTTAGCTTCGTTTTCATTCTAGTGTGACGTCACTATGACGTAATTGTAAACTCTGCCATTGTCCGCCATTTTCCCGCAAAAAATTTTAACAATGCAAGGACAGACGGTTCCTTCTTCGCATTTCTACGGGACAACTTAGATTTTAAAAAAATGACGGATGTGAAGTCCTGTGGTTAATCGTCCTAGTTTAAACCAACAACCAACCAAAGATGTGGCAAGGCAGCAAAGTCAACCGCACCTCTTGGATCAAGACGCATTACATGACCAGGATCATACGATGCCAATCAGGACCCAGACTCGACACACAGCCAGACCGGTTCAGACGACATCGTACACAAACTCACGGACACCAAAAAACATGTATATCATTTTAGCCGTATTACCCCGCTTTTAGCTGCGTGCTGGTGTAGTGCGAGTTTTACCAGCATGCCAATAAACCTCGTTTTTACCGGCATGCTGGTGTAAGTGAGTGCGAATTTTTATCAATAAGAAAGGAGCCTACACAAAAAAATCCAATAAGAAGCATTTTTCTGTGTCCAAAATGTAAGAAATTGGCCTAAATTTCTATAAATGGTCCCAGATTTTAGTAATAATCTTCAAATTGTTAAGAAAGTTCAAATTCCACGCCAAAATTCCAACATAGGCTGTTTTAAGTGAAAAAAAAAAAAAAAAAAAAAAAACCAGCTGTTTCACTGATATCGACATGTTTCGGGTATAGATTTTTTGGGCGAGATTTCAAAAACCTAATAAACCCATGCCCAACGGCGTGCAGCTAAAAACGGGATAACACGGCCAAATGTCGGCATTTGTTCATGTTTCGTTTATTATTTTATATTGTATTGACTGGGATATTCACACTCGTGAATATGCACCGTATAAACAAACTAACGCAATAATAACGTTGACGATGAATCAATAGGTACGTTCAATTTGCAAAAGGAAAGAAGAATCTTTCCGTTCGTTACTTTCGCCACCGGAAGTGACGTCAAAATCGTCATTATTTCCGAAAGGAAAGTGGCCAAAGTTACTTTAGCCAAAGGTAGCGTTTGGGTCACTTTTCCTCCTTTCACTTTTTACTTTCG
Source organism: Strigamia acuminata (assembly GCA_949358305.1). NCBI lineage: Eukaryota > Metazoa > Arthropoda > Chilopoda > Geophilomorpha > Linotaeniidae > Strigamia > Strigamia acuminata. The sequence goes on from OX442314.1 coordinate 7,554,380, forward strand.
CGATCGGCGCATGCGCAATAGTCGGCCACACCAACAATCAAGACGAATACGGGTAAAATGTTCGTTTTCATGTTAAAATGTTCGTTTTGTGGTGACCCTGAAGTGTTTTTTATTTATATTTGAAATAAATTTGTCACCACTAAAGAAATTGTATCTTTTTATTTTATTTTGGTTTGGCACACGCCAAACCAAATTACATAATTAGAAGGAGAACTGCCCTAGCATATTCTCACCCCTATTTGGGGGAAAATCCGAAGTGTGCCAGGCCTGCAGGTGCAGGATTGCCACAATTAAATAATTATTTATTTAATTGTTTAATATGGCACACGCCAAAAGTGTGACTTGGGAGCGGAAATCCCCCAGGCACACTTTATCCTCTTTGAGCCAGAGCATTACATCAGAGTGGTGATGGTGATGTAATACATCCTGTATTGCATCAAAATCAGCACTCTACGCATATTTTGTGCGCAGGATTAGAGAGTGCATAAAACCCCAAATTTTGGCGGTTTGACTCACTCTTGACACATACACACCAACAACAACAACACAAATAATCATCGCTACGAACTTCAAACAAAAGGATTCTAGTGCTGACCGTGTTACACGTTTTGGTGAGTTGAGATTCTGCTGTTTCCACCGTTCTATCGGTGGAACCAGCCACATTTGCGCACTGACTACAAATCTCGGGTAACGCCCGAGAAAACCCGCTCACCGTCGGCCATCGCCGAGTCCCGTTGATTTCATCCGAGACTCGCCATCGCCGATCGAGCAAGCCACTGCTCGTGCACCATTGTGAGAAGACTGTAAACCACCGCGAGCTTCCTCTGGAGTTTACAGTTGATCGCCATCGAACGAGTAGAGGAAATTTGTACCGCTCGTTGTTAATTATTGTGTGCCCCGTGACTTGTTCCGGGCGCGCCGTCGTTGACACCGGCAAAACTCTCGTCGCGAACCATCTCCAATATCTGTGAACCACCGCGAGCTTCCTCCGGAGTTCACAGATAGAAAGCTATCGTACGTACGAGAATAATATTTCTCAGGCAAGTCCAACTCGCCATTTTTCCAGCGCAACAAACAGCCGTTTGTTGCGCGCCAAATACTCGCGCTCAACGATTAACCGTCGTTGTTAGCGCCTTTCCTTTGTTTCGAGTGAGTCTCATCGCTCACTCGTCTTATTTCCTCTCTTTCTCACTCAATAACCTTAATTTCTAGTTATTAATCCAGTATTAGATTCACTTATTATATTTCACCAATCTTTATTGTAAAATACTGAATAAAGTTGTTTTGTATTATTTTTATTCAAACCAAAAACGAGTTATTATTTCATAAAAATACCCCTAGACATTATTTTTCAGGCATCAGAGTTTAAGGCCTATAAACGGCATCTCAATTGCGACTTATTCACGGACAAGGTAAGTATTTTCGTGAATAAAATCCCGGATTGCAACCGTTTTAACGGTAAAACAGCAGTTTTAGGATTAAAAATTTCGATTTTATGACTAAAATGTTCGTTTTCACGTTAAAAATATTTGTTTTAATGGTAAAACACCAGTTCGAATAGTGAAAACATTTTTTTTTGATCATTTCTAACTATTTTTTTTAATTATAGTGTGACGATGACTACCCGGGATAGGAATTATTGCTAAAAAGTACAAGTGAAACTGCAGAGTGTAGTAAAGTGCAAAGAATGAGGCGTTTATGTTTTCTCAAGAACATAGAACATTTATTCAAGTCAAATAAGTTATATAATAACTATGGCCGACAAATGGCCAGTAAAACACGAGTGTAACTAGCTATACAAACGAGTGGTTTAAAAGCCCTAAAATAACGTTAACAGTTGTGTTCAGCCTTGAAAATAAGAGTGTGTAAAGTTCTTATTTCGGGCGTAAAAGGTGTCGTCTGCAATCGGACTGATTGTCGTCTGCTTCGGTTGGTTCTGTGTAACTAAATTATCCGAGGAATGCGGTTGTCTTTGCTGCATCGTCACAACTTTGGGTGACCATTGGTTTAAATATCTATTCGTAGATATTTACCAATTGGTCTATTTATGATTATCAAAATAACCATAAATATGAGTTACTCAAAGTTAGACTTCGAATGAATAAATTGCACACGGATAAATTGGTTTCCAACTTATCACGTACAGCAATTTGACTTCTGGATCCGTGGAAATATTAACCGGTAACTTATCGAAATAAGTTACAAGAATATTCGACCTTGGCTAAAAAACTCCTCAAGTGACTTCGCAAACCATGATGGAGTTACAAATAACTCCAATCATGCAAAGTTATGAATTGAATTATTAAATTACAAATAATCTAATAATCAATCATAACTAAAAACCTGTATAAATAAAACGATTATGAAAAGACCCTGTCGATTCTGTTGCACCAAAGTGCAACCAGCCCAGAATTGAATCAATGGCGCTCACGTCAATCCAACACTAGATTTGACTCTAATGTCTCGGCGGAAAAAGGAATTGAGCACGGCATAAAATGCACGTGCCCCTACAACGGAATGTTGGCATGTAGTCAGGTAAAGGGTTGAGCACGGAATTTAATGCACGTGCCCCTACAACGGAATGTTGGCATGTAGAAGGGAAAAGGAATGAGCACGGAATTTAATGCACGTACTCCCACAACGGAATGTTGGCATGAAGCGAAGCGAAGCGAAGCGTAGAATATGGGCTCAAGTAAGTATCAAACAGAAAACAAAAACAAGAGCGAGCTATTTCCGGTTTACGCTGGAATATATGCTCAGTAGAAACAATGAGTTGACCATTGCTCCAATAGGAACACTGGTCACTCAAAACTGTCCAATCCTAGTAAATAGGAAGTGGATACAGGAGACACAGTCTTCTACTAGGTCTGTCCCAGGAAGTGGATACAGAGGACACATTTGCAATTAAGGCTATTGTTTTACTCTGCAAAAGTAGCTCAAACACCTGTGGGTGGCGAGGGGTGACTTAATCCTTTGACCAGGTGTTGTTATAATTTGTGTAAATTTTAGCACAACTGGAGAAATAAACACACAAATATATCATACTAATATGATATAATGTGAAAGGTAAAGTGGATTTATATAAAACCTTTAATTTTATATAAATATCACATAAATATTAGATGCATTCAAATTTCCCACTAAAATGGGAAATAGCGCCATCTAGTGGTGAACTTGGAAGTAAATATGACGTCATGACCGTCACAATAGGCTAAAATGACTGCTCAATCAAACAGAAAAAACGGGCATTTGTTTGTACTAAAATCCGGATTTGCACATGCGCAAACGAAAGGAAAGTACCAATAATAAGTGCGTTCGTTCTAAAGTAACTTTTCTTCCTTTGGCGAAAGTAACGAAAGGAAAGATTTTTCTTTCCTTTCGCAAATTGAACGCACCTAATATGTTTTTTAAAACTGGGTTTGCTTGATAAACAACTGAAAGACATAAAAATGATGTAATGTATAGTACTCACAAAAGTGGAAAAAAAACAGTTTCTTTACACGAAAGCTCAAACGTTGCAAACAAATAGAAGAGACTTCTCGTCTGTTATAAATACTAGTAATGATTTAGTTACATAGCGTGCCAGAGAAAATCGATTCTAAAACAAATTATCAAAATGGAGTATAATCATGTTCACTTATAATGATCTAACTTATGACAGTTCAAGACAACCTCAAATTCAATCAGGCTAAGTACTACTTAGCCTGATTGAATTTGAGGTTCAGTAGACTTTACTACAGCAACCAAACAAAGAACAGTCGATTCTTGCAAATAAATATGTTATAAATAATGATTTAGTAGTTACATAGAGTGCCAGAGAAAATTGATTGTAAAACTAATTATCAAAATGGAAAATAATCATGTTAATTTTAATGATATACGATAGTAAAAGACAACCTCAAATTCAATCAGGGTAAGTAGACTTCACTATGTGACGGTTATACTGTCATACACTTTGCTAGTTAAGGACGTTTATTCTGCCTATAGATGGCGCTAGTGTGTTTTAGCGGCAATTTCGAATTTCAATCATTTTGAGTAGTTAAAATATAAATTATTATTTATATTTTAGTCTGCTTTCAGTTTAAATATTAAATATTTAAATATTTAAATATTTAAATATTTAAATATTTAAATATATTAAATATGTTAGATATATTTAAATATTGTTTTGATCAGTTTACTACATAATTCTATTGAATTATGTATAAACTTCACACCTGGTGTAGCCACCCCTCACCACCCACCGTGAGTTGGACTTATTCCGATTATAGTCAAAGACTTAATCCAAAATGTGTCCTGCCTGTGTATCCAGTTCCTAGGGAGGACCTAGTAGAAGACTATGTCCTAGGTATCCACTTCCTACAATCTAGGATTGGATAGATTTAGGTGCCCAGTGATCCCATTGGATCACTGGACAGCCCATTCTTCTCATCGAGTATATATTCCAGTGTAAGCCGGATATAGCTCGCTCTTGTTTGTTTTCTGTTTCCTGAGACTACTTGAGCCGATTTGGTGGACTTAGGACCGCTTGGGTGAATTTAGTTCACTTTGTTGCACTTAGGGGCAATTGATAGCTATAGGCTATTGAAAGTAACATTTATCAATTTAACATTTATTCACAGAATTTCCGATTTGGCAGTTAAGTTAGTTATACTTATAAGCTCTTGCTCTTGTCTTGTTTTCTGTTTTGTCACTACTTACTTCAGCACTCATATACAATTCGCTTCATACCAACAGTCCGTTGTAAAAATAGTAAGATTTCTTGTTATTTAGTGTAAGAATCTAGAGTGAGCTGAAAACCCACAGACGCACTCCCACCTCTTCATGCCAACATTCTGTTGTAGAAATAGTAAGTTTACTTGCATTTAAGTGTAGTATCTAGAGTGGGGTACAACCCACAGACGCACTCCCTCCCGCTTCATGCCAACATCCCGTTGTAGAATGTAGAATCTAGAGTGGAGTAATTCACAGACGCATTATTGGAGTAGCCGAGCGGAGTTATTTCTCTGTTACTCTCACGCCAGTCAGAACCGTGTTATAGGTCAGTGTGAGGGGCCAGGCACAGCCAATGGGGGCTCGCCACTGGCCACCTCACTCCCCTCGGGGCAGGCGCTTCCCAGGGGGGGAAGGCGGAGCCTACGCAAGGAAAACAACTCATCATACATGGTGACTCAGAAGGATGGTATCCGCTGGAGAAATAATCTCCAACTGGGTCACCACAACATTTCGCTGCCAGCCTTTGACCCTCAGATGTTCGATTCGTATTTGAAATTCGACTCGAGTTTAAACCTTGTATTAGCATGGTGCTAAATATAAATAAATACCTCGTCCCTTGTACAGTTATCGCCCAAAATTGCACGACTTTTAGTTTTAAAACACTACAGTACACACAACGGTATCGTGCAGGGTGGAATCTGGTGGCGGATTTTGATATTTATATATAGATCGCGAAAAGCAAAATATACATTTTTTAAATGTTTGATTTCGAGTTTTTGATAGATTTGGTTAAAGTTAAAAAATCATTTAGTGTTTAAATTTTTTAATTTTTTTCTCCAAAACTTGATTTAATTCTATTTATCATCGTGAGTTGGCGCTTATCAAACTGCGAAAACCAATCAATTGCACCTGCGTAGATTGGATTTTATTTGAAATTAGAAATTATATAGCACGTGTGGTGAAATATTCATGATTAGATTTTTATATAAAATAGTAAATGAAATGTCTGCATTTAGATTACATTTATTCAAGAAACCGCAACTTTTTTAGTTTTTACTTTTAAATTGGATTTTATTAGAAATTAGAAATTATACACCACATGTGGTGAATTATTGATGGATAGATTTTACAGTAATATAGAATAGTAAATTTAAAACTTCTTGAAGAGAATAGTACCGTATAACCTCGGGTATAAGCCGACCCGTGTATAAGCCGACCCCCCCATTCTGAGGCACCATTTTGCTAATAAATGGTGTATGCGAGTATAAGCCGAGTACGTCAAAATGTTGTAAAATTTAGTCAAAAATTGATGAAATTGACTACAATTTAGTCGAAAATTGATAAAGTTGACTACAATTTAGTCCAAAATTGTTGAAATTCACTGATTGTTGGACGGTTGGTCTTATACACAATACAAAATATTACCAACGTAGCACTTAAGTTACATTTTTTTTGGTGCATATAAGCTGACCCCGCCAATTAGCGGCAAGGTTTTTGCAATAAATTGCTCGGCTTATACCCGAGGTTATACGGTAAATGAAATTTTTGCTTTTAGATTACAGTTTGTGACGATGACCTTTCGATGACGCTATCCGCTCAAAATGTGTATTTTGGCATAACAAGCAAGTCTATCAATTCTAGTAGTTGAGAGATAAGTTAACAAACCTAAAGTGTGAACTGGGTAAAATAATGACACATGCGGTTATCAAGACATAACATATTTATTGATATATAAATATAATCACCGTAAAGTGATTATATTAATCAATTTGCATAAACTATAGTTACACAATAACTATGCCGACAAATGGCCAAAGGAATTCTCGATTAAACTATACATATAGTTGCCTGTGCGGCGCTATAATAATATCAATCGGCTTCGTCCTGGTAAGATGTCGTCTGAATCGGTCGATTATTTGGTCCTGGTTCGAATCTGTAATGAAAGGGTTAGTATCCGAGGACTTCCGGTTGACTGTATCTGCATCGCCACAAACTTGGGGCGGTTATTGGTTTAAATGGCTTGTGAGAGCCATTTACCAATTGACCTCTTATAAATGTTTTAAGACATATATAATTGGTGTGATACGTCAAATGGTTCTTCATACGAGAGTAAACTGTTGTAAGTTTACAATCATAACTTCTGGTTCCGTGTAATGGATGTATTTATTAGAGTATTACTTTTCAGTAAATACTCGTAATAATTCTGCTTACGTAAAGTTGGCAATTTAGCTACACATTTACTGGCAAGTAGATGCTAATGTAGCTAGTCTTCAGTTTTGTACAGTTCTGGAAGAAGTATCCGTGTTTATGCACAATGTTGAGTTGTGACATAAACTAGCTGGGGATTTAATCTAACTAAACTTTTCCGAGTTTAGTTATTTCAACCCTAATGTTACATTTTCGACACGCTGTTCGGCAGCCGTGGTTTACTGTAACTGGCAGGCCTTGTGGAACACTTGTTGAATTATATCCGGCCCGACGGGATTCTTACTACTCATCGCCGCGACCTGATCTCCTCACGGCCACACAGCCGTCATCGGGCACCCGGACATGGAGGCATCATATCACCCATCTCCACGTCAAGTGTACGCCGTATGTAGGTTGTCATAGGCCCGCAGTATAAGGGGCATTGACTGCGCAATCAACAGACAAGCAAGTGTCTGCGCAATCAACATGACAACCGGAGTAGTAGAAAGGGCTCAAGAAAACATATAGTCAAATATCTGGTCAAGAGCGAGCTACTTCCTGTTGCGAGGAAGTATATACTCGGGGAAAACAATAGCTTGGCCACTGCTCCAATGAGAGCAATGGTCCTGCAAATCCCCCCAATCACTGGTCACCGTGATGGGATACTCAGAGCACATTTCCAGTCCAGGTGGTCAACAGGAACTGGATACTCAGGCCATAGCTCTCTGCTAGGTCGGGACAGGAACTGGATAGCGAGGAACACTTTTGGATTAAGTCTTTCAACTTGATCCGCGGGGGTCCACGCTTGGAGCAGGTGTGAGGGGGAGATTTAATCCCCTAAACCTAGTTTTTGAGGTAACTTTGCAGAGTTACCACAAAACAACATAATATCTGTATTTATTTCCATAAATATAAGATAAAGTCGACTCTCTGCCTTAAAATCACATAAAAGTTATATTTTATGTGACTTTACATCAAGTGACAAATTCTATTCGAATTTGCCGCTTATGGACGTCAGCGCCATCTATCGGTGGGATTTGGCATGATATCGCGTAAACAATACCGTGTTCGTCATACATCCCCCTTATCAAGGGGCATATCTTAAAATATTCCCTCTTGATTCGTCTTCACTGCGATACATGACAAATCTTCTTCAGTTAGAGTCAACTAACGCATGTACCAACTAATGAAATTTATATTTTTATGTATATAATTTTAATAGTTCATCTCGTATATTATATATCTTCGTACGAAAATATATAATAGTTCATCGGGACTTATTCATCACGTTAAACTCCGAAATAGTCTTTAATAATCACCAAATTATTAAATGTTCAAACGAAAGTTTTTTTCTTTTTATTCTTTCAAAACTTGTTAATTTCTTGAAAAATAAACACACATAAATTATCGTTAAATAATATATTGTTATCTGGATCTATTACAAGTTCCAATAAAATTTTCGGGTTACAAAGATTAAATTTACATTTGTTAAAATGAAAAACTCAAATATCACAGTTAAATTATTTTGTTCAACTTAAATTGAAAAAATAAACTCTCCAAATTATTCGCCCCTCTGGGCTGTAGAAAACAACACGAAAAAAAGTTTCATTACAAAAATTAGTTCGGTTTAAAAATGTGTCGACTCTTTAGTTGCACATTTCGGTGAAGAAACATAAAAGTTTTTTAACAATTAGTTCGTTTAGCAGGAATGAACACAACACGACCTCGGATAAATAATTGTTTTGATCGCCTGAACAGGCTAAAAACTCAACTTGACGAATATCGTCCGACACGACGCGATGCGTGGACGTAACGTTTCTGGCTAAATGATGGGGCTTTTGCGGCCATCTGCTTCTCCATCATTCTTCTTGTTCGGCTCAGGGTCGGTACTCTCGTCAATGATAAGTTTGGTCGAGTCCTCCGACGAACTTCTCGGCAGCGGAGTCTCCACACTCGGGGAAATCCCTCTCGACGTACTTGGTCGACCAACTCTGGCGGCGAATCCGTCGGGTAACGGGCGCAAGCTAGCAATTGGTGGGTCCCTGGCTTGTCGTTCCTGGTTGTACACCTCTTCAGCTGTCGGTAGCTCGACACTCCAATCTGCGCGGATATGGATGGCGGCGGGAAGTTGGCTCACACGTTCGAGCAAGCGCGCCCATATGTGTTCCAACACAGGAAAAGGCTCAGTGCGCAGTGGATTCATTATCCATCTCATAACGAGAATGGGCAACTGGTAATAAACGTTGCGCTTCTGGTTTAATCGTCGAGAAATGTCCAAGGCGGCTTCCCTGATGATGGGAGTGTAGTGGTCAATCTCGCACTCGGCCGCGTGTTCATTTGTGATGCCTGCCGGAACCATGAACGGGTACGCCGTCACAACGGACTTCAATGCTGGCAACTTCTTGGCTGGGGGGCCTGGTGGAGGTGTTGCCGTCTTGGGAGACTCCACCGGTGTGGGGGTCTTGGACGTCTCAGTTGGTTGAGTGGCTCCACATTGGATCGTTGCCTCGGTGACCGGAGTCATCGCCAGTTGTGCCGCTTGCTTCACTTCCAATTCTTCATTTGCCTTTTTAGCTTTTAAGCTTAAATTGGCGAGCATTCGGACCTCGTCCTGAGTCCAAGTGGTAACCTCGTAACCGCCGGGTCGGTGATTGTCTACGATGAACCGTGGGTCTACTAGGATCACCTCTCCTAAATGGGAGTGAATCACTTGACAGGGGTCGCAGGTGGACCATATACGGGGTCCAGGCTGCGAGGTCCCCATCACCACGTAAGGCAGGACATTTTCATTCCACGGTGAGATTTTCTCACGAATTTTCCACCCGGAACAATTCGGGCACAGCATTGCGTGACATCCTTGCACGATTCCTATCGCCCAGCCTCCGCCATTGCAAAACGGGCACGTAACCTCCACACGTTCATCGTAAGGGAGACGACATTTGGGAAGAATGACGTTAACGGCCTTCTCCACGATTTCTCTGCGCTCTGCTTTGGTGCCCTCGATTGGTGCGGCCTTCTTCAGTTCCTTTACGATTGCGGCTGTGGCTGCGTCCAGTTTTTCTTTAGGGAGGATCGGCGTGGTTTTGGCTGGAACTGGCTTTGCTGCTGCTTTCGTCTCTCTCTTTTTCTGAGTGACATGGCTGCTGCGATACTGGGTCGGTCGATATTCCGTCCAGTTGGAACTCGTATTGGTTCGAGCTGGCTTTTGCGACGAGTAATGATAGACCACTCGTGGCTGTTCAGTCAACGGACGTGGTGGTTCATTCTCAGAATGGAAATGCGGACGGTACGGGTGATTGCTAGTACGAACAGAGCGGCTGCTTCTCTCTCTGGAGTGCGAGGACTGAGACGCAGAAGTGGAAGGCCGATTCCAGGACTCGTCTCCAATCGTGACTTGAAGCGTGTTTTCCTTTGAGGACGTTCCCGAAGCTTCCGCTGACTTCACTAACTTCTTCAGATAGTCGGGCAGTTCTTTTCCCCTTGCTTTGGCCCAATCCATTATGGCCTGAGCACATTCTCTGCCGGAAGAATAGGTTCCCGCTGACTCTGCAGACTTTAACAATTTCCTCAGGTAGTCGGGTAACTCCTTTCCTCGTGCCTTGGCCCAGTCCAATACAGCTTGAAAGCCATCAGACCTTGAAGTCTCTTCGTTTCGGGGCGGCCTACCGCGGTCAGGACTTGAATCGCCTGACGTCGACGAGTGATCGTAATGGACGTGGCGACGTTTATTTGGTGACCTACGTGGCCCTCGATCCTTTCCTAAATTCGAGAAATCACATCAAATGAATTAAAGTTATCGAAAAATAACCTAATCCAGATGAATCGCCGATACTTAATATATTTATCGTGACATAAACATATAAATACCAACAAGTCACCAATAATTAATGCCTTTATTGTAAAATAAATGTATTAATTCAAATAAACCGCTAACATTCTAATATATTTATCGTGGAATAAATATATTAAGTCCTCCTTCCTGGATATTCTCTTTAAAGAGATTGGAATATTAAATAGGGGAGTAAGGTGAGTTACTCCGTCTATATTCTGACCGTCATTATTGCGAAACACTGAACAATCAAATATTTTTAAACGGTTGAGTTTAAATATTTAAATCGAACATAGAACATCTCAATTTACGTATTTTCCTTTTCGGAAAGGTCCGTAATATGATAAATATTGTCCTTTAACCGACTAATAAATTTAACAATTTAATTTAATCGATTAAAAGACGATAATTCAGATACTGGATTCCTGATACGTGTTCAAAGGGTGGCGAACACCCTCTAGTGAGAACTTCCTGTACTTTATAACATGACTTGGCGAGTTTTATCTTTCTAGATAACTTCTCGAGTTAATGGCGGTGTATTTGAATATTTTATCATACAAAAATAACACTTTACCACTCATTGTTGAATCTTTGCTCGTAAATCCGTGGAAAAATTGACGTTTTCTTTGCTGACGTAATTAATGTTGTCCGTACGAAATTTCCTATTAAAATTCGGTTAAATTTTAAAACTCCGGAAATATTAATTAAATTTATCGTTGAATAAATTTAACTTACGAAAAAACCTCGTTGTTTGTCCAAACAAGAGCGTTTATTAACGTCCGGTGTCGGTGACTGTCGAATAAATTCGACGAGACGAAGTTTTCCGGGCCTAAACCCACGTGGTTTAGCTACGAAGTTTGGGCAAACCTCTTAACTAAAATAAAACCGAATAAAAGTTGTCTTTTTCGAGACTCGTGTAAATTAGTTCACTCACAATTTACCCGATTTTTCGCGTTGACAGAAAACTTCACGAGATGACCAATTGTTAAGCGATGTGTCAGCTGTAGTGGAACTAACGAGAGTGAGTTCACAGGTCAACCTCAAAGCAGGTGTCTATTTTTTAGACCGAGCTCTGTGATTGGTTGATGACTCATTTACACTATCTTGTTTTAAAAATAGCATGGATGAGTCGTCTCTTCAAAGTAGAGGTGTGCATGTTTCGTGAAATAAATATTCTTTTCGGAAATACTTATTTCTTGCATTTTTTGCACGAAATCATCGCTAAATTGTCGATTAGGCTTAGGAGTTCGTTTAGAACGTCTTTCAGCCCGTAATAATTTTTTATTTCTTCTCTTTATATGTTCAAGTTCGTTATTTTCGATAACTCCCTCAACGACTTCGTCCGGGGGTTGGAGAATATCGTTTTCGACGGTATCCTCCGTTTCCATGGGGACAACCTCTTCTTCTGTCTGTTGCGAGACAGGGAAGTGTTCGTCCATCCAATTTGGGGTTGGATGAATCCCTTCACTGCCTTCAGTTTGGTGATATAAGGTGACAAATCCTGGATATTAATTGATTTCTCAATTGATCCGTCAGCAACTTTTCGTAATGAATACGAGCCTCCTTTTAATACTGCTGTGATTTCCCAGGGGCCGTCTCGCTTTTCGGCGAAACCAGCGGTGATTCCCTTTTCTTTATTTGACAGTATATGTGTAGCTTTCCAGACTAGATCGCCAACAGCATACTGACAAATATGATATTTGTTGCGGTGAATCTTGTCATGTCGGACATAATTCTCCTGGATTTTCCGGTGCATTTCTTGATGTGCTCTTCTAAGCACATCCAGAATGCCATGTACGTATTCTTCGGGTTTGTTCTTATCGAACTTTACCCCGTGTTCCACCATACGTGGATCGAATGGTAGTGGTACCGTTCTTCCCGTGTTCAGCATCATCGGGCTGAATCCGGTTGCATCCGAGATGGCCGTTCTCGTGGCAAACGCGAATTCGTTCAAGGTTCGTGGCCAGTGAGAGTGCACATCAGAATAAATTGCCAGCATCATCTTCAAGTCACGGTTAGCCCTTTCTGTCGGGTTAGCCGAGGCATGATAGGGGCTGACATGTGCCATGTCTATGTGATGTTTTTTACAAAAATCACTATAGACAGTAGACACGAATTGTCTTCCATTATCCGACAATATCTTTTTGGGGTAGCCCCAGCGATGAAAAACGTCACTCATCTTGTTGACAATGCTCTCGCTAGAGGCCTTTGTCAACGCGAATACTTCAACCCATTTGGTGCAATGGTCTATTATCACTAATATCCATTGTAACTTCGATCGACCAGCGGGCTTGGGGCCCATCAAGTCGATACTCACGGTTTCCCATGGATTCGTCATATTATGCGGCGTGTAAGCCGCTCGATGTTTTCGGTGCTGGCTTGGCTTGTACTGCTGGCAATGCGGGCAACCACGGACATAGTTGCGCGTATCTCTAGTCATCTTTGGCCAATAATAAATGAGCTTTGCTCTTTCCAGAGTCTTGCTCATTCCTGCATGTCCACAAAGGGGGTGACCGTGACAGGCAAATAAAGCTCTTCTTACAAGAGATTTAGGAATCACGGCCTTAAATCCATTTCCGGAGTCGTTCAACTCCTCTTCAAAGGTGGGACGGAAGAAAATGAGCATTTTACTACCGTCCTCCCCACTTTCATCCAAACAGTATCCAGCTATGGTATTTAGCCAGTCTAGATCTGTCTCTAATTCTTGATCTTCCTCACTTAACTTCAAGTGGGCCATAATCTTTTTACAATCATCATCCAATAATTGTTCTGCGATTATTTCGGCTCGGGTTGGGGGAACTTGATTTAGTACATCGGTTAATGCACTAAATACTGTTGTTTGATGTTTCGTTTTGCCTTTCTCATTCACTTCCCCCTTTTCTCCAGAATTATTTGAATTTTCTTCATTTAATTCGGAGAAATCGTTAAAACGAACATTCACATTTGTTAGAAAGTGACGTCGTCCTTCTACTGGAATGACTTGAGTCTTCTTATTACCGGTCCATAGAGGATAGAATTGGTTAATTTCTACCGGCTCTATGTAATCGGTAATAGGCGTATCCATTGCAGATAACGGCGCTCTTGATAGAGCGTCGGCTACCTGGTTCAGGGCGCCTTTTCTGAACACAATCTTGAATGCTCCGCACTGGATTTTCACTGCCCAGCGACCAAATCGGCCGGATGGTTCTGGCGTTCTCATTAGCCAGCCTAACGCTTGCGCATCCGACTCCAGCGTGAACGTCGTGTATTCCAAGTATGGGCGGAAGCGATCAACTGCCCACACAACTGCCAAACATTCCAGTTCGGGAGTGGAATAACGTTCTTCAGCCCCTCGTAAAACTCGGCTCGCATAAGCAACGGGTTTTGGGACCATCATCATTTTCTGTGTTTTTTCGTTAAACACTTCGACATCCTGGCAGAGGACTGCACCGAGCCCTGTATGGGACGCGTCAGTCATTACTACCATAGGTTTTGACATATCGGGCATATGTAAAACTTGTTTTTTATCGCACAAAATCTCTTTGATTTTCTCAAATGCGTCTATCTGTTCCTTACCCCACACAAAAGCAGCATTTTTATGCATGATTGAGGTGAGTGGTCTAGCGATATCCGCATGATTAGGAATAAACTTCCTAAAGAAATTGGACAGACCATGAAACCTCTGTATATCCTTTGAACAGGTGGGTTCGGGGAATTCCTTGACGGACTTGATTTTGTCTGGGTCAGCATTCAAACCTTCCGGTGTGATATAATGACCCAAGAATTTTAGTGAGGTTCTTCCAAATTTTGATTTGGCCTTGTTGATTGTTAAATTAGCTTTTTGGAGCTTTTCTAACACGTCCTTTATGTGGTCCAAGTGTTCTTTCCAGGAGTGGGAGAAGATGATCAAATCGTCCAAGTAGACGAGGACATGCTTATGCAGCGAGTCACCCATCACTCGGCTCATCAAGTTCTGGAAAGAACAAGGAGCATTGCAAAGACCAAAGGGCATCCTTTTAAATTGATAGTTTCCCTTTGGTGTGTAGAAGGCAGTTTTACAACGATCCTCCTCTTGCATCTCCATTTGATGATATCCCTGTGTTAGATCTAATGATGTGAAATACTTGGCCTTATTCGTACTGTGGATCAACAGGTCGATACTAGGCATTTGTATTGTGTCGAGTTCCGTAATTGCATTAAGCCAACGATAATCGATGCAGAGTCGATATTTGCCATTGGGCTTAGCTACAATCACGGGATGGCTGATGTACGGGCCAGTTGCAGGCTCGATTAGACCATCGGCCTCCAACTCCTCGACTAATTCCGTCATTATGGCCTTCTTGGCCGGGTTGTACATTCGATAAGGTTGGACTCGCCATTTCGCATCTTTTTTCAAAGTGATTTTATGCTTGGCTAAGTTGGTGCAACCTACTTTGTCCCTAAAAACGTCTTTTATTGCTAAAATGACAGCTTTTAGTTGGTCCTTACGTTCGTCCGTACTATCACAGTCTGTGACAAGCTTTTCAGCCCAATCAGCAGGCGTGTGAGTCTCGGCGCCATTAGCATCGAGTGTACGGATACGTGCCAATTCACAGTCTGACTCTCTAGTTTCATAGGGAGCTGACCATCCAGGCATGGAATCGCATGTGAATGATCCTCTTTTCGCTCTTAGATCGATTCCGGCGCGTCGCATGAAGTTGTGGCCAATGATAAGATCACATACTCCATGTTTCAGGATAATAAAGTTGATTGGTGTATATTTTAGTCCGCCTGCCCACTTGACACAAAGTGTAATTTGTCCAAGTGGTACGTGACTAATTCCTACTGCACAAACTCGCATTCCCCGAGGACATTCTTGTATATAATCGGGTTCTGCGTTGGTTTGAGATAGAAGTTGCATTCCAATGAAACACTGGGTTGCACCAGAGTCCATTAGAGCATTGAACTTCAAACCTCCAATCTGAACTCTCATACGAGGGTCGTCAGAATGTCGGGCGGTCAGTGTTTTCACGAATGCCGTAACTCCGCGTTGATCTAAACGTCGGAGGTTACTGAATTTCTTCACATTCCACTTTCCACCGTGGTTGAAGATGCTGAGTCCCTCCAATTGTTTCGTCATTG
Source organism: Strigamia acuminata (assembly GCA_949358305.1). Classification (NCBI taxonomy): domain Eukaryota; kingdom Metazoa; phylum Arthropoda; class Chilopoda; order Geophilomorpha; family Linotaeniidae; genus Strigamia; species Strigamia acuminata. The sequence continues at coordinate 7,570,212 of OX442314.1, forward strand.
CGTCGAATCCTTCCATCACGCCGCCAGTGTTACTGTTGGCGTGCTCTGCTGTAGGAATTAAATCAAGGTTCAAGTCGTCCCACTTGAATAGTTCCTTATTTAATTTGGTTGCAAGTACAATTGGTGGGGGTTTCTGATCCTTTCCAGATAATTCAAATAAATCATCTGAAAATTCCGAGAAATCGAATGGGTCTGTTTTAATGGGGGCTGAAATGGTTGGTTCAACCCCCTCTAACAGTTTTTTGACTCCTCTGTTTTTTCTGTCGAGCTTGTAGGAGCTTTCAAGAATTTTGTAAGCAGATCGGTAACTGAGCTGTGAAGAGACTTTTGAAGAGACGACTGCAATGTTGATTGTAAATCGCCTAGTTTCTTGTCTAGAAGTTCGGTCGTAACCCAGTTAGGTCTAGGCCGTTTTACATCATCGGGCGTAGCTTGTGAGCTCGCCGGACGTTTATTCGCGGGATCTGCTTTATTCTTATTTAGCCATTTCGGGCATTCCCGTTTGAAGTGCCCTGTTTCATGACAGTAAAAACACTTCCCGGACTTGGTCTCCATGTGGTTAATATAGATGGTCTCCATCGATTCTTCGTCTCCGCTTTCAACTTCAATGTCACTTTCCACTTGGGTAATTGGTTCATAACCGACAGTGGAACTCTTGAGTGATGGTCTAGATGCGAATTTGTTATCTTTTGCCTTTGTCGAGGCATTGGATGCTGGGAATTCGCTGTTGTCAAACTCGAGACGCGCAGAATGTTGCTTTTTGTTTTCAAACATACAGCGATGTTTTCCCACGAAATAAATGATTTCTTCAACTGTACTTTCACCGTACAGGTCCTTGTTCATCAATAACATAAAGCTTTCATCAGTTACATTATCGAACAGGTGGTCTATACCTTCTCTACTTCCGGGTGCAATCTTCCCTTGCGCTTTGGAAAAACGCAACAGAAAATCATATAAGCTTTCGTCAGCTCTCTGGATTACATTTTTCAGTCGTCTTGCTCGCGTGAGCGGGACGAGATCAAAACGTCTTAGAAAAGCGTCCTCGAAAATTTCCCAACTTGTGAAACGTCGTTTCTCTTGCCTGAACCATGTTTGCGCATGGCCCAGTAAATAACCTGGAATGATTTCATGTACCATATTGTCTAATGTTATTTCTCGTAACATTGAAACTGATTTCACGACTTCCAAAAATCTGGACACGTCTTCCTGCTTTCCTTCAAAAGCTGGAATTTCTATTCCTTTACAGATGAATTTCCTATTTGGTTGTGGTTGCGATTGGGTATTTCGCACATTTCCCGACAATCTCTGAACTAGTAAGTTCATGTCGTCTTGCGACAGAGTGGGGGCAGTGCTACTCGCACTGTTTCCCCTCCGTGGCGGTGGAGAATCTGAACGTTGAAAATAACTGGGAGGGAGCAAGTTAGGATTATCGGTGTGATGTCCCCCTTGCCCTCCTTGTCCCCCTTGTCCCCCTGGCTGGGGTGGACGGGGCTCATTTCTTCGACTCCCCCTTGCAGGAGGTGGCGAATATGAGCGTTGAAACTCATCTGGTCGTGGTGGCGAGGAATGACGGAATCTCCCCTGGCTGGGGGAGTTATAACCGTGATTCGTCCGATAATCTTCGTAATTTGGCCGAAATTCCTCATACCCTATTTGAGCACGGGGAATAATTGGCGACGGCGACTTCTCCCGACGCAAGGCAGGCAAGTTCGGCCTTCTTCGCGGTGACTCGAAATGTGTATGAGGTTGAATTGGATTTGGGTCCACATCTCGTACTTCGTCGCGAACTCGTTGTTGGAAGCGTTCGATCGGATCGGCCGGAAATTTTCTAGTCGGAAATTCCTGCTGCGCCCCGTAATCAACAGGGGTTTTCAACGTTGAGGTTTGATCCCTAATTTCTTGTTGGAAACGTCGTATGGCTTCGGAGGGATGCTTAGGTGGATAAGCAACTCTCCTCGGCGGAATTTCCTGTTCCAACACTAGCGGGAGTGCAGGAATAGGCTGTTGGTTACGCCGTTCAGGGACAATGGCCTGCGACTCGCTCGCGACTTTGTCCACTACAGACGGTCGTTGTACGTTGTCCGTACGTTCAACCAGTAGGAGTTCATCTGACTTTGGAGTCGATGCACGTGGTTCTGTCGTTTGTTCCTTACTTGGAGAAGTAGGGTTAACGACTCGTAATGGAGGTGGAGCGGGTGGCGGGTCACGCGACTTCTCGTAAGTTGCCGGCGGCCCTCCGTTGATGCCTCCGCGGTTCAGTTCCAACTCGTCCGCTGATCGGCCGGAACGGTCGGACGAACCTCCCGGCTGTTGATTGCGAGCCATATACTGTTTGGCTTCGGTCAGCGAACCGAAGAAACGTACATCTAAATTGAAGTGGCGACAATACGCCCGCAAATCCTCGTCGGCGTCGTACTGCGTGCTTTCCTCCGTTATAGGAGTAAGCTGGTTCCGCGATTGATTCTCGTCCTCCTGATCTCTCGTTTGATTCAGGGTGTCGAATAAATTACGATGATGTGTCATGATATTTTTGTTCAAAAATATGAAAACACAAAGTGAAAAGTTGAAAAATTGGCGATAGATTCGGTGTGAGATTACGTACCGTTTAGTACGTAACCGACAAAATCGAACAACAACAAAAATTGGCGATAGGTTCGGTGTTAAAACATGTACTGTGGGGTACACGAAAAACAACAAGAAAATAACGCCCAAAAAATAGATTAGAGTACTGAGGATTTTAATACAACAACTAGCGCGGAGAAACAGTCACGCCTAAATTAAAACTAGAGAAAGAATAGTACAACTGATTCTTTAAACTTGGTGTGGGCAAAACACACTTAAACTACAAAAATGAAATACACTTTTTATACTAAACTAGCGCTTAGGAAGGTGCGCTTTAAACTACAATGTTTTAACAAAATTACACTTAACTTTACGGCTTTTCGGATGCAAAATGGTCCAAACGAACAAGGTGGTCACGGTCCAAAATGGTGGTCAAGAGACGTCCAGTCAGTGTGGATGCAAGAATGCAAGTGGTCTTCACACTTCCCAAAAAATGAATTTTGGGGGTTAATCCGTTCAGTGGGATTGGACGAATGAAAAAATGACACATTTGACGTGTGTCACTCATTCATCACCCAACAATGCATTTCCTTTTCTGGATATGCCACCCACTGAGTTTTGGTCCAAATTCTTTTTCGAGAATTTGAACTTTGCCATTCTTGTCAGCAAGATTAACCTGTTTTTTAAGACAAGTCAAAATCGCCCATTCTCCACAGCTGCTTGACAATCTCCAGTCTCTTTGTAAAGAGAAAATTGTTTTTATTTCTTTTTCGGGAAATAATCACAAAATACTACCATTAGCCACATTTTTGGTGAGAAAATATGACTTTTTCAGACTACCATCCAAGTGTCGTTAACTTTTCGTTCAAAAAGTTAAAGTTCAAGCATTTTGATTAGAAATAACTTAAACAATGGACAGCATCGTAAATTCTTCTAGTTGTAGAAACTTCTGTTTGTTTGTCGAGAATCAAAACTTTTTATTCAAAAGAAATGATCCAACAAACGTCTGGCACATTTATTTATATTTTTCGCGAAATAATAAATAACGTACGGTAGTCTACTTGTTACACATTCTTGTGAGGAAAATGCAACTAGACTCGGGAAACAATGTTCAATCAATATTTCGATTAAAATATTAACAACACTGTGAAATTTGTAATTATATTTTTCTTTTTCGAGAGAAAATACAACAAACAAATCAATAATCGTAATTTTCTCGTTAAAGAAAATCACAACACGAACAAAACGGTTATAAATTTCTTTTTTAAGAAAATTTACAACGCGGACATTTAGTCATAATTTTCTGGTTAGAAAAAATACAACTCAGCCATAATTTTCTTGGTAAAGAAAAATTACAACAAAAATGTCAAAATTCAAAATTTTACCTAAGTTCACTTTTAGCTTGCAACCTATCTCGGTAGAACCTCCACGTGTGACGATGACCTTTCGATGACGCTATCCGCTCAAAATGTGTATTTTGGCATAACAAGCAAGTCTATCAATTCTAGTAGTTGAGAGATAAGTTAACAAACCTAAAGTGTGAACTGGGTAAAATAATGACACATGCGGTTATCAAGACATAACATATTTATTGATATATAAATATAATCACCGTAAAGTGATTATATTAATCAATTTGCATAAACTATAGTTACACAATAACTATGCCGACAAATGGCCAAAGGAATTCTCGATTAAACTATACATATAGTTGCCTGTGCGGCGCTATAATAATATCAATCGGCTTCGTCCTGGTAAGATGTCGTCTGAATCGGTCGATTATTTGGTCCTGGTTCGAATCTGTAATGAAAGGGTTAGTATCCGAGGACTTCCGGTTGACTGTATCTGCATCGCCACAAACTTGGGGCGGTTATTGGTTTAAATGGCTTGTGAGAGCCATTTACCAATTGACCTCTTATAAATGTTTTAAGACATATATAATTGGTGTGATACGTCAAATGGTTCTTCATACGAGAGTAAACTGTTGTAAGTTTACAATCATAACTTCTGGTTCCGTGTAATGGATGTATTTATTAGAGTATTACTTTTCAGTAAATACTCGTAATAATTCTGCTTACGTAAAGTTGGCAATTTAGCTACACATTTACTGGCAAGTAGATGCTAATGTAGCTAGTCTTCAGTTTTGTACAGTTCTGGAAGAAGTATCCGTGTTTATGCACAATGTTGAGTTGTGACATAAACTAGCTGGGGATTTAATCTAACTAAACTTTTCCGAGTTTAGTTATTTCAACCCTAATGTTACATTTTCGACACGCTGTTCGGCAGCCGTGGTTTACTGTAACTGGCAGGCCTTGTGGAACACTTGTTGAATTATATCCGGCCCGACGGGATTCTTACTACTCATCGCCGCGACCTGATCTCCTCACGGCCACACAGCCGTCATCGGGCACCCGGACATGGAGGCATCATATCACCCATCTCCACGTCAAGTGTACGCCGTATGTAGGTTGTCATAGGCCCGCAGTATAAGGGGCATTGACTGCGCAATCAACAGACAAGCAAGTGTCTGCGCAATCAACATGACAACCGGAGTAGTAGAAAGGGCTCAAGAAAACATATAGTCAAATATCTGGTCAAGAGCGAGCTACTTCCTGTTGCGAGGAAGTATATACTCGGGGAAAACAATAGCTTGGCCACTGCTCCAATGAGAGCAATGGTCCTGCAAATCCCCCCAATCACTGGTCACCGTGATGGGATACTCAGAGCACATTTCCAGTCCAGGTGGTCAACAGGAACTGGATACTCAGGCCATAGCTCTCTGCTAGGTCGGGACAGGAACTGGATAGCGAGGAACACTTTTGGATTAAGTCTTTCAACTTGATCCGCGGGGGTCCACGCTTGGAGCAGGTGTGAGGGGGAGATTTAATCCCCTAAACCTAGTTTTTGAGGTAACTTTGCAGAGTTACCACAAAACAACATAATATCTGTATTTATTTCCATAAATATAAGATAAAGTCGACTCTCTGCCTTAAAATCACATAAAAGTTATATTTTATGTGACTTTACATCAAGTGACAAATTCTATTCGAATTTGCCGCTTATGGACGTCAGCGCCATCTATCGGTGGGATTTGGCATGATATCGCGTAAACAATACCGTGTTCGTCATAAGTTGTTAACCCTCATGTATTGTTCGCGATGGATGATGAGTTATAACTGAAGTTTTTATTGTTTCTCGTTAACAATACATTTGGTTCATTTATTTATTACAACGTGCTATTATTGTATCACTGCAATTACCTCTCTGTATAAATTATATTTAGTTTTTATACACTCTCTTTAATAAAGCTAACTTATCACTTTTCAAGCTTTAGGCATTTATTTGAACTGTTCATAGAACTCTTTATGAGAAACTACCCGTTTATATGGATGGAAACGCTTGCTTCTTCTTGAGCCCGTGTCATAGGAGGAACCATAACCAGTCAATTTGCTTGCCTCTTTTGGTCTCTCCACTATTTGCCACGTTTTGGGTAATCTGGCTTGCTTCTCTTGATTGCGCTCACACAAGACTCTACATGCTTCTACTTGATTTTCTGTTGTTTCTGTCTCACTTATTACACGTCTACGCAAATGGTTCACATGGTATTTGTTTTCTTTTCCGGTTTCTATTTTTACTGAATATATCACTTCACCATGTTGTTGCACAATTATACCTGCCTCCCACTTTCTTGAAGAAAGTTTTGCCCAAACTGCTTGTCCAATAAAAAATCTTCTTTTAGATGTTTGTGTGTACACTTTAGATTGATTTACATCCATTAACTGTTCTGTCTCTATCATGTGTAGATGTGTTCGAATGGGCCACTTGAATACAAGACTACTGGGAGTAGTTTGACTCTTGCTACCAGGCAGGTTGTGTTGAATAAGTAGAAATTTTGCGATCTCAAAATTAAGTTTTGTTTTGTTCATTCCTTTCAAAGCTGTTTTAAATGTTCTTACAGCCTTCTCAGCTGGACCATTTGAGGCTGGATGATATGGTGGAGAATATAAATGTTTTATCCTACACATTTGCAAAAACTCTTCCAATTCTTCTGAATGAAAAGGGGGACCATTATCTGATATGATCACTTCTGGAAATGCAAATGTGGCGAACCATTTCATTAGATGTAATATAACCATGTTTGCTGTTGTATGAGTTAACCACGCTACTTCTATCCAATTTGTATGCACATCCACTAACACAAAAAACATCTTTCTATCTACTGGACCTGCAAAGTCCATGTGTAGGCGTTGCCATGGATGTACAGTCTTAGGCCACGGGACTGGTGTTTGTCTCGGTGGCAAAGCTCTATTAGCTTGGCATTGTTCGCACAATCCGATGAAATGTTCTATGTTCTGGTTAATCTTTGGCCACCACACGAAAGATCTAGCTGTTTGCTTAGTTACCACCATACCGGGATGTCCTTGATGTAAGATTTCCAATACACGTTGTTGCAAGCTTTTAGGAATAATTACTTGTGATCCACGTAGCAAAACACCCCGTAATATGGATAATTCACTTATTAGTCGCAAATACGGCCTTGCTTCTTCGTTCCATTCATTGTGTGGCCATGATAACTTCATACCCGTCATTACATGTTGTAACAGTTGATCCTTCGCTGTTTCTAAAGCTAATTCAGCCCAAGTTATAGAATTTCCGTCCAATGCAATAAACATTAGGTTTGTTGACTCCAAAGATTCCACATCTTCACTTTCATCCGGTGGTGTTGCGTTGCACAATGGGGGTCTGCTAAGTGCATCTGCATTTAAATTGTCTACACCCGCCCTGTGTACTATGGTGTAATTATAGGCACTCAATGTTATTAGCCATCTAATCATTCGTGGTGGGGCCATCTCGGGAATTGGTCTTCCTTTACTAAAAAGACTCACTAATGGTTTATGGTCTGTGAACACTGTGAACGTATGTCCATATAAATAAATATGGAAGTGTTGCACTCCAAACACTAATGCGTAGGCCTCCTTATGTATATGACCGTAATTACGCTGTGCAACTGACAAGGATTTAGAAGCATAGGCTACCGGTCTCTCAAAACCATTAATACAGTGGGCTAACACTGCGCCAACGCCTACTGGTGAGGCATCTACAGCTAAGATTATTGGGTATTCAGAGTTAAAATGAACTAGCAAAGTATCTGAGGTTAGTACACGTTTTATCTTCTGAAATGCCTCATTTTGTTCATCCTTCCATTGCCAGGTAATTTCTTTTTTTAAAAGGTGGTGCAATGGAGCAAGAAGGGTAGCCGCGCTCTTGATAAATTGATGGTAAAAATTTACCATGCCTAAAAAGGCCCGTAATTCTGTCACAAATTGTGGAGGGGGTGACTGTAGAATTCCACCCAATCTCTTCTCTAAAGGTTGTACACCTACAGCTGTCACTCGAAATCCTAAAAAATCAACTTGATTTTTACAAAAAATACATTTCTGCTTTGTCAATTTCAATCCTATTTTGCTAAGATGACCTAATACTGCCCTTAATAACTTTAAATGTTCGCAAACTGTCTTAGTGGCTAATAATAAATCATCCTGATATATCAAAACTAATCTAAAATTACCAAATTCCCTTTCCATCAATCTTTGAAATTCTCCCGCTGCTGAAAGGATGCCAAAAGGCATTCTCGTTACTCTAAATAATCCTTGCTGGGTATTAATTGCCACCAGCAACGACGAATTGTAACCCAACTCCCGTTGCTGGTAGGCTTGCTTAAGATCCAACTTAGAGAATATTTCCATCCCAGCTAGTTGTGCTAATAAGTCACTAATTTTGGGTAGAGGATAGGGGTCTGGTTGAAGTACCAAATTTATTGTTGATTTATAATCACCACATATTCTTATTTCACCTCCCGGTTTTAAAACTATCATGACGGGGGTCGCCCAATCACTGTATTTTATTGGTACCAGTATACCTTGGCGTTGCAATTCCGACAACGCGTCGGATACTTTCGCTCTTAATGCGATTGGTACGGGTCTAGGCCTATAAAATCTTGGCTCTACCGACTTGTCAACAACAAGCTTTAAAGGTACTCCGGTGTACAGACCCAGTTCCCCGTCAAATATGACCTTGTTACTTTTTAATATATCTTGCACTTCCTTTGTACATAAGTTGACCGTGTGCTGCTGTTTCCGCTGCCTTTGCCAATTTCACTGCGCTTTCTAAAGTCAAAGTATCCTGTTCTAATAATTTTTCACGTAACCGATCATTTGCTACTCCTTGGATGAATTGTGTTAAAATTGCATCTTCTGCTATTTCCTTTGTGGAAAAGCTACACACACGTGCCAATGCACGCAAAGCTGCAACATACACTGCTATTGTTTCATTTGGCTGTCTAATCCTATCTGCCAGGCGATGTTTTTCAATCCAAGGTCTACTTAATGCTGAATAATGATCAGATAATGTTGTTTTTAAGTCAAGGTAAGTTTTCTTGCTTGTTTCATCCGGGTAGATCAGATCTCGTAAAAGTGCTGCCACTTCATGTCCAACAACTGATAAGAATGTGACTCCCGGACGGCGGACCCCAACCCCCGTCCAGTGTCCACTCCTTTACCGTAAGGGGGCGCCCTACGCTTATTTGGGGTTTGCGGATTGGCTCCCGCAAATCTTATTGTAAACGCCATTTTGAATTTTGGAATAAAGTCTAGTCTTTCAACAACTTTAAAACCTGTTGCATCGTTATTGACTCACATGGCGCAGTTAACGGTTTTTACCTACGAATAACCACTGACCACGTACGAAACGAACGATACGGACGAACGATACGAACGAACGATACGAACGAACGAAATTACGGTACGAAAACGTTATAATGGCGGATCTGGACGCGGCCACGCTGGCCGACTTTTTGACCTCTACAAACGCCGGACTTTTGCTGCGGTGTTCCGCCGAAGAATTACGTGCCGAAGTCGACGCACGTGCGATCCCTTTGCTTGCTGCCGCATCGAAACAGGCAATGACCGACGCACTGGTCGCCGACAACCTCGCGAAACGTGCGGCCGCCGCCGCTCTGCTGCCCGTTAACCCGATCCCGGTTCCGGCTCCGAATCTCGCACTCGATATGACGGACCTGAAAGCTGTCGTTGCTCTTCTGGCCGCTAAAATACTGAATACTCCAGACCCGCCGCCTCCTCCAGCCGCTGCCCCGATCGCTGCTGTTCCCGAGATGCAGGTGAAACACGGCTTGCACGCCGCAAAGTTCCTGCAACCTTTCACCGGATCCAAATCTGACGACGTGTGGCAATTTATTCGCCGCATTAACAGAGCTGCAAAACTCGGCGGATGGACGGAGGAAACCAAGCTCATCCAGGCGAACGGATTGTTGCGCGACCAGGCGGCGCACTGGTACACGATGCAGGGCGAGGCCATCGACACCTGGGTCGAGTGGGAACGCTCCATCACCGAATTCCTTGGTGCCAACGAAACTTGGACCGAATGGAAGGACCGAATGAATGCGTGTGAGCAGGAAAAGGACGAATCGTTGATCGAGTACGTTATCGCAAAATTTGCCTTGATCGAGTCCACCAAACGGAACTTTCCCGTCCAGTCGGAAGATTGTGTTGTGATGGTCCTCGAGGGCATTTTGAACTACAACACAAGGAACAGTCTCTACATTACGAGGGACTGGCCGATCCCTGCCGTTATCAAATATGTCCGTGGTATCGATAATATGTCGTTGCGACAAGGTTCTTCGTCCTCGTTCACCCCGAAGTCCTCTTCTGCTGCCAACCGCGGGCAAGCGCCGGAGACGTCAGCCGACCAGTCGAAACGTTCCGGCCCGAACCGTTCCCGTGGAAGCCGTACCAACTCGAATAACTATCAACGCGGCGACGACATCACCAAAACGCAGTGTTACCGCTGCCAAGCATGGGGCCATACGACTATGACTTGCCCTCTGCCTAAAACGCCCGCCGCCGCCCTACCCAAACCCAATTCGCAAGTTTTATGCACTTTTCACTCCAAATACCCAAGCACGGGGTTCTCCATCGTTGATGTATTTGTGACGGAGGCGCAACGAACGGTCGAAACGATTTTTGACCAAGGCGCGAACGTGTGCCTGATCCGAAGCGACTGCATTCTCGACAAGACGCAGATTCGCCCAAACATCTCGAACAACCGCCTGAACGGCCTGAATGGTTCGGCTACCCCCATCGGTTATGTAGCAGAGGAGAGCGGCGCAAACGATTTATTAATCGCGTGGAAGCTGAATATGGCGGCGTGTCGCCGACACAAACGATAATGTGACGTGACCAAAACGCAAATTGCCGTGCACGCAGCAGAAAACTGCTTATGTGCACATTAAACGAACTAAAAAGCACTGAAGGTGCTCTAAATAATAATGAGGCATTTAAAATCATAAATGTTTAATAAAATCAAAGATATTCTTACATATAGAGTCCTTTTCTATACAGGAGTGAATGAGTGTGCACATATCCGTGTGCGCGGCCATGTTGGAAGTGGTAAAAGATACAATTGACACCATCTGGTGTTGGGAAAAATAAACTAAAGCTAACATGATGCAGGCAGCATTATGCCCAATGTTAAATAATGAAATAAATCCTAATAAATACACTAGGCTGCATAATGCAGTAATACATAAAGAAATGCGCAAAACAAGTACGGAGGACTGTTTGGCATCGATAAACAACAATTTCCCCCTTCGATGGCAAATAGCCGCAAAGATAAAGAATAAGTTAAGGGAAAAACTTTAAATGTAACTTTACAATATAATAATAATAATAATGGAAATAATAATTCGGAACATCGAGCCGGGTACTGTTATATTAATCACTACGGAAGCCCGAAAATTCCCACTGGAACTCGATGATCCTCACATTCGGGAAAAACAAAATTAACCCTAGCAGCCCCAACCTAAAAAAAAATCCCTACTCACCCAACCCGGGTCATTTTTGACCCCAACAAAGATGGCCGCCGCAGCACATGAACGCGTGGAGCGTCCAACTTCATTTCATTAATTTTATGTTTATTTTGATTCTGATTGTATTTTTTTTGTTGTTTTTGGATTTAGTGTGTTTAGATCATTAGAAATAGGGTTTGAAGATAAGGGTAAGTGGCAAAAATACCACAGCACGGTATACCGTAATCACGGCCATAATGCCGACGGTACCGATCAGGCGGCCACGCACAAATTCGTCCTTGCGACGTAACGGAAAAAAACAAGTTTAGACCAAAAAATGACATTTTGGATTTAAAAATTGACATTTTGGACCAAAAAATGACATTTTGGACCAAAAAATGACATTTTGGACCAAAAAATGACATTTTGGACCAAAAAAATTATGATTTTAGCCCAAAATCGATGTTATTAACCCAAATTTTTTTTTTTAAAATTATCAGTTCGTATATTTTTTTTATTGTTGCAAGTGACGAAAAAGCAAAATACGAAAAAAATCAGAAAAAAATACTTTTATTTTGATAGAAAAAAAAATAAAAAGCACTTTTTGGGGTCAAAATTGACCCTAGGTTGGGGCGGGGAGGGTTAAGAATGTCACGATAGGTTGAAATTGAAAATCCGGGAAATCAGGAGGCGCAGTTGAGATGAACCCAACCATTTGGTAAAAATGTCTGCTACGTTCATTGATCCGGGGACTTTGCGCAATTGAAATGCACCTGCTGTGTACCATTCTCGAATCCAATGAAATTTCACTCGGATATGCTTTGTTTTACTGTTCTCCACGTCATTTGATGTGAATTGGATGGAAGAAAGCGCATCGGAGAACACTAAAGGTGGTGTTGATCTATTCAACATCGGTACGGAACTGTAGACGTAATCGAGCCAATAAAGCTCACGGACGCACTCAACGAGGGCGACAAACTCCGCCTCCATCGTTGAGCACGCCACGCTGGTCTGTTATCTACAACTCCATCCGATGGGGACATTTCCAATATAGGCTATATACCCGCCGAAACTCAAAGAAGTACTGGCTTCGGTGGCCCAGGACGCGTCAGTATATCCCCATAGTTGTCCATTGGAGCAATTTGACAGTTCAATTGCGTAATCCAAAGTATTGCCTACGTAGCGCACAACCTGCATGAGTGCCTTGATGTGCGTGTGGTTATAGCAATTGTTAAACTGTGACAACATTATAACTGAGAATAATATGTCGGGTCGTGTCCTCGATGCGAGGAAGAGAAGAGAGCCTATTAGTGAGCGATAGGGAAATTCTGGCAAATCTTCTTTTGACCCTTTGACGAGCGTCGTTCCTGGTGTTACTGGGACCTTGATGAGTTTATCGGCGACAATTTCAAATTTCTTGAGAATCTTTTGTATGTATGCGCGTTGAATAATAAAGATTCCCTTGGGAGTACGGATGAACTCCACACCTAAGAGTTTTGAAATTGGGCCTAAATTGACAATGTCGAATTTGGTGCTAATGAGCGCAATTAATTGAGTCAGGACGCTATCCGTCGCGTAGAATAGAACTATATCATCGACGTACACTAGCATTACGGCGGAGAAACCGTATATGTATACACAGTTGCATCCTGGTAATCTGCGAAATCCCAAATCGCGCAAAGTCTGATCTAGTTTTTCAAACCATTGGCGCCCGGACTGATGGAGTCCGTAGAGAGACTTTATCAAAAGCCATACATGATTTGGGTTCGAACATGTCGCGCCAGCTGGAATGCGCATATACACCTTATGCGCAAGATCACCGTATAGGTATGCGCACTTCACATCTAAGTGTGCGTCCTTCCACCCTTTAAGCACTACTAGCAGGCAGAAGAATAGGCGTATGAGAACAAAGTTGACAACAGGGCTAAAGACTTCATCGTAGTCCACTCCTAACGTTTGGCGAAAGCCCTGTGCCACTAATCTAGCGCGATATCTTGCTGGTTTGCCCTGCGCATCTTCCTTCAGTTTGAAGAGCCACTTGCACCCTAATATGGTTGTATTTTCCGGTTTTGGGACCTCTTCATAAACGCCTCTTTTTGCAAAAGTGTCTAACTCTTCATTAATGGCTTCCTGCCATTTGGTCGCATCCGGAAATCTTACAGCCTCTGCGTAACTAGTGGGATCACGACGACAAAGGTGCACTCTGGGAAGTGGTTGCGGAAGATCCTCCAATTCATATTCCATATTGCCAAAATAAAATAGCTCAGGATCATAAGGAATGTTATTCATATGACAGAATTCCTCAACGTCACCTCTAGAACGTAATCAGAGTCCTGGTTCTGGGAAATAATAGACATCTGTTTTTAATTTGCCAGGTTCCTGCACTTTGCGCAAATGTTCCTCTCTTTTCCAGCGCCTACACTCGGAATCGCCTCCAACATAACGCCGCTTATATGCAGTTGCAGCTCCAGTTGGAGGTGGACCATGGTGCGCTGCTGGATGGGCTTGTGGCGCATTGCCACGAGAACCTCGACGAGCGTTCACAAAACTCGGAGGTGAACCTGGTGGTGTTCCTGGCGGTGTGTGAGTTGGTGTATTACCTGGTGTGATAAATGGGCTTGGCGCTCGAGACATCACTGGAGAAATTATTGGAGATAGGACAGGTGTTGGAATTCTAATTGGAGACCCTGGTGGTGTCCGGGCATGAGCGCCTGGCGGAGCTGAATCGTCAGAGTCATAGTCTGTATCGCATTCATCTTCCGAATCCGGAAATTTGGGCCAATCGGTATATTCCAACTCGTCGTCAAATCTCACTTGCGGTTGTGAAATGCGCAATGATTCATAAATTTGCGACGCTTGATGCGTTTGGTCCAAATCTGGTCCTGTCCACGGTTCCTGTGGACCTCGATAATGATTTGAGCGTTTATAGGACTGCGGTTCATCTATTTTGACGTGAATGGACTCGATAACCTTGTTATCTGTTGGATTCCAGATGCGATAACCTCGCGTTGTCGTGGCGTATCCGACTAAATAGCCCTCCCAAGCTCGTGGATCTAATTTGTCCCTGCCGGGCGCTGTATGATGAACCCAGCACTTGGAGCCTAACTTGCGCAGGTGTCTGAGCGAAAGGGCACGTCGTCGCCACAGGATATAGGGCACCTCATTTTTGAGACGAGAATGAGGACACCGGTTCTTTATGTACGAGAAAGTCACTGCGAATTCCGCCCAAAGTTCGTTTGGAAGTCCAGTTTCATCTAGTATGGCACGCGTGTAATCCGCCATGGTGCGGTTTATTCGCTCCGCTGTGCCATTCATAGCGGGGCTATGTGGATTGGTCCTTTGGGCCTGAATTCCGGTCTCTTTTAGATAGCGGTCAAATTCGTTTGATAAGAATTCCCCTCCTCGGTCTGTTCGGATGGCCTTGACTCGTTTGCCCGTCACTCGTTCAATTCGTGTGACATAGTCCTTAAAGAGTCCAAACACTTGGGATTTTTGGGCCATCGGAAATATCCAGGCATAGCGCGTGGCGTCATCGATAATCGTTAACACATAACGCGCGCCTCCGTAGGAAGTCGTTCTTGAAGCTCCCCACACGTCCATGTGTAGGAGATCTAAAGCCTTTGTAGATATTGGATATTCATCCGGTTTGTGAGAAATGCGCGTTGATTTCGCAATTCGACAATGATTACATGAGAGTTCTTTGTTTACTTCTGCCGGAGTCACTCCATACACTTGGTCATTTCCGGCCAAAAGTTTCCCGCATTGGTATGAAGGTGACCCAATCTGCTGTGCCATATCCCTGTCGCATCCTTTTTAACCGATGGTGCTGCAACCTTCTTTGCGTTGGTTAGCTTTGAATTCGGTTTTGAATTTGAATTCGGTTGGGAGATCGGTGGGTTTGCCTTTAATGTCTTGGCAAAGGATGGGACTTGAGGTAACGGATTGGTGGGAGTAGGTACAGGAAGTGTCTTGGACTGGGTTACTTTAATTGGTGCAGGTGGAAGAATTTCATTCGGCAAAGGAGGGAATTCGAGCCGAAAATCCGTAAACAGTTCCGGGTCCTTCAACTTTTTCTTTGCCTTTGGATATTGAATGTAGTCCTCTTCTGCAGTGACCAATGTTCGGGCTGGAGCGGTCGTCTGTATAACTGGCGCATTAACTGTTGATATGACCGTTGAGGGTGTACATAAGCCGTCGACGTAATACAGACCGCCCTTTTCTTTGGCTCGAAGCATTGGATGATTGATATCGGATTTGTAGACATGGACTCCTCCATCCCAAATATGGATATGATGTTTGGCTTTGTCCATTTTTGATACGGAGATCAAATTCGCCTCAAATTTTGGCGCAAACAGCACATCTTGGAGATTCGCGACACATTCTACATTGTTGATCATTGTGACAATCTGGACTTTGCCCTTTCCAAGAACTTCGGAATGTCCTTGACCTAATGCTATGTTAAAGGGCACAACTTTAACAAAGTCCTGAAACCAAGCCTGGACGTGGCACACATGATCCGTTGCCCCACAATCCACTATCCATTCATGTGATTGCATGAAGTGAATTGTGGGCATTGGTTGAGGCGCACTGGCGAAAAAGTTCGTTTCCCGTCTTGCGCTGGAATTCCCCCTTGGCCTCGAATCATCACGGTTTGAGTTCTTGTTGCGTTTGCGGCTAGAACTTCATGGCTTCCTTTGAAGTGAAGCTGTCGGTTGATTTTTGTCATCTCGGCGCGGCGGTAATGGACATTTATTTGCGTAATGGCCAAATTCCTGGCAATTAAAACACTGCACCGAAGATAACGGTCGAGAGGGACGAGAACGATTTCTCCCACGTTGCTGTTTTTCACCAGCATAGGCACGTGGAGATTTAGAATTGTCTATGTCGCGCGAATCCATAGCTTTGAGTCGCATATGTTCCGCGAGCAATTGTTCAGACACTTTCTTTGGTGTAAATTCTCCTTTGGGCAAGTGATATGTCGTGAATGAAATCTGTGAATATTCACGAGGCAATAAGTCCAAGTATTGGTAAGCGTGGTGATCAGACGAAGTTATCTCTCCGATATCCTTCATTTGGCGGACATGATAGTCAACGCGTCCTAAGAAGTCGGCCATATCTTCGCCCTGCTCTAGGCGCAAATTCAAAAATTCGCGGCGCATGGCTGCCTGTCGCGCACGAGATGATGGCGCATAAATGTTGGCTAAAATGTCCCATGCTTCCTTCGGGGTTTTACAATCATCTAGCGCAGACTTCTTCGCCTCGCTTACAGAACAGTATATTAAGCCTAATGCTTTGGCTTTACGACGTTTGTATTTCTTCTTCTCCTTATCTCCGGCGGTTTTAAGGAATTCTACCTCCTCTTCTTCCGTTACGTGTTCCCACAATTCCTCGCTTCGGAGTACCATGCGCATTGAGCGCTGCCAAAGTTCGTAGTTTCCTACGCTAAGGATGGGAAGACGTCCTGGATTTCCGTCTGCGGACTTCGACATGACGTGGAGTTACGAAACAATCCGTAGCAAAACACACTGGATGGAGAATGGTACAATTGGAGCACTTGACGGTCTCGGTGCACAATATCGCGTAGCACTACACAAATACGGCGCACTAATCGGAGCAATGTCAAAGCGGATATCAATCGAATTGAGCGACCACTTCTGAAGTGGCCAAATAACCCTAGCCAGCCAACACACAGGGGTCCGTTCGCCTGCCTGGAGGCGCGGGAGTACCTGTTGGCCACGGTAAGCACTGGCTAGGAATGAGTTAATGCGATAGTTCCGACTGGAACAGAAGAGCAAAAACTATTCTAAAGGACCCACAAAAACTTAATACGACCTTAAATACTAACAAGCTAATTACGACAACTGAAAGGCAAGTATTAATTAGTGTGATGAGACGTTGCGCCAATATTCGAGAATCGAAAATGGCGTTGCTGCGCATTTAAATGCGAAAATCGTCGTAATTCGTCGATTAAATCTCCGAAAAATCTCAAATCGTCGTTACAACGACCGTACACTGTGTACGAGGTCGGGATATTCCTCAATTCGTCGTTCACACTGCGTCCAGTGGGTTTCCAACGTCGAATCTTGTTGAAAATCTGAAAATATGCGAAAATTGTCTCGAAAATCGCGAGTCCCGCGGAAATTCGGACAATATTAAATGAAAAATCGTGGAATCGTGCACGCAGACTGCGTGGGAACGTCGGCGTGTCGTCTCGAACGTTCTAGAGACGAAAATCGTCACGGAAATCGGCGAAAACTGAAAATAAAATATTTCGGCGCAAATCGCGAATTTCGCGAATGTTACGTCGAAAATTAAACACAAATTGGCCGGGTTAATTGGCAACCATCCTCTGCTACCACTTGTAGCAGAGGAGAGCGGCGCAAACGATTTATTAATCGCGTGGAAGCTGAATATGGCAGCGTGTCGCCGACACGAACGATAATGTGACGTGACCAAAACGCAAATTGCCGTGCACGCAGTAGAAAATTGCTTATGTGCACATTAAACGAACTAGAAAGCACTGAAGGTGCTCTAAATAATAATGAGGCATTTAAAATCATAAATGTTTAATAAAATCAAAGATATTCTTACATATAGAGTCTTTTTCTATACAGGAGTGAATGAGTGTGCACATATCCGTGTGCGCGGCCATGTTGGAAGTGGTAAAAGATACAATTGACACCATCTGGTGTTGGGAAAAATAAACTAAAGCTAACATGATGCAGGCAGCATTATGCCCAATGTTAAATAATGAAATAAATCCTAATAAATACACTAGGCTGCATAATGCAGTAATACATAAAGAAATGCGCAAAACAAGTACGGAGGACTGTTTGGCATCGATAAACAACAGGTTACACGTCGGTGAATATCGTCATCGGGAAGGAACAGTTTCGTGTGTGCGATGTTGCGGTCCTGGACGAGTCGCCGTACGAGATGCTGTTGGGTACGACATTCCGTGACAGCGAAAACATGTCATGGTGTACTGAGTCGGGTGGTACGATGTCGCGCTCAACTCGGTCTGTCGCTGATACGTGGTATGAGTCACTCTCTGATCTCGCAATACCGCTTTACTCAAGCGGTTACCCAAATAATGTAACACGGCAAGACAATGTAAAAGGTAAATATAATAAATGTATTTATTATACGGGAATATACAGTTAAAAGGGAATAAAATATGTAAGGGAATAAAAAGGTAAAAGGAAAGGGGTGTGAAGTTGGCGGGAAACTGGTCGAGGTCGTCCTTTGTCGCTGTGGATCCAAGATGGCGTCCGCGTGGCAACGTGGTGTCGTCTTGGGCCGGCGTGGCAATGAATGGCGTCCTCGTCTCACGTTTCTCGTTCGGTCCTTCGGGCTCACGCTGGTCGGGCGCGAGTGAATGCCTGAAAGGTCTTACTTCTGGTCTGTTGTCTAGGTTTAGGGTTTTTTGTAGGTGTCCGGCGATCACACAGCGGCGGACGCTTGGTGGTTCCCGGCGATACACACAGCGGCGGGAACGCTCGTCGTGGTTACTGCAATTTAGGCTTGTGCGACCGTTTGTCTGCACAACTCGCTAAATTGGAGTAGGTTTACTATTTCTAGCTGGCTTGCTAAAATAGTGTGGTAATCTTGTTTCGCAGGTTACTCTGCGGAGGTTAACACAAATCAATCGTACTCACGTTGAAAGTCCCTTGTCCTAGGTCACTCCTGAAGTCTTTGTACTTAGGCTTGATCGTTTTAGGACGTTTGGCTTTTACGTGTATCTTGGTTGATTTTTGTGTTGGTTCTGCCCGCTCAGTGCAAGGCGAATTCCTTTGCACAAAGCGGGGGTGACAGGTGACTAAAGCCACCCAATAGTGGAGAAGACGAATCTCCCCCACTCCCCCAGGGCAGACGCCCGTCCATTGACTGGATGTCAATGCTCTGAGGGAAGGGAGGCGCGCGTGCGACTCCCCTTCTTTACCCGTATGTAGGCCACGAGAGAAACTCTTCGTGCCCCACCCCAGTCGGGTCACCACACGTCCCCCTCCCAGCTCTGACCGCCGGTGTTCGGAGCGATCAATCCTTCTTGCTGGGACCCGACGCTGGATCCATCGCCTGGGCGAAACTCACTCCAGGGACGGGCGGCTCAGCGCCGGGCGGCACAACGCCGGGCGGCAAAACCAGATCTCCAACCAAGGCTGAAGACTGGTCGCGGGGGTCCTCGTGCTCGGAAATGAAGCACAATTCGTGGCCGCCGGCTGGCTCGTACGGGGCACGTCTCCTCTCATGCAGCCAAACCCGCGGAATGAACGCCGAAAACCCGGAATTGGTGTGCCGGATCGCGTTCGCCTCCGCGGCCGTTCGAGGCGCACGGTGGGCCCTCAGCAAACGCTGATGGAGGATCAAATCGGTGGTCTGGCGCACCTGGTTGTGTAGCCAAACGAATACCGATTTCCCCTTGTCTCTCTGCGCGAGGATGAATTTGCGCGTCGCCGTCGTCATCGACAGCTGAGAGAACTCGTCACACAACTTCTCATAATAGTTCGTCTGAAGCTTCGCCGCTTTCGCTGGCTTGGCGCTCTTTGGAACTACCGCTTGTTGGACAGTCTCTTCCCGCGCTTGTTGGGCTGCGGGAGGCGTCAGGCTCTGGCGAGCGGCGGACATCGTTGGTGGCGTCCGACATAACAAGCGTCTGGGCTTACCCGCCGCATTTGATAGGACGGGTGTCTGTGGTGTCGCCGCTGGTGGCATCGGTGGCGGCGGCGGAGGTGGAGTTGGGGCTCCACGTGAAGCAGTCGAAGAGGCGGCGTCGCTCTCCATCGGCTCTTCACTCGTGACCATCATTGCGTGTGACTGCGCTGACGGTGTTGGCTCCCACGTGGTAACGGCGTGGCGGAAGGCCATGCTCCGCAACTTATACCCCTCCCATTCGGGGTTCACCACGTCCCGGGTCAGCTCGAAGCGAGTCATCGCCGGGTTGGGGAGAATGGCGCTCCATTCCCCAACGAGTGCGCGAGGTATCTGCACACCCTCTCTGTCGACTACGGACCAACAGGCCATCGCCTGTCGTCCGACCCCAAAGAGCGAGGGGGTCAATAACTGGACCATGATTTTCGTCAAAGCCAGCTGTAGACTGCGCCGATTTACAGGGTTGCTGCGATCAGGATCTGCAGCGAACGCGCGCGAGTGGTGCCGCATCATCGAAATCCCCCACTCGATGAAATGGCGCTGAGTGACGTCGGCGCCCTGCAGAGCAGCGGCGGCGGCCCTCGGGTCCTCCATCACAAATGCGAAGGCCAAGAGCTCTTCGATCGATGGATTGGCTGCCTCTCGAGCCAGCCGTGCGTTTTCGTCACGCTGTTCATACCACATCGCGGTGCGGTCGTGTCTTGCCTTGCTCGGGTAATATTCTCCGAATCGGGCGTTATGGCATTCCCGCGCAATGCTCTGGTGAACGGGCAACATCACCGAGTCGTCGACGGCCAAGTTCGGCGTAGTGCTCGAACCCGGCATCGGCGGCGGCGGCGGCGGGGGCTGCGTCGGCGGCGGCAGCGGCTGTGTCGGCGGCGGCAGCGTCAGGGACTGCTGTGCTGGCAACGGTTGCGACGTTGATGACTGCGTCGGCAACAGCAACGTCAAAGACTGTTGTGTTGGCGGTGGCAGCGTCGCTTGCACTCCAGTCGGCGTGACTTGGAGTGCCGGGAGCTGGCTTACAGTACTCGTCGGTGGAACGACGGCCGTAGGCGCGTTTTCTACACGCGGTCGCGAATTGACATATTCGCTTAACCACCGTGCCACTTCGTGTGGAATCACGGTACCATGCTCGACGACGCCCATCTTGCGAGCGAACTGCATCGCGGGGTCGAAACGCGACAATTTCTTGCGTTTCATCTGGGTGATGATCTCGCGAAGGTCCCGCGTGTCTGGCGCTAGGACGCGACGCTCCCCGGAAGATCGGCCACTCGACTTCGATCGTGCCTCTCTCGCTTCCTTCGCTTCGATTGCTTTGAGAGCGTGTTCGGGAAGGGGAATTCCTCGCGCCTCGCAGCGAGCGAAATACCGCTCTTTGCGGTCTCGTTTCCGCTGCTCACGATGAGTTAGCGGATGTCTGCCGACACGGGGACGAGAGACTCGCTCTTCGTCACCCGAAATCCAGACTTCTCGAGTCTCTTTACCGTCTTTCATCTGACGGTTGACGAACACCCTTGGTCTGGTGTAATTCGCGGGGTCGCGCGGTGGCTGCGCTGACGTTCCCGCTCCATCGTTGACGGTCGAGTGCTGTTCGACGCACTGTTTCTTCGACCGTCCCGGGGAGCGCGATTCGCTGCCCCCGGTTCCCTTGGAGCGCTTGCGCTTCCTTGGGAAATTATATTTGGGGCCGAGAATTCCCAAATAGTGGAGTTGCCACATTTCAGCTTGTGACGTGAGAATCCCCATTCTCGGTCGCCACTGTGGCGTAACTTCTCCCTGCCGAATCTGCTCGCACCACAGATGTATATCGGCGGTGCTCATTCCGTCGTCTTGCAAAATCCGCTCTGCAACCGCCGGCGCAGTGTCGATTAGCTGCTGGCGGTAGTGTTGATACACTTCTTCGCGGGCCTCCTCGGTCTCGGCCGCTTGCCACGCGAACAACACATGCTCCTCCGCCGGCCTGCCGGAGTATTGGCTCGACAGGGCCGGGTGGAAGATTGGTGACTTCGGGTCATCGATGCGAGCGAGCTCTGCAGCGACGACGTTTCGCACCGACTCCGGGAACGCGTCCAGGAGTGTACAATCGTTAACCCAACGCTTGGCGAGGGCGCGCGAAAATAATACGCGCAGGCGGTATGGCTTCGCATCTTCGCCAAAGCAGCGGCGCAGAAAATCGGGCAGTACGCCTCGATATATGCCCGCTCGCACTATGCATGCGGGGCTGAGCGCTCCCCATGTGTCTCGGAGCTCCATCTGCAATGATGGAAACAAAATAATTAATGAAATCGCCAATAACACGGAGATAAATAGGGGGTGGGCTCGAGGAACGTCGCTGAAACGTGCGACCGCTCGTCGAGTCCTATTCCTGTTCATTGATTCGTCCTTGTCAGGAAGAAAAGAGTCTTCTTGGCACATCTGGTTCACGTCCAATGATAACCACGAGACGGAATCGAGCGTATTAATCCGGAAATTTTTCTTCGGATTGTTTAATTTAAAATTAAACTGTAAATTTGTATTTAAACCAATAAATTCGCGAAATCGTTCGTGAAAATCTCCAATAACAATTTTAGAACATGTAAACAAATGTTCTTGTCGTGAATTAACTTGTAAAGAAATAAATTTGTCTAATAATAACTCCAAAAATTCGGAGTTAAAGTCGAGTTAAAAAACGAATCTATAATAAATTAGTGTCATCGGGAAAAAATTCGCAAATAAAATAGCAAATAAAAATAGAAACAACGTTCTATAAATTCTTTCAAAATCCATCCAATAAATTATTCCCATTTCTGGAATATAAAAAGAAAGCTCGTTTCCTTTGTCTCGTTCGTGTCAATTGTCGTGAGTCATCTTCAAGGAGCGAGGCGACAGTTTGTCTGCTATCGCGTCCTTGAAGACAAATAATAGGAGAAAATACAATCGCTCTCGCGATCGTGGATATTAGTATAATAATTATACACTATTTCGAACGCAGAGCGTTCATGTCAAGTATTAGTCAAGTGTATCTTTAATTCGACCGCACGGAGCTAAATCTCGTGCGGCGATGCCGACTACTACCTGATCGGGTGGAACTACGTTTATGTCCGGGTCCCAATTCTCGTCATGATGCTGTATTTCAAGCATTTCCTCGTCCCCTCCTTCCTCATCCATCGTGAGGATTGCGCGTTCAGTCAGACCACGATTAAAAAACTTGAAAACTTCTCGTAAAATGGATCAAAAACTTGGTTAAAAATGCACTCGCTGTGTATCACGTGCGGACGACGATCAGCTGATTTTAGCGGAAGTCCGGGTGAAAACGAGGCAATCGTGGTGGGTTCTGGGTAATTTTACTCCAGAACCAGGTGTTTATGACTGTGCGCAACAGCCCGTGCGCATGTTACGCTACGGGGCTCCTTTGTTTCTACGCCCGTGCGCGATCGCTGCTACGGGGTCTTTTGCACGCGGTATCCGACCCGTGCCGATAATTTTGCTACGGGTCCCGCGTTTCCACGCCATCTCGTGACGCGAATTCGACCGATATCCGCTTCGTTGGACTTAGCGAAATTTTCAGAGTCTCGGATTTTGATGGCTAGCGCTGTCGATCGGTCAATTTTTTTTTGTTTTTTCAGCGTCGCCATCGACTCGTAACGTTTTCTACTCCTTTCCTACGACCTTTCCGTCTTTTATAAACGGATTACTTCCACGGGGCCGCAGGTGATGAGTCGAGACAGGTACGATATTTTTTGTTGTTTTTTGTGTCTGTACCTCCTCATTATTGTTTTCTTTTTTATCCGTGTTTTTTGTGTTTGTTTCAGGAGTTTCTCCTGTTTCCCCCCCGACCAAAATTGGATCCGGAACGGATTCAACTATCTCGTTTACCGGTGGTGAAGGGGCGTCGAAATACTCCTCGTTGTCACTTGGCGGTGCTTTTTCCGACTCGCCAGCGAACATATCGACGATTTGGCCGTCAGTTTTTGACTTGACTTGGCCCTTGGCCCACATTTCTTGCGGGAATTCCGGAATGTACGGAGTTAACTCTCGTACCTGGATCGATTTGTGCTCGGTATTGTCCTCGAGCTTACGTAATTTATACGCGTTACCGCCATGCTTGCCGATGATCACATACGGACCATCTCTCTTGTCGGCCAAGCTGGCGGTGATTCCTCTCGCTGCATTTGAGAGGATGTGTGTGTCTTTCCACACCAAATCATTGATCTCGAAATTCACAAATTTTCTACCGCTTTTATCTTGTAAAATGCGGTCGCGCATATTAAAAATGTGCGCCATCATGTGCTTGTACGTGTTGGAGATGGTTTGCTCCAATTTATACACGTACTCATGTGGTTTCTCAGGGTCCACCACATTTACTGACTCTGCCACTCGTGGGTCCCAAGGCACTCGTAGCTCCCGGGCGAAGTTGAGGTAGGCCGGAGAAAAATCTCTCGTCCTCGAGACTGTTGTTCGTATGCTGAACGCGATCTCCCTCAAGTATTCATCCCACTTATTGTGGATGTCAGTGAATATACTTAGTGCATATTTAATGTCCCTGTTGAGTCGCTCAACGGGATTTGTTCTGGGATTGTAGGTCGAAGTATGTGACGCCACAATCCCGAATTTCTCACAAAACTTACCCCAAATTTTCGAGATAAATTGGGGTCCGTTGTCGGATATCATTTTACGTGGAAATCCGTAACGTAACGCTACGTCGTAGATACATTCAACGATTTTTTCTGCTGAAGGTCTAGCGACGGCGTACAACTCGGGCCAACGAGTCGCCACGTCCATTATAACGATAATGTACGCATTTTTATTTCCCGTAACGGGTTTTGGGCCCATCACATCGACACTTAAACAATCAAAAGGCGCGTAAGGCCCTAAGAAAATAGTTTCGAATGGTGATTTACTCCTCGGCTTGCACGCTTGACATCGCTGACATTGGTGGACAAAAAGAGCAATATCTTTTTTCATCCCTGTCCAGTGAAAAAGCTGTGTAGCACGATAGAGTGTTCTGCTTACTCCCGCATGGCTCGCAAGCGGGTGCCCGTGTAACAACCACAGCACGCGACCGATTAAGGAAGCAGGTATTACTACCTTTACTGCGGTGTCCGATTCACTCAAGTCATCTTGGTGATTTGGGTGATGTTTCACCAAAAGGCCGTCATCCAATAGGTAATCTATGGATTCGTGTGCATAACGACGCTTCTGCCTTCTGGTTAAGTTGGGCGGATATTTTCCTGTCAGTACGAATCTAGCTCTGTCCTGACATTTTTTGTCTAATTTTTGTTGCACAATTATTTCCTCCCTTGTCGGGGGATTGCTTCGCATTTGCTTGCCGACATGAGCGTGGAAGGCGCTTAGAAGCGGGTCATTTATTCTCCGCTCTAGCTTAAATTTCTTCTTTGCATTTGGGTGATTGTCAGCAGCTGGTTGGTATAACCGCGTCCAGAATCCACAGAATTTTACATCTGCTGGAGACGCGGTGGGAATTTCATTTATCTTCCTTAAATCCCAACGGTGACAACTCGTCGGGCAGTAAATGATGCGGGAATCATCCTCGCCATCATCGTCAGCGTCGATAGGATCTGACACTGGTGCCCTTGATAGAGCGTCAGCCACGACGTTATATTTGCCGGGCTTGTATTGAATGGTCAAGTCACATGCCATCAGTTCTAACTGCCATCTGGCTAGTCGACCGGCTGGCTCCTTTAATTTCATCAGCCATTGTAACGCTTGATGATCTGTGTGGACTACAAATTTGGTATATTCGAGATAATCTCTGAATTTCCTTATAGCCCACACAACTGCCAAACACTCCAACTCTGTGGCGTTGTAATTTTTTTCAGCGCCTTGGAGTTTGCGACTTATAAACATGCACGGCAGGTCTTGTTCGACTCCGTCGCGCACGTGAGTTTGAAGCAACGCGGCTCCTAACCCAACTCTGCTGGCGTCCGTATGTAATATGAACGGCCGGTTTAAGTCGGGTAGAGGCATTACGCCGACTTCCGTCAGCATCCTCTTTATCGCATTAAATGCGATGTTGCACTCATTTGACCATACAAATTCGTTTTCATTCTTCAGGAGGTCGGTAACTGGGGCTGCCACTTCAGCTAGACCCGGTAGCAACCTGCCGAAGAAGTTTATCATTCCCATAAACCGTTGGACACCTTTAACGTCCTCGGGTGGTGGGAAACGATTAATCGCATCGATTTTTTCGGGGCCAATAGCTAAACCGTTGACTCCAATGCGATAACCCAGGAAGGCAAGCTCCTTTCGGCAGAACTTGCTCTTGCCCGGATGAACGTGTAACCCAGCTTTCGCCAGCCGGGTGAGCACTTGGTCGATGTGCTCAATGTGCTCTTCGAATGTTTTAGAGGCAATAACTATGTCATCTAGGTATGCCCACACGAACTGATGCAGGATATCACCCAATACGCTTTCGATTAGTCTCTGAAAGGTACTGGGAGCATTCACTAAACCAAACGGCATGACGTTGAACATCAACCGTCCAATTGGCGAGTAAAATGCTGTTTTTAGCTTATCCTCTGGCCTCATCTCAACTTGCCAGTATCCCTTCGACAGATCCATCGTCGTAACCCAAGAAAAGGGGCTAAGCTCTCTCAAAATGGATTCGATAGACGGCATCTGTATGGGATCTATTTCTGTCACCGCGTTTAATGGGCGGTAATCAATGCATAGGCGTGGGTCCGAGCCCGGGCGCATCACGAGTACAACTCGCGTCGCGTATTCTCCCTGGGCCTCGGAGACAATGCCACTGTCTAGCATTTCTTGGCACATTTTTTGCACTATTTCACGTTTTTGCGGGTTCATTCCCTTATACGCAACTCGTATAGGTTTATTATCCGTCAATTTAATTTCGTGAATAGCCTTATTCGTTCGGCCCGGTTTTTTCGACAGGATCCCCTCATATTTAAGTAGGACCCTTCGTAGGGCTGCCGCTTCGTTTAATTCTAAAGCGGCGTCGGCGACAAGCGTTTCCACTACATTGTCCCGTCGCAATTCTGTTACGAATGCTTTAAAATCGTAGTCTTGAACGAATTTCTTTAGGCCTTTCTCCCACTGTGTCTTGTCGGCCGCTTCTTTTACAAGAGCTGGTGGCACGACAATTGCGGGTCTTTCCTTATCATTTCTGATATAATTCCAAGATTTCGTTATTGGATTTGGTTGTATTTCCATTGACGCCATGAGGTCTAAGCCCAACAGAAAAATTCTGTCGCACGTGGGCAGGACCAGGAAAGGGTGCTGTTCTACCCCTCCGAGCCACTCCATGGTCAATAATATAACTCCTTTTGGACGCGCCATTCCGTTGGCGGTTTTTAGACGTACATTTTTATTAACGCCTTTTATCTTATCGGTGAGACCCAATGATGCTACTATGTCTTCGGAAACGAACGAGCGATCTGCTCCCGAGTCTAGCAGTCCCATAATTTTTTCGCGTTCTACTGTCATGGGCAGCATACATAGGCGGCTGGTATATTCGACCGCCACGTTGCACATGAAAACACGAAATTCTTCTGTGTCTTCGACTACTTGAGGTAATTCTTCAAGCAGTAGGTTTGGTCCTTCCACCTCAGCCTCAGCGTTTGCGGTAATTACCTGCAAAGCGTTGTTGGCCCTGTCTTGGATCTGGGCGTTAGCTATGTCACTACCCATTTCTTTGACTGGTGGCGGTTTATCGAACCCTTTGTTAAACCCCTTCTTCTTCATGAATGGCGCAGACGGTCGAGAAGTTATTTCTTTGCCGCCTGCGCTGACTCGTTTTTTGACTCGTTTTTTGCCATGGCGAGTTTAATCTCAGCCATCTGCTTCATTATCGCGTCAAACTTAGCGTCTTCTTTCGCTGTTCTTGGGCACTCATTGGAATAGTGACCCGGTTGGTTACACTTAAAACAACGAATATTTGATTTGTCTCTTGGGGCTTCAATCGATTTCTTTTTTTCAGGGTCTACTTTCGACGGTGGCGTGTAATTTTTTCGAAAATACTTCGGAATTCGGCCGGCATTTGGTTTTAACCTGGCGCGAAATTCTTCTACCGCTCTATCTCGATGGATGAGATGTACTAGCGGTCCTTCCTCATCGCAACCCGTTGATAAGGTATCGCGATAGCTTCGTATTTCTTCGTCCGTCGAATAATCGTCTTTTTCTTCTTTTTCGTCTGATTTTCCGACATTTTGTTCGGCTTCCTCCCCCTCCTTGACCTCCTCCAGTGTCGCTTGCATGGCTGACGCTGTCGGTGCCTTTTTAGGGGCGGCCAATGGGTTGGAAGGCAGCGTGGATGTCAGTTTATTTTTTATTTGTAAACCAACGCTAGCTTCTGCCAGCTCCATTATACCGCTAAGATATTCAGTAGGGCGCATGATTTTGTCTGTCGCCCCATATCTTTCCGCACTCAACTTGAGACGTTTAGCGGTTGCTGCTTTCTCCGCTTCTGGTAAAGCGGAATAATATCTCTTCTCGATATCTATCGTGTTCTCGAACAGGAAGGCGCTCATTTCTTCGTAGCTGCCTCCTGTCGGTGCCCTTTCTTCAAGTAGCACCCGTTGCGAGTATTCCGACAAACCGCCGAGAAAGAAAAGGTTGAATCCCGTGGCATGAAATTCCATCGGGGCCTTTTCGAACAACAATCTGGCGCGAATGTCGTAATCCATTATGGTTTCACCAGGCATCTGGCGAAGACCTCGCATCTTTCGGCTCACCTCTTCGGGTGTCTCGCCGTAGCGCAGGTCGAATCTCATTAAAAAGTCGTCCCAATTGACGCCTTTCAATCCTTGGTACCACTCACGTGCCGAGCCTGTCATTAGCTCGACAATACCGTGGGTGAGCATGTCTCCTACGGTGGCTTTAGTGGCAGTCTTAATTCGAATTACTTCGTCAAGGAAGCGATCTCCCGCTTTCCATGACCCGTCGAAACGGTTCTGAATATAAAATTGCCACCTAATATTCCCGGTAACACTCATGGTGTCACGTCGGGAGACAGCGTATTTTTTCTTTACGCGGTCACCAGTGTTACGATTACGATCATTTCGTTTGCTCAGATCGATTCCTTCGGCTTTTAACGAGCCAAGCAGGGCTCTTCCAAGCTCTCCCATCGTATACTGCCGACCCGTCGAATCGGTAAACGCGCTTTGTCGGGGAAGGTCCTGAAACTCCTCCCGTCGGTGGCCGCTATTTTCCGATCGACGTCGTTTCTCTTTATCGCGCGGAGAGTTGGACCTCTTCCGGCGATTACTGGATTTATCATTTCGTCTGTCGTCGTCGGACGAGGGGTCGGAGCTGGGGTCGGGAGACGGTGAGTGGCGTGGCAGGTCGCGCCGTGAAGAGCTTGACTCTTTCCGGCCTCTACGACGGTCGTCACGTTCCCGTTCCCTGCGTTCGTCGCGTTCTCTCTCCCTTCGTCTTTCTCCGGAACCTCTCTCCGAATCGTGATGACTGGGTGCATTCGACTCCAGTTCATCCGACGACGAATCACTGTTTCCGTAGTGATACTGTTGCTGCCCTCTCTCGCGTTGACGTTCCTCTCGTGACGAGGTGCGGTCTTCGGAATGTTTTCTCGAAGGTCCGTCGTCTTTGAGGATGGGTACCGGCTGTTGCCAGTCGTTACCCCGCGGGTCGTCGCGTTGTCGGCTCGTGTGAGTCTGTTCTTCGTTACGACGCGCGTTGTTCGCATTTATTAATCGGTTGATAGCGTTGTTAGTGTTATCGTCTAACGCCATCATGCGAGGTCGAACGCGTTGTTCGGTCGAGACTTCCCGTTTGCGTGGAGTGACTGGCACTTCCTTTTTTCGCTCGGGTTTGGGGCTGACCTTCGGCGTGCGCTTCGGGTCGCCTTCTACGCTCTCGTCGGACAATTCGGACGAGCTAACTTCTGGCTTGCGAACGGATTTTGGTTTGTCTCGTTGCAGCCTAGTCATGAAAGCTTGTTCAGCTTCTTGTTGAGAACGGAATGCATAACGATGTGCATGTAAGGCTCGATCAACTATTTCGACTTCTTCTGGAGTAGTCGGAACGCGCTGGGATTTGCCGTACTCGAGAGCTCGCGCTTCTCTTTCCGCCAGCTTCCGCTTTCTCTCGCGGATGGCTTGTCGGGCCTCATTCTCGGCATCCGCTTCGAATTGAGCGGAGTCTACCATTTGTTGAGCGTATGCGTCTTCAACAACGGTGATTTCTGGGGATAACCTGTGCGCTCTTAAAGCTGCACGTACGATTTGTAATGTTTCGTACACAGTTATTTTTCCCGTTGGCAGAGTGTATCGTACACCTTCTGCCTGTGCCAACTGCATCGTGTCAACCAATGTGGCCGAGACGCTGTAAGGCTGGCTCGAGACACGCTCAGTTTTTGACGCATTGGACTTGTGTCCTTCAGACCTGACCGAAGCTGGGCGGCTTTGCGTAATTGGCGTGTTTAGTGTCGAATTAGCTGTCGTATTTGAGGCCGTCTTTTGTATCGGAGACGCCGCTTTCGGACTGCCCACCTCGGTGTCGTGCGTTAGACGAGGCGATGGGTTACGGGATAAAACCTCGTTTCCGCTCGTCTCGCCGTCACGGTTAGAACGCGGCAGTT
Organism: Strigamia acuminata; assembly: GCA_949358305.1. Classification (NCBI taxonomy): domain Eukaryota; kingdom Metazoa; phylum Arthropoda; class Chilopoda; order Geophilomorpha; family Linotaeniidae; genus Strigamia; species Strigamia acuminata. Next base: position 7,600,844 of record OX442314.1, read on the forward strand.
TGGAGTGAGATTGCTCTTCACCCCGCTCTGTCTCGTCCAATCGCTGCCTCGTCTCGGAACGAGACGGGTGCGATGCCTCTGATGCGCTTCTGCGATCGGGTTTAGGCTTGCGCCGTTTTTGCCTCGCTTCGTGCGCTGAGGCTTTGGGTAAGGGACCTCCAGATCGCAAGTGATAGTCGGCGCCTTTACGACTGCCGGCTCTCTTGTTCGCGTCGGAGTCGGAATCCGTTACTCGGATATTGTCTGCCATTTTTGGGTATGAAAATGATCTCAAGTTCTATTCGAGTCGTTTAAATCGATCCCGGACAGGCCCCCACGTGTCGCGCTCAACTCGGTCTGTCGCTGATACGTGGTATGAGTCACTCTCTGATCTCGCAATACCGCTTTACTCAAGCGGTTACCCAAATAATGTAACACGGCAAGACAATGTAAAAGGTAAATATAATAAATGTATTTATTATACGGGAATATACAGTTAAAAGGGAATAAAATATGTAAGGGAATAAAAAGGTAAAAGGAAAGGGGTGTGAAGTTGGCGGGAAACTGGTCGAGGTCGTCCTTTGTCGCTGTGGATCCAAGATGGCGTCCGCGTGGCAACGTGGTGTCGTCTTGGGCCGGCGTGGCAATGAATGGCGTCCTCGTCTCACGTTTCTCGTTCGGTCCTTCGGGCTCACGCTGGTCGGGCGCGAGTGAATGCCTGAAAGGTCTTACTTCTGGTCTGTTGTCTAGGTTTAGGGTTTTTTGTAGGTGTCCGGCGATCACACAGCGGCGGACGCTTGGTGGTTCCCGGCGATACACACAGCGGCGGGAACGCTCGTCGTGGTTACTGCAATTTAGGCTTGTGCGACCGTTTGTCTGCACAACTCGCTAAATTGGAGTAGGTTTACTATTTCTAGCTGGCTTGCTAAAATAGTGTGGTAATCTTGTTTCGCAGGTTACTCTGCGGAGGTTAACACAAATCAATCGTACTCACGTTGAAAGTCCCTTGTCCTAGGTCACTCCTGAAGTCTTTGTACTTAGGCTTGATCGTTTTAGGACGTTTGGCTTTTACGTGTATCTTGGTTGATTTTTGTGTTGGTTCTGCCCGCTCAGTGCAAGGCGAATTCCTTTGCACAAAGCGGGGGTGACAGGTGACTAAAGCCACCCAATAGTGGAGAAGACGAATCTCCCCCACTCCCCCAGGGCAGACGCCCGTCCATTGACTGGATGTCAATGCTCTGAGGGAAGGGAGGCGCGCGTGCGACTCCCCTTCTTTACCCGTATGTAGGCCACGAGAGAAACTCTTCGTGCCCCACCCCAGTCGGGTCACCACAACGATCACCATCAACAAAGTTCCGCAGTCGTCGCAGTCGAGATCCGTCCACTTTATCCAGTCGTGGGCACCACCGTCCTGTCCGTCCGCTCCCAGCGTGGCATTTCCCGTCGCCAAACACGAACGCCGTTGGGACGAATTGAGTTCGAGCAACGCCACACGTAGGGATATGCTGTTCGCCGTCGAATCTCAGGTCGCGACAGTGCACGATGCGCAATCAGACCTCGCTTTCCTTGCCGAATTAGAGTCGCGAATCAGTTTGGTCGATCCCTCGGTAACTAACGAGCAGAAGGAAGCGCTCCGCAAAGTTTGCATCCGAAATTATGCCGCATTCACCCACAGCGCACCTCTCGGGTTGTGCCCCGACGTCGAATGCGATATTTCACTTACCGACGACACTCCGATCCGGGAAAAGCCAATTCGTTTTAACGAAAAAGATGCGGCATTCGTGTCCGAATCGATCCGAAATTGGCAAAAACTTGGAATTTGCCGCCCATCGACCTCGCGCAACAATTTCCGTTTGTTTGTTGTCAACAACCCCGCTAATGTTACGACCCCTCGCCGCATCGTGTTGGATTTACGTCCACTCAACGCCAAACTTAATCTAAAAGTTGACCATTGACGAGACGCTCGAGAGACTCACGTGCAGCCAGCCGATGTTCTTCAATACTGTCGATGTCGCCCAGGCATTTTATAATATTAAGATTCGTGCCCGCGATCAATCGATAATCGGATTTTGGACTCCCGACGGGCACCAGGAACTTTTGCGTATGCCTATGGGCATGGCGAACTCTCCTTTCATCATGCAGGAGACGATGGACGACATTTGCGCCAATATTCCGGCTACCGAGCCTTACGTCGACGACGTCGCCCAAGCACACGCTCTTGTTGACTCTCTTATCGCTAATTTTGATTTATTGTTGCAGAGTATCATACGCAAGGGACTCAAAATCCACCTTTCCAAATGCCAGCTTTTGTCGAAGGAAATTCGTTTTTTGGGATATTTGGTATCCGCCGCCGGTCGCCGCACCGACCCCGTCCGTCTCGAAGCAGTTTCTCGCTTTACCAAGTTCGTCACGGTGAAGCACCTGCGAGCATTCCTCGGTTTCGCCAGTTATTACCGACGCTTCATCCCTAATTTCGCTGCCAAGGTGAAGACGCTCATGTAGCAGAGGAGTAGGCGCAGAGTGGTCAATTAGACCGTGTGGAAGCGTGAAACACGCACGAAAAACAAAGTGCGTGGCCGTGATGGCGGGCGCACGTAAATACCGCTAATGGCAGGTCAAATACAAGCTGCCGCACGTGGAAAACGTGCTTATTTGCAGCAAAAGACTACTACACAATGTAAAAATAATAAATGTTTACTTTAAAATAATACAACTTACAAATTGAGACCATTTTGGTGTGGAAAACATGGTTATGCTTGCACAGCCTGCAAGCAGCCATCTTGGACTAAGGAAAATATACAATGACACCATCTGGTGTTAGGAATTATCAACTTGATACAATTGAGCTGTGGGCAGCATTATACCCAATGATAAATAATTATATAAAGACAAAATAAATACAAAAAGCTACTCAGTGCAGATAAACACTAGGAAATATCCGTAATGAGTACGGAGGACTATTTGGCATTGGAAAACAACAATTTCCCCCTTCAATGCCAGATAGCCGCACAATTAAACAGAAATGGGGAAAATATCATATGTAACTTTACAATTTTCAAATAATTAAGGAAAAACAACAAATCGAATCATCGAGCCGGGTACTATTATACAAATGTCCATCAAAGCCCGAAAATTCCCACTGGAACTCGATGATCCTCAAAATTTGGGTAAAACTAAATTAAGAATGTCACGATAGGTTGAAATTGAAAATCCGGGAAATCAGGAGACGCAGTTGAGATGAACCCAACCATTTGGTGAAAATGTCTGCCACGTTTATTGATCCGGGGACTTTGCGCAATTGAAATGCACCTGCTGTGTACCATTCCCGAATCCAATGAAATTTCACTCGGATATGTTTCGTTTTACTGTTCTCCACGTCATTTGATGTGAATTGGATGGAAGAAAGCGCATCGGAGAACACTATAGGTGGTGAAGATCTATTCAGCATCGGGACGGAACTGTAGACATAATCCAGCCAATAAAGCTCACGGACGCACTCAACGAGGGCGACAAACTCCGCCTCCATCGTTGAGCACGCCACGCTGGTCTGTTTTCTACAACTCCATCCGATGGGGACGTTTCCAATATAGGCTATATACCCGCCGAAACTCAAAGAAGTGCTGACTTCGGTGGCCCAGGACGCGTCAGTATATCCCCATAGTTGTCCATTGGAGCAATTTGACAGTTCAATTGCGTAATCCAAAGTATTGCCTACGTAGCGCACAACCTGCATGAGTGCCTTGATGTGCGTGTGGTTATAGCAATTGTTAAACTGTGACAACATTATAACTGAGAATAATATGTCGGGTCGTGTCCTCGATGCGAGGAAGAGAAGAGAGCCAATTAACGAACGATAAGGAAATTCTGGCAAGTCCTCTTTCGACCCTTTGACGAGCGTCGTTCCTGGTGTTACTGGGACCTTGATGAGTTTATCGGCGATAATTTCAAATTTCTTGAGAATCTTCTGTATGTATGCACGTTGAATGATGAAGATTCCTTTGGGAGTACGGATGAACTCTACACCTAAAAGTTTTGAAATTGGGCCTAAATTGACGATGTCGAATTTGGTGCTAATGAGCGCAATTAATTGAGTCAGGACGCTATCCGTCGCGTAGAATAGAACTATATCATCGACGTACACTAGCATTACGGCGGAGAAACCGTATATGTATACACAGTTGCATCCTGGTAATCTGTGAAATCCCAAATCGCGCAAAGTCTGATCTAGTTTTTCAAACCATTGGCGCCCGGACTGATGGAGTCCGTAGAGAGACTTTATCAGAAGCCATACATGATTTGGGTTTGAACATGTCGCGCCAGCTGGAATGCGCATATACACCTTATGCGCAAGATCACCGTATAGGTATGCGCACTTCACATCTAAGTGTGCGTCCTTCCACCCTTTAAGCACTACTAGCAGGCAGAAGAATAGGCGTATGAGAACAAAGTTGACAACTGGGCTAAAGACTTCATCGTAGTCCACTCCTAACGTTTGGCGAAAGCCCTGTGCCACTAATCTAGCGCGATATCTTGCTGGTTTGCCCTGCGCATCTTCCTTCAGTTTGAAGAGCCACTTGCATCCTAATATGGTTGTATTTTCCGGTTTAGGGACCTCTTCATAGACGCCTCTTTTTGCAAAAGTGTCTAACTCTTCATTAATGGCTTCCTGCCATTTGGTTGCATCCGGAAATCTTACAGCCTCTGCGTAACTTGTGGGATCACGACGACAAAGGTGCACTCTGGGAAGTGGTGGCGGAAGATTCTCTAATTCATATTCCATGTTGCCAAAATAAAATAATTCGGGATCATAAGGAATATTGTTCATGTGACAGAATTCCTCAACGTCACCTCTAGAACGTAATCGGAGTCCTGCTTCTGGGAAATAATAAACATCGACTTTGAGTTTTCCAGGTTCCTGTACTTTGCGCAAATGTTCCTCTCTTTTCCAGTGTCTACACTCAGTATCTCCACCAATGTAACGCCATTTATATGCAGTTGCAGCTCCAGTTGGAGGTGGACCATGGTGGGCTGCTTGATGAGCTTGTGGCGCATTTCCACGAGAGCCTCGACGAGCATTTACAAAACTCGGAGGTGAACCAGGTGGTGTATGACTTGGTGTATTGCCGGGAGTAATAACTGGACTCGGCACCGGCGTTATTACTGGAGTAATTAGAGGAGCTCGAATAGGAGATCCCGGAGTTGGAGTAGCTGGCGGAGTCCGGAATTGAGCACCCGCTGGGGTCGAATCGTCAGAGTCATAGTCCGTATCACATTCATCCTCTGAATCCGGAAATTTGGGCCAGTCAGTATATTCCAGTCCGTCATCAAACCTCACATGCGGTTGAGAAACTCGCAATGGTTGATAAGTTTGCGATGTTTGGCGCATTTGATCCATATCTGGTCCCATCCATGGCTCTTGCGGACCTCGATAATGGTTAGAGCGTTTGTACGATTGCCTTTCGTCAATTTGGACGTGAATGGATTCGATGACTTTATTGTCTTTTGGGTTCCAGATGCGATAACCTCGCGTTGTGGTGGCGTAACCAACTAAATAGCCCTCCCAAGCTCGTGGATCCAATTTGTCCCTGCCAGGAGCCGTGTGATGTACCCAGCATTTTGAGCCTAATTTCCGTAGGTGTCGGAGCGAAAGGGCACGTCGTCGCCACAAAATATAGGGCACCTCATTTTTGAGACGAGAATGAGGGCACCGGTTCTTTATATACGAGAATGTCACTGCGAATTCCGCCCAAAGTTCATTCGGAAGTCCAGTTTCATCTAGGATGGCACGCGTGTAATCCGCCATTGTGCGGTTTATTCTCTCCGCTGTGCCATTCATAGCGGGGCTATGGGGATTGGTCCGCTGGGCTTGAATCCCGGTCTCTTTTAAATAGCGGTCGAATTCGTTTGATAAGAACTCCCCTCCTCGGTCGGTTCGGATGGCCTTCACTCGTTTGCCCGTCACTCGTTCGATTCGTGTGACGTAGTCTTTGAAGAGTCCAAACACTTGGGATTTTTGGGCCATCGGAAATATCCAGGCATAGCGCGTGGCGTCGTCGATAATCGTTAGCACATAACGCGCGCCTCCGTAGGAAGTCGTTCTTGAAGCTCCCCACACGTCCATGTGTAGAAGATCTAGAGCCTTTGAAGAAATCGGATGTTCATCAGGTTTATGAGAAATGCGCGTTGATTTCGCAATTCGACAATGATTACACGAGAGTTCCTTGTTCACTTCTGCCGGTGTCACTCCATAAACTTGGTTATTTCCGGCCAAAAGCTTCATCGCATTGGTATGAAGGTGACCCAATCTGCTGTGCCATATCCCTGTCGCATCCTTTTTAACCGATGGTGCTGCAACTTTCTTTTGATTTGCCGACTTTGGATTCGGTTTGGAAGTTGGAGGAATTGCCTTTAATGTGTCGGCAAAGGATGGGACTTGAGGTAATGGATTGGTAGGAACAGGTACAGGAGGTGTCTTGGACTGGGTTACTTTGATTGGTGCAGGTGGAGGAATTTCATTTGGCAAAGGAGGGAATTCGAGCCGAAAATCAGTAAAAAGTTCAGGATTTTTCGACTTTTTCTTTGCTCTTGGATACTGGATGAAATCCTCTTCTGTCGTGACTAATGTTCGGGTCGGAGCGATTGACTGCGCAATAGGTACATCCACTGTTGACATCAGTGTTGAAGGTGTGCACAAGCCGTCGACATAATAAAGGCCGCCCTTTTCTTTGGCCCGAAGCATTGGATGTTTAATGTCGGATTTGTAGACATAGACGTCTCCATTCCAAATATGGATGTGATGTTTAGTTTTGTCCATTTTTGACACCGAAATCAAATTCGCCTCGAATTTTGGCGCATACAACACATCATGGAGATTTACGACACATTCTACGTTGTTGATCATGGAGATAATCTGGACTTTGCCCTTTCCTAGAACTTCGGAATGTCCCTGGCCTAAAGCGATATTAAAGGGCACAACTTTGACAAAATCCTGAAACCATGCTTGAACGTGACACACATGATCGGTTGCCCCACAATCCACGATCCATTCATGTGATTGCATGAAGTGAATTGTGGGCAACTGTTGCGGAGCACTTGTGAAAAAGTTTGTTTCCCGCCTTGCGCTGGAATTCCCCCTTGGTCTCGAATCATCCCGGTTTGAGTTCTTGTTGCGTTTGCGGCTTGAACTCCTCGGCTTCCTTTGAAGTGAAACTGCCGGTTGATTTTTGTCATCTCGGCGCGATGGCAAAGGACATTTATTTGCGTAATGGCCAAATTCCTGGCAATTAAAACACTGCACCGAAGGTAACGGTCGAGAGGGACGAGAACGATTTCTCCCACGTTGCTGTTTTTCACCAGCATAGGCACGAGAATGTTTTGAATTGTCTATGTCGCGCGAATCCATAGCTTTGAGTCGCATATGTTCCGCGAGTAACTGTTCGGACACTTTCTTTGGTGTGAATTCACCGTTGGGCAAGTGATATGTTGTGAATGAAATCTGTGAATATTCACGAGGCAATAAGTCCAAGTATTGGTAAGCGTGGTGATCAGGCGAAGTTATCTCTCCGATATCTTTCATTTGGCGGACATGATAGTCAACGCGTCCTAAGAAGTCGGCCATATCTTCGCCCTGCTCTAGGCGCAAATTCAAAAATTCGCGGCGCATGGCTGCCTGCCGCGCACGAGATGATGGCACATAAATGTTGGCTAAAATGTCCCATGCTTCCTTCGGGGTTTTACAATCATCTAGCGCAGACTTCTTCGCCTCGCTTACAGAACAGTTTATTAAGCCTAATGCCTTGGCTTTACGACGCTTGTATTTCTTCTTTTCCTTATCTCCGGCGGTTTTAAGGAAATCTTGCTCTTCTTCTTCCGTCACATGTTCCCACAATTCCTCACTTCTCAGCACCATGCGCATTGAGCGCTGCCATAGTTCGTAGTTTCCTACGCTGAGAATGGGAAGTGGCCCGGAATTTCCTTCGACGGACTTGGACATAATGACGTGAAGTTACGAAACTATCCGTAGCAAAACACACCGGATGGAGAATGGTACAATTGGAGCACTTGACGGTCTCGTAGCACGATATCGCGTTGCACAACACAAATACGGCGCACTGATCGAAGCACTGTCAAAGCGGATATCAATCGAATTGGGCAACCACTTCTGAAGTGGTCAGATAACCCTAGCCAGCCAACACACAGGGGTTCGTTCGCCTACCTGGAGGCGCGGGAGTACCTGTTGGCCGCGGTAAGCACTGGCTAGGAATGAGTTTGTGCGGTGGTTCGACTGAACCGGAGGGCACAAACTATTCTAAGGGACCCACAAAAACTTAATACTATCTTAAATACTAACAAGCTAATTACGACTACTGAAAAGCAATTTTTTTTTAATTAGTATGATGAGACGTTGCGCCAATCTAGAGATGAAAATGGCGTAGTTGCGCATTTAAATGCGAAAATCGTCGAAAATCGTCGTTTCTTCGAGAAAAATCGTCGATACAACGACCGTATACGATGTACTAAGTCGGGAATTAGTCCAAATCGTCGTTCACGCTGTGTAAAGCGGGTTTCCAACGTCGAATCTCGTTGGAAAACGGCGAAAATCTGAAAATAAATTGAAATTCGTCTCGAAAATTGCGAAACCCGCAGAAATTCGGACGAAATTAAATGAAAAATCGTAGAGCTGGTCGTGCAGACTACGTGAGAACGTCGGCGTGTCGTCTCGAACGTTCTAGAGACGAAAATCGTCGCGGAAATCGGCGCAATCTGCAAATAGAAAATTTATCGCAAATTCGCGAATTTCGCGAAAATGGCGATAAAAATTAACGGTTTCGGCGTGCTGCAAGGATAGCAACCACCCTCTGCTACCACTTGTAGGAGAGGAGTAGGCGCAGAGTGGTCAATTAGACCGTGTGGAAGCGTGAAACACGCACGAAAAACAAAGTGCGTGGCCGTGATGGCGGGCGCACGTGAATACCGCTAATGGCAGGTCAAATACAAGCTGCCGCACGTGGAAAACGTGCTTATTTGCAGCAAAAGACTACTACACAATGTAAAAATAATAAATGTTTACTTTAAAATAATACAACTTACAAATTGAGACCATTTTGGTGTGGAAAACATGGTTATGCTTGCACAGCCTGCAAGCAGCCATCTTGGACTAAGGAAAATATACAATGACACCATCTGGTGTTAGGAATTATCAACTTGATACAATTGAGCTGTGGGCAGCATTATACCCAATGATAAATAATTATATAAAGACAAAATAAATACAAAAAGCTGCTCAGTGCAGATAAACACTAGGAAATATCCGTAATGAGTACGGAAGACTATTTGGCATTGGAAAACAACAGCTCACACTGCTGACCCGGAAAGGCGTACAGTTCGCATTGACACCCGCCCATTACGCCGCCATTGAACACGTACGAACCGAGCTTCTCCGCTGTATTCCGCTGGCGCACTTTCGAAACGACTGCGAGACGATCCTTAGCGTCGACGCATCTTACGATGGCCTCGGCGCATGTTTGCAGCAGATCCACGGCGGCAATGTTGTTACGATCGCATTCGCGAGTCGGTCGATTCCGAAATCGTACGAGTCGGCGCACTCAAACGAACTGGAATGTTTAGCGGTGCACTGGGCTGTGACGGAGAAGTTCCGCTTCTACCTCTCCCCACTCGTCGGGTTCACCGTGATCACGGATAATTGGGCCGTCGCCCATCTCACCACGAAAAAAGACATTAATCGGAAGTACGCTTGTTGGATTCTCGACTTACAAGAATTCTCGTTTACCGTCAAACATAAAGAAGGTACTAAGAACACGATTCCCGACGCGCTCTCTCGTATTACCGAGAACTTCGACGAGGCATGCGCAACACGGACGGTGCTCGCTGTCGTGGTCGCCCGCGATCATCGCCTCATCTCCGAACAGCAAAACGACGCGTTCTGCAGCGAAGCCAGGGCCGACGTTTCTACTTTTACCGAGTTCGGGGGAGTTCTGTGTAGACGTTTTGGCGACGAGGGAAAATCGCACTGGAAAGTCGTGGTTCCGGCAAAGCTTTCCGAGAAATTAATTACAGCCGCGCACGTCGAGGGATCCACTCTGACGCAAGGAAGACGTTATCTCGCCTTCAACGAAAACACTGGTGGCCTCGTATGGCACTTCAAACCGAGGAAGTGGTGAAAACGTGCCGCCATTGACTGACGCATAATCGGCTTACCTGCAAGCCCCCCGGTTTACTCGCTCCTCGCCAAGTTCCTTCCAAACCATTCCAAGTTATCGCGATGGATCACGCCGGACCGTACCGCCCACACGCGCGGTTCACACACATTTTGGTATTCGTCGACCTCGCCACTCGTTTTGTCGTCGCAACTCCAGTTAAGGACACGAAGGCCTCGACAACAATCGCTGCGTTGAGAAGAGAAGTCGTCAAGCGTTTTGGCCCGCCCCGCGAAATTATTTCCGATGCATTTTCGAGTTTCGTTTCTACCGAAATGGCCGGATTCTGCAGCGAGTTCCACATCAATTTGGTGACTTCCCCGCCGGGACTCTATAATATGCGCGATATTCTTATCAGCGACGTCGCGGTTATGAATATCACGTCCATTCATAAACGCGAATTCGCGGATAAGAATAGTTGTGGTATTCACAACCGCGACACTATGAGATCAACTAATTCAAAACCGCAACGTCGCGGGTGTGAATAGCACGTCCATTCATAACCGCGAATTCGCGGATAAGAATAGTAATAGTATTCTCAACTGCGACAGCAGTTGTAAATATTGGGTTTTTTTTATTAATTTTTTTGGATGCTTTTTAATGAATATTTAAACAGCTTAAACAAGCATAAAAAGCACTTTTAGATGTCCAAAAGCCTTCCAGTTTGTTTTAATCTCGTCTATAATATTAATATGTGAAAAATCGGTTTAAAATATAATCTAGTTAATATTTAAAAAAAAAACAATAATAATCCCATCTTCTAACTAGTCCAAAGAAGCCTAAGGAACATCGTCAAAAAAGTATTAATAAAGTCTAAATAAATCACATGTGTACTTTTAAATAGCTGCAGGTATACGCTGACGTTACGCGGAACGTTACGCCGATGTGTCATAACACACTACAGCCACAGTTGTCGCGGTTATGAATACTTATGCAAGTCGAGGAATGTCGCGGTTACGAATATAAAGTCATTCGTAACCGCGATGTCGCGGACATAAACAGCGGTGGTATTCTAAACCGCGAATCATGGATTCGCGGTTTTGAATATCGCGCGCATTATGGATCACCTCCCCGCCGTACCATCACCAGGCCAACGGATTGGCGGAACGGACCATCCAGTCGATTATCCAGGGCCTCCGCAAGTTCGACTCTAACGAGAGTAAATGGGTACCGCATCTTGAATCCGTGGTATGGGGTTTAAACACCAACCGGCAATCATCGACGGAGTTTACGCCTTTCGAACTCGTGCACGCGTTCTGTCCTCCTAGCGAGTCCGACGTTGCCGACATTTTCGAGGACCACGAATCCGACCCACTGTTGCAACTCCTTGAGCGACGCGATGCCGCCCGCGCAAACCTCCAGGCATCTCAAGTTCGTCAGAAATCGCGTTTTGACGAAAATCGCAGGGAGAACGCATTCAGCGTAATGTACTCGAAAGGAAAGCGCGGATCGAAGTTCGACAACTTATACTCCGGCCCGTACATCGTCAGCGAGCGACTTGGAGACAATACGGTTACCCTGGACGACGGAAACCGTACCTGGACGGCTCACTGCTCACAATTGAAGCCGTTTTTCCCGCAATCAAGGGACGATTGCCCTTCGTTGGGGGGGCGTGTGACTCCCGGACGGCGGACCCCAACCCCCGTCCAGTGTCCACTCCTTTACCGTAAGGGGGCGCCCTACGCTTATTTGGGGTTTGCGGATTGGCTCCCGCAAATCTTATTGTAAACGCCATTTTGAATTTTGGAATAAAGTTTAGTCTTTCAACAACTTTAAACCTTGTTGCATCGCAATTGACTCACATATGCAAACCCCCCATTGAAGTGAATCTTCAGACTACCGTGGATAAGACCATACCAGTCACAACTTTACTGGATTAGTTGGATGGATGATCAACAATGAAGCTGGGAATCGAAATCCAATTTGGAGGGCAAGAAAAAAATTACATTAACCAGTGTTAAATTCAAATAAAGAAAATACAACAAAATTTACCAATTTTTTTATTATTACTTGTACAAATTCCATCCTCATTTAGAAATCAATTTGTTTCTTACTGTGTAAAACCCCTGCTATTCCCACCACATTTCATTTCATGTTTATCTGTCAACTGTTAGTGAGGAATATTCGGATATTCTAAATCCCTATTTTATCATTTTGTTTTTTACAACTGACCAAATTCGGTGTAGTTGACCTTAAAATAACCTTAACATTGTTGTTACCAGTAAAAAAATGATCCACTAGCCTCAGCAGAATGAGTTTTTTTATTCATTATAGAGTGTTCAGACTACGCACTCGTATTATGCTAATAAAACACTTATGTAGTTAATAAAACACATATGTTGCTAATAAAACACTTATGTAGTTAATAAAACACATATGTTGCTAATAAAACACTTATGTAGTTAATAAAACACATATGTTGCTAATAAAACACTTATGTAGTTAATAAAACACTTATTTAGCTAATAAAACACTTATGTTGCTAATAAAACACTTATGTAGATAATGAAACACTTATGTGGCTATTAAAACACTTATGTAGTTAATGAAACACTTATGTAATGACCGCTTAATGGCCGCTTCTTGAATCGCTCTACATTCACATTTGAATCCATATTTACAATCAAGACAGAAGATCACATTACATTATTCTTAAAGTCATCAAATTTGTTGCAATTCTGACGTGAAAACTCGATGAGAATAGAGAGTTTATTTTGAAGTGCAAAAGGTAGGAATATTTACTACACATTCAATTTCTAAACAAGTACTTGTTGCAAGTTATGAACAGTAATACCCAGAAGAGGTGTGAGTAACAACAATATTTCACTGCATTGTGATCAAATGCTTTGTGCAAAACTTAGTGCAACAATTTAATTTTGTAGCATTGTAAACTAGCCTTTAAATTAGCAGCTGTAAACGATTAACAATACACATAAATTTAAATCTAAAATGTGAAAAAGATTTAAAATAATCTTGCACATATTTTATTTCTTTTTTTGGAACCACATTGAAAAGCTCTTATTCTGATACCAAGTATAAGTGTTTAAAATGCAAATGTAAAAAGACAGCAAAGACATTCCTAAACCTAATCCTATGATGCTACCGACATCGCTTAACAATTGAGATATCGGATATGCCTCTTGCTCTTCTATACTCTCTAAGAAAGTGTCAGAGAATTCAATAATCATTAATGTGAAAGAAAAAGTTATTACTTTAAATTCATTGCCATGCAAAACAATTTTGTGAAAAGTATTTTCGCAAGGCAATCTACATTTGCACTGTTTTTGATTTGAGTCAAAATTCTTTAAATACATTAGATGAGCGGTAGTAATTTCTGTTGTTGTGTTACACACTGGCAAGTCCGGTCTCCAGAAATAAGGTAATCTGAAACATTTACAAACAACTGTAGTATGTGACTTAACTGAAACAGTGAGATATTTTTTGAACAACTGGTATACTTGTGATGATTACAAATCTGTATTTATCAATGTTCACAATAGATGGCGCTGTTTACCAAACGCGCGTAATTCAAACTCGATAAAACTAAAAAGTGTGATAAATAATTATTTAGACACGGTGAATAAAATATAACTATTTTATTCGACATAAACTAAGTATTAATTACTTGATGATGTTGATTCTGTTGAATCAATATCCACGCTCCTGTCGAAGGGAACCAACTGGACCCTTCCGGACCCCAACTGGGCCCATCTGGACATAGTCATATATTAGGTCCGGACTAGTGACCCACGAATCCGCCGATTCGTATGCTGATTGGCTGTCGCCAATCTAGTAGTTCTACAGAACTATATAAGCATCAGTTTTCACCCAGTAATCCCCCTGGCTTGATAACTGTAAATGTCTGTAATTGAATTGTTGTTATCGTTTGATTTCACTTTCTTATCGACACATCAGGCCACCTCAGCTCTCCACAATCGGTATTCATTACTATTGTTATTGTTGTTGTAGGGCCTTTTCGGGAAGGCTAACTCCGGTAATAGACATGTTTCACACATGAAATGGCCCCGTAACGTTAGCCAGCTGTTCTACGGGACAGTAGGATTTCGTACGGTGGCTTAATATAACGGTCGTATACAGTACGACTTTGCTAAATGAAAGTAGGTCCCTCAGCTAACTGGCCTCAGTCCGCTGTAGGATGGCTGTTGTAAACAGCCCTCGCAGGTTCCCGTCTTTCTACGATTGGTCCTTCCGCTCGTTAAAAGTCGGTAAAGGCCTAATGCACAGGTGACACGCCGGGTTGGTAGCCCGTGAGTAATATCTTCAAGATGTTGCGATAAACAACTACCTGGATAATGGTAATCCAACGGCAGTGGCCAAGTAATATTTTACCCGGTGCTCGATCAGTGGATCCCGTCATCGTAAGGCATGCTGGCGGATGGAGGAGTCAAATCCTCCCGCGATGGTTCTCTCGACCGTCGTGACGGTCCCCGCCCCATTGTACCCTCCGGGTTAGTAACCCGTGAATGATATATAAAATATATCGTGTTAAACAAATTACTCGGGCATTGGTAATCCTGTATTGGCAATATCTTTTAAACCCGGTAAGTCCATAGAAATGTTTACCTGGTGGTTGGTACCACCGATAGCGAGTTAAAGCACACAATTAAATACTCGGCGCCTGATCACGAGATCTTGTGACGTAAGGCATGCTGGCGGATGGAGTCTCAACAACTCCCGCGACGTTCTCTCAATTGTCGTGACGGTCCCCGCCCAATTAATATTTATACAACAATTCATTTGTTGTATTCCACTAATTACTTTACTTTTATTCATTTGGAACATGGACTATTCTGCTGAATATTCCTACTTATGCGAAGGACTCTTCGCATTATTAGATACTCGAGCTGCGGACCAAATACGTCTCCGTAGCGATATTTGTGACGATGCCGCAAGTCAGCCGTATCCCTCTGGCTTCGCCCGGATCCTCAACCAGTTGATGCCGCCCGTTTACACGCGTCAAGAACCCATCTTTGTTATTGTTAATATTTAGTAATAAATATGTTATGTCACACTAAAACTGTAAGTTATTTCTATTCGATCACGTGCCATGTTTGTAAAGACTTCCGTAGCTTATCTCGGTTAGGTTGTTGCTAAACTTAGCAACGTCTTGTATAAACCGAATTATCTATCTCAAAAGGACTAATAAATTAGCCCAAAAGTAGAATCGTCACAAGTGGAGGTTCTACCGAGATAGGCTGCCAAATTTTAAATAAAATTTGAAGTTTTGTATGTCTGTGGTGAGTTCGAGTAGTGTAACGTTTATGGTGATTTTTGTGTGTAAAAAATAAATTTCGCTTGAGATTTATAAGTGTCTAATATATTTTATTTTTCATCTTAAGGCTTGTTGTAAAGATAATAAGTGTCACTCACTTTATTCTGTTTTCTCCGCAGTGGAAAATAATAATTTCTACCGCGTGGTCAGGCCTAAAGGCCTAACCTCGAGAACGGAAAAATCTTGCCCGAGCTTGTTAAGGTTGGTCCCGCCCGGGTAGCGTCATTTTGTCGTCGACAATGTGACAAAACCACGCGGTTGGGCCTAATTTTGAAAAAGTTCGACTTTGACGGAATTCTTAAAGAATTCTATCAATTTAACAGTTGCCTTATTTTTTAGAATGTCTAAATAAGTAATTTTGCTTGAGACTTCAAGTTAAACCTAAATTTATTTGTCTAAATAAATAGAAAGAAAAATTAACATTTTTCCGAGAATTAAAATTTATATTTTATTTCAAAATGGTTTACCTTATTTTACAAATGTAGTCTACATTAAAATGTTGGATTAAAATCATGATTTCAAGACCTTGGAATCGAATTTTACGAATGGAATACCATTCGGATTTTGGCGAAGAAATTCTCACTGTCGTGTTGCCTAGCAACCAAGTTGTGCAGAGAAGCGTCGATTCAAACGATTCGACGTGCTTTATCAAAATTGCGGGTTTTAATACTTTAAAATTCTCATAGAATGGTCATTTTTATTAAATAAATTTGGCAATGTTTAGAATACTTTAAAAAGTATCCATATTGTTTTGCGACTACGTCATAACCCTGAAATCTGACCAGATTAAGGTTCCACAAACTTAGTGATTTCCACCAATCTCGGATGAGATTGGACTCTCGCGAGACTAGCGTTGAGGCTTGACCAATCATAGAGGTGTCTTGAAGTACCCATACTTCCTTTCGAATAGTGTGACCACTGCTTCGTTTGCGACCCTCCTGAACGTTTGCAACTTCATCGTTATCTCTCAGACTTAGGGAATTTTCTTAGTTTAAGTTTAGTTATGACTAGTAACCAGCATCACATGAACACCCGCGGTAAGGAAAGAACTTGTTTGACCGGTGGAATGAATCTATCCGGGTTTGTACCTGTTACTAATGGAATGGAAGAAGTGGGAAACCACGCGGTCCACAATGGCGTTTCAAATGAAACAGCCGGACCATCTGGTGAAAATAGGATTCCACGTGAACCTACTCCGCCTGGAGAAGAGGAATGTATTCCTGAAGGTTCTCATTTAGGCTGAGGCGGTCTACTATTTTGTCAGGATCATGGTTTGAACCCAAACCAATTTAGATCTTTGACCGAAGTATTAGATTTTGTGCACGCGCGTCGTGCTACGTCGGAGCAACCTAATTCCCCAGCCAGCCAAAGATTAAATAATTTTAGTCCCACTCCTTCGACGCCTATTTCTAGATATAGAAATAAAACTACACAACCTACACGCCAAAATCAAGCGAATTTGACACCAGGAGATTTTAATCGTGCTTTCCAACAACGATTAGGAGCGAATAACTACGCTCGCAACCAACAAAGGGGATTTACTAATCCCGGAAACTTTGAGAATACGTTCAACAGAGCGAATATGGGTCCACCTAATATGGCCAACCCCGTTCCAAGCTTCCCCAATGGATCAACTAGCTGTCCGAATCTCGCTGGAAATTTGAATCCAAATTTAAATGCGACAAGAGGTCCAAACAATCGTTTCGACTCAAACTTTAGATTTGCAAACAATTCTAATCCAGCACCTAACATGCAAAAGGGTCACTCAGTTCCTCCGAACTCAAATAACCCAATTGATACGAATGATTTAAATAATCCTTCTAATCCTGAAATGCAAGGAGATTCCAATAATTATTTGAATCAGGGGACTCCAGGTAATTCGAACTACCGTCCGAATTTTGGTGGTCTAGGAAATTCGAACAACCGTCCGAATTTTAACAATCGGGGTAATTCTAATAATCATTCGAATTATGGGAACCAAGGTAATCCGAACTTTGGTAACCACAGTAAACCAAATCAGGGAGGGTTGAATAATTTCAACCCTAATAATGGTGGCTCAAGTCAAAATAACTCGAGCCAATCAAACACTGGTGGATCGTCAAATGACCATTCGCGTCCTCCAAGTAGCTTTGGAATGACGGCTGATGACCTCGCGTCAATTGCCACGACCATGCACACTTTGATGCAAGCAGGAAAAAGTTCCGCCATTGTTCCTCAAACTAACTGTTTGAAGCCCCCAGATAATCCTGTATTCTCCGGAAAGGCAGATGAAAGCGAACGCTTTCTCACAATTGTAAAAAATGTCGCTTTCTTACGAAACATGTCACTCGATGACATGCTTATTAAAGGCGTTGCTGGTTATCTAACCGAGCAAGCGCATGGTTGGTTCCATGAAAGGAGAGGAGATTTCACATCTTGGGATATATTTGAACAAGCGTTCAAAGAGAGGTTTGTAGCCACTCGACAAGAGCGGACGAACCAACTGACCAAGTTGAGACAACTGGAAACAGAAAGTCTTTACGACTTTATGCACAAATATTACCAGTTATGGATATTACAAGACAACCTCGACGCGAAAGGGGCTGGAAGTCTTTTTATCGGGAGTGTAACTCCTGCTAACGATTTACTTTTGCATATGCAAGGCCTAGCGGACTTACCTCTAACAGAGATTTATAACGCTGTAACAAAAAGCAAAAGCTTGTACAGTCGTACAGCTAATGGAGTAAAAGAAATTAATTCCAATCCAGTTGTTTTCCCACCGCGGAAAACTGATAATCGTCCTCAACCGAAGACGAATGCTAAATCACTAACTTTGGATTCACAAGAACAACTTAATTTTTGTGATGAAGAGTTACCCGAGGAATGTGAAGCCGTTTATCTAATAAATGGGGTAGTAGATCAGACCAGACGTGGTCAATTAGTCTGCTATAACTGTAAACAGCCTGGACATATGCGTCGGGAATGTACAAATCCAAAACCACGTACAAATTTCAACTCTGAAGAGTTACAAAAACGTGGTACTCCGGATTCCCCGACTGTGGATCCGACTTCTAAACGGCCTAATAATAGGTGGATAACTCAAGAAGTGTTGGATGCAACACTAGATGCTAAACTTGATGCGAAATTAAATACTTTTGAAAATAAGTTACAAACTTCGCTGACCAACTCGTTGGCAGAAATGGTCAAAACTTTGATCAAGCCCGAATCGACAGATTCAAGTGCTATTAGTTCAAAAAACTAGATCCGGGGGACGAAGGTTTATTCCATCCCCCAGAAGTGGCTAATGCTGCGTCGGAATCTTTATTTATGGATATAGACACAACTTGTCTTGAAGTAGCCACTAGTCATAGTGGCGGAGTAGAGGAAAATCTGCAAGAAATGACAGAACAATTAAAAAATCTGACATTATTTCCTCACAAGTGCTACACGAAGAAATTCTGTAGACTTCGCCAACTCAACAGAGTCATA
Source organism: Strigamia acuminata (assembly GCA_949358305.1). Taxonomy (NCBI): domain Eukaryota; kingdom Metazoa; phylum Arthropoda; class Chilopoda; order Geophilomorpha; family Linotaeniidae; genus Strigamia; species Strigamia acuminata. The sequence continues at coordinate 7,619,801 of OX442314.1, forward strand.
GGTGGCAATAATTTGCACAATATTACTTTAGGTAATAATAAAGATGATCCTCGAATGAAGATCACAATTGGTGGGCTCACCTACAACGCGCTCATGGATACAGGAGCATCTCAGTGTTACATTGGGGAACAGCTTTTGTCTGAAACTCAGGCTCTGCCAGAATTCTTACAGGAAGCTCCCAGAAACATGTTGGTTAACGCTGTAGGCGTAGCACACAAGCCGGTCGGACAAATAACTTTGTGCGTGCAATGGGCTGATGAATTTACACCAATGAATTTCATCGTTTTAGCAAAACGAGTGTGTGGCTTGATACTTGGTCACAATTTCATGCGCAGACAGAAAATTAGTCCGCATCCACATCTACAAGAGTTCTCTTGTGCAGATAAACCTAATTGGTCCGCCCCTTATGAGTCGGAAGAAGCCAATTTGGCCCTTGCCCCGTTGAATCGAATTACTTTCGAATATTTAGAAAGTCTAACGACTGCAGTCGACTCAATTGAGCTGACAGACACTCCCGTGTTACCATGGGATGAGAAATTAGTTGAGGAGAGCGACTGCACTCCAGAACAACGATTAGCACTTCGTGAAGTGATCAACGCGATACCAAATGTATTTCGTGATCAAGTTGGGTGCACTAACGTGACTCAGCATCGAATCAAGTTCAAAGAAGGGCATTCATTACCCAAAATGCAGTATAGAATGTATAACCCGGCCAAAAGAGCCATTATGACCAAACTTGCTGCAGAACTTGAACAGGATGGACTTATTGAAAAGGCCAAAGGGCCATTTATAAGTCATCCAGTCATTGTTGCGAAGCCTGACGGCTCGTATAGGATGTGTATCGACTACCGGTGGCTGAATGCCATCACCGAAGTCGAAGTAATACAAATGCCAAGCATTGACCTTTTATTGCATAATACTGGCCCTGCTAGGTATTTTACGTCAATTGACCTTGTCAAAGGTTACTACCAAGTCGAGATGTGTAAAGAAGATCGTCCAAAGACGGCATTTTACACGCCAAATGGTCCATACCAGTTTGTGCGAATGCCGTTTGGCCTTTGCAATGCGCCTTGTACTTTCCAGCGTCTGATGGAAGGCATTTTAGGCTCAGCTTTGCAAGACTACGCGTTAGTTTATTTGGATGACGTAATTGTGTATTCAGATAATTGGGATGATCATCTCAAACACGTTCGAGATGTTCTAGAAAGGCTTAACCAAGCCAACATGACAATAAATAAAGCAAAATCTCGTTTTGGGCGTACAGAATTAAAATTCTTGGGCCACTGGATTAAACCCGAAGGTTTCTTCGGTGATCCCGATAAAATATCGGCGATTATGAAATTTCCCACCCCCACGTGTGCTAAAGACATTCAGCGCTTTCACGGCATGACTAACTTCTTCAGGAAGTTTGTTCCAAATCACGGAACTATTGCCGCACCATACACACGTATGATGAATGAGAAAACTCCATTTGAATGGGGAGATGAGCAGACAGAAGCTTTTAATAAAATTAAAGAGCTACTTTGCGGCGACAATTGTCTACACAAACCGGACATGACTCTGCCATTTGTCGTCATGACTGACGCCTCTCATGAAGGCTTAGGAGCTGTCCTTTGTCAGGACGTCGATCTATTCGACGAAAAGAAGCAAAAAAACATCTCTGTACCCAGACCTGTAGCTTATGCAAGCAGAGTTTTACGTGGAGCGGAGAAGCGTTATACAACGCCGGAACTCGAATGTCTCGCAGTCGTGTGGGCTATTGATCGATTTAAACCATATCTCGAATATGGTACGTTCACTTTAGAATCAGATGCTGAAGCACTGAAATGGTTGATGCGAACGCCTGAACCATCTGGGAAATTTGGCCGATGGGCCTTAAGAATCCAATGTGGAAATTTTAAAATTGTTTTTCGAAAAGGTGCTGCTAATCAAGTTGCAGATGCACTTTCTAGAGCCCCACTAACAGAGGAAGACATTCCTCTTCGAGATCATGTGGAACCTGTCGAAATTAAACAATACTGGCCTGAATGGGACGGAAATCCTTCTGTTTCATTAAATCGTGCCCCAGAAAAACGAGAATTTTTGGCTAGTATGCGTTCTTATTTTTCAGAAAATTCTAAAGAATGTTCTGAAGAAAGGGAGGGGGAGGAAGTACAAGAAACCTTGTACAGTGCGTTGACAGAAGTACTTAAGGAAGTCCCTCCTACAAGGAGAGAAATAATAGATGCTCAGTTGCTAGATACTGAATGCAAACGCATTCGGGAATATTTATTGAATGACAAGGTTGTTGGGATACCACAATCTGAAATAAAAGAATGGAAAAACAAAGTCAAAAACTATTGTTTAGACAGAAAAGAAAAAGATGGTGATCAAATGATCATCTATTTTAACCCTTCGTTCGAAGAGGAATTAAACGATTCGGGAAACGGCTTTAAAGCCGTTGTACCCAGTGCACTCGTAAAACGAGTACTCTTCGCTTGTTATGGCCACCCCCTAAGCGGTCACGCTGGGATGAGTAAGACGCTTGAGAAAACTCGTTTAATATATTTCTGGCCTGGTATGAGTAGAAGTGTTAGGAACTACGTTAAAAGCTGCACGCACTGTGCCCAGTACAAGCCTATTCAACAGAAAAGGCACGCAGCTCCTTACACACCCCACAACATGACCAATCCTTGGGAATGTATCAACATGGACTTGATGGGCCCAAAACCTGCGGGAAGGTCCCAAAACCAGTATATCTTTGTCATTATTGACAATTGTACCAAGTTCGTTGAAATTAAGGCTTTGACCAAAGCCACGAGCGCTAACTGCGTTCAAGAATTAAGATCTGTTACAAACAGATGGGGACACCCCAAAAAGATTGTGAGCGATAACGGAAAACAATTTGTTTCTGATATTTACAATCAATATTGCGAAATGTACAACATTCGCCCGGCTCATACGAGCACGTACCATGCCCAGGCGAACCCGACAGAGCGAGCCAATAGGGACATCAAAACCATGCTGGCTTTGTACACAGATGTGCACACGCAATGGCCACGTTATTTAGACGAATTCGCGTTCGCGATGCGAAATAATGTCTCAGCGGCAACGGGCTCAAGCCCAATGTTACTTAACACGGGGAGAATCGTAACATTACCCTTCGACCCAAGGATTATCAAACATGCTAATCCATTTGACAAGAACAATCCAGAGAAATATGTCAGAGTACTATTGGATGTATTGCGCAGATCGCATCAAGAGATGCATCGCAGAATTCAATTGAATTTTGAGCGGCATAGAAAATTACACGAACAAAAGTTCGTAATTACGGAGTTTGAAGTTGGAGATTTAGTTTGGAAACAAACTCACATTCTCTCGTGCGCAGATAAAAATATTTCTGCTGGTTTCGCAGAGAAGAGAGATGGTCCGTGGGAGATTACTAGAGTACTTCCAGGCGGAGCGTATAAATTACGCAAATTAGCTGATGGTTCAATTGAAAAATCAGTGAACATTAAAGCGTTGTACCCCTATACGCCCTCATACCCGATTGAGACTTGGAAAGTAGGACAAAAGTCCGCCTCTTACTCGCCTCAAGAAAATCCTAAATGGATGGACGAAAGTAATCAACTTCCGGACGCTGAAGAAATGGAATTAATTCCTGAAACTTCCTCAGAAATTCCAATGGAATTATCCGACTCAACTTCGGTGCAAATTGACAAATCTGCGCCCATTAGGTCTAAACATAGACATAGACAACGATTAACTGCTATGGAAAGGAAAGCGGCGTTAAAAAGAGGCGAAGTTCCAAAGAAACCGCCTTGAAAACCCCGCAAACCCCAACCGGTAGTTCCGCGAACTAGCCTTCGACCTCGACGAGAGCGAAGGCCGAACCCCAAATATTCGGATGAAAATTTCGTGCGAAATATTTCCGCAGTATTTAAGAAACCGTACCAACAACACGGCAAAGCCTCAAAGTTTTGTTGGAATTGATAAGTTTTATTTAAAACTTGGAGACAGTAATTATTTTACATGTCTAACAGATGTAGTGATTGAAAATCTCAACACCGGGGGACACTTTGATATGAAGAGTATCGAAATTTATATTAAAATATGAATTTGTTGCGATAAGCTAAAATATTCGATAGAGTATTTTATTATTTGGTCATATTTGTATGTATTTTAACTAAAATACAGAGAATTACTTTGAAAAGTGATAATCTCGCCTCTTTACGAGGATACGAGATTTACGAGGTGTGATTAAACCTCGAACCCGACAATTAATAGAGAATAAAATTCCCAGGGTTCTTTGCACACAAACACTTCGTAACACACGTGGATATAAGTGACTTCGTCCCTTCGTCCCCTCTTCACTTTTTCAAACCGAGATTTCAACGCTAATTCAGTTAGCCGACTCAAGCAGGAAAACTAGCTTCAACCGTAAGTAGTTTTCAATAATATTCTTTGACCAAAGAATTTAAAAGAATTGTTCGCAACAATTGATAAAATATCGGCGTCCCGATAAAAGTTAAAAATTCACGTGTATTATAAGCGTGAATCGGCATTAAATCACTCTGGAAGTTTAGCTATTCAGTCGAATAGTTGGGTTAAATATTAATAATGAATTATTAAGATTTAAGTACGTAGGCACTAATTATTTAAATCAAGTCGCGGTCGAGGCTTGTATAAATTATTTGGCGATGAATTTTCGATGTGAGATATTTATTAGACTAAGTGTTAATTAATTAATACGAAAGTTATTTTTGGATACTCGGAAGTTAGATTAAATAGTTTACAAAACTAAGGGGATTTTTTCTTTAAAAAATCAACAAGTTGCGATTTTCGATGAAAATACTGTCAGGCGAGTCCATTCTCGTGTCATAAACACAAGGGGAATGTGACTCATTAGTGTCACGTGTTGAGGGTTATAAATAACTCGAGTTGTGTATTTTTTGTTGCGAACAATACGTTTTAATTCTTTGGACCCAAGGAATGATTATTTAGAGTGGAATTATTTTAATAAAATAATTTATTTGCGTCTGCAGATGGGAGGTGGTAAACACCGTTCGAAACGGAGTCATCGACGTCACCGTCATGAAAGTTCCAGCTCGTCCACCTCGTCTAGTGACGAGCAACGCCGTTCGGCAGAACGTGCATACATGAGGGCCCAACCGATACCAACGGCGCCCGCCTCGATGTACGCCCTGACTCCGCTGCAACTCGCAACGCTAAATTGGCTCAGTGTCCATCCGGACGGACTTCCGCTCGATTTGAATTTGATGATGCAGGCACCGTCCACATCTGCGCAGCCGACCGTTTATGAGTCGGCGCAATTGGCCCCGTTGGCCCAGGTGGCATATCCGCCCGCGAACACTATCAACGTCCCGTTGGCCCCGCATTCGACAGAATCTCGGCCACCAACTGCGAGTGTGGCGCCTACCATCGCCAACACGTCGAATGCGACTGCACCGACTGTAGCAGGGCAATCAACGTCTGATGTACGTCTTCCTGCTGGTGCTGAGTCTTCGGCATCCGAGTACGGCTGGAATGAACCGCCACCGGGCGCTCTACGTTTTTCGGAGCCTGTTTCTCGCAACCGCGAGTACCGAGCGGCCAATAAGGCAAGAAAGAAGGACGAAAAGGCCCGTCTACGCAAGGAACAGTGCGAACGCGATATGGCAGCCGGAATACCTCACGATAACATCGTGACCGACCAAGCCACGGAGACAATCTGCCCATTTTGCGTCGGCTGTGGGTGGTGCTGCGGTGCATCCGCGGGTTCCTCATTGATGCGTTGTCCAAATTGCCGTGGAAGGAAAACGCGACCGCGTTTGGAGCCGTGGAGAAAGGAGGTTCAGCCCCACGTAGTGAAAGGCATTAAGCCTAATGAGAAGCGATGTTGGGCTCACTGCCCAAAGTGCCGACTTTTCCTGAATAGTCGTGGCGAAGCGGTTTACATCGACCCGCGCTTCCTCACCTGGACCCGTGCTGAAGCCAACGCCGGGGTAAGAGTCGAACTCCTTCGACAGTCGCCGCCGCCGTCCGAGAGCTCCGAAGTTTCAACTGAAACTGTCCAGGCCGTCGAAAGCATCGGAAGCGAGGTGCCAGAGGAATTCGTTCGACCAAGAGCGATGTCACAAGGACGAGGCTGTCTTACGCTCGACCGAGCGAAGGAAATTGCCAAGGTTCAACGAACCAACATCTTGGCACGAGGGCGAGCCCGTAAGCTTCGACAGGCTGTAGAAGCATCGTCTAAACCCGTGGAGAATCCTCCAGCGGCCGTAACCGACGTGTCCAGCGCCCCTCCAGCGTCTAAGTCCAAGACTTCGGACGACGCTCAGTTTGAGGACGCCGAAAAGCTGCTTTCCGTCGTTGATTTCGTGGCTGAGCTTCTCGACGACATGCCGTTTCCGCCTCCGAGTCCGGAAGAGATTGAAGCGCCGGAGGAAGTTGTGTTTTCCGCCGTCTCGACAGAGGCGACTGAAGAATCTGATTTTCTGACTTCTGCTGAAGTCGAGAAGAAGGAAGAGAAAGATTCGACTGATGTCGAAAAGAAGGAATAGAAAGGGACAAAAACATTAACATTCGTTATTTTTTCCGAGTGGAGATTTTTATGACTAAAAATGCTCCAAGTGTTTGTTGTGTTTTTTCGCCATTACGAAATATTCCCACGAGTATTGTGTTTGTTTGTTTCAAGATTTTGAACTAATCATTAAATACTCGAACGAGTATAGTTTAATTTTAAAATTGGATTCAATTTAATTCGTTTTGTGTTTTCCGAATTCAATTTGGGTGTTTATTTCAGCTAATCATATTAATATATGTTTGTTTGATTTATTTGCGAATTTCATAATTATTTGTGGAAATTGTGTTTGTTTTGCTTTGTTCAAAGTGTTGAAGAATTTCAAGTTGAAATTCAATAATTTTTATGACAATCGTAATAAAAATTAGTAGTTTAGATTTTCGATAAATAAAATTTTGCATAAGTTTATTTTTATTGATTATCTTGTTGATTAATAAGCTAGGAAAGAAGTTTATTTGATGGAGAAAATAAAATTTCTATCGAAATTAGTTTTCTCGAACATGTATCCATGTTCGGACGAGTTCATTTCCGTCGCTTAGCAACCGGGAGTTGCGCAGTACAGGGAAGCCGATTAGTCTAATCGGGTGACGAAGTTTCTGAAAGAAATAACGTGATTAAGTTTAATAAAATACTTACCCAGTGGATTAATTCGATAGAATTAGGTGAAGAATGACAATTAAAGAGTTAGTAAACTCTATGCTTGTCACCGGGGGATGTGTGATGATTACAAATCCGTATTTATCAATGTTCACAATAGATGGCGCTGTTTACCAAACGCGCGTAATTCAAACTCGATAAAACTAAAAAGTGTGATAAATAATTATTTAGACACGGTGAATAAAATATAACTATTTTATTCGACATAAACTAAGTATTAATTACTTGATGATGTTGATTCTGTTGAATCAATATCCACGCTACTTACCTGTCGAAGGGAACCAACTGGACCCTTCCGGACCCCAACTGGGCCCATCTGGACATAGTCATATATTAGGTCCGGACTAGTGACCCACGAATCCGCCGATTCGTATGCTGATTGGCTGTCGCCAATCTAGTAGTTCTACAGAACTATATAAGCATCAGTTTTCACCCAGTAATCCCCCTGGTTTGATAACTGTAAATGTCTGTAATTGAATTGTTGTTATCGTTTGATTTCACTTTCTTATCGACACATCAGGCCACCTCAGCTCTCCACAATCAGTATTCATTACTATTGTTATTGTTGTTGTAGGGCCTTTTCGGGAAGGCTAACTCCGGTAATAGACAGGTTTCACACATGAAATGGCCCCGTAACGTTAGCCAGCTGTTCTACGGGACAGTAGGATTTCGTACGGTGGCTTAATATAACGGTCGTATACAGTACGACCTTGCTAAATGAAAGTAGGTCCCTCAGCTAACTGGCCTCAGTCCGCTGTAGGATGGCTGTTGTAAACAGCCCTCGCAGGTTCCCGTCTTTCTACGATTGGTCCTTCCGCTCGTTAAAAGTCGGTAAAGGCCTAATGCACAGGTGACACGCCGGGTTGGTAGCCCGTGAGTAATATCTTCAAGATGTTGCGATAAACAACTACCTGGATAATGGTAATCCAACGGCAGTGGCCAAGTAATATTTTACCCGGTGCTCGATCAGTGGATCCCGTCATCGTAAGGCATGCTGGCGGATGGAGGAGTCAAATCCTCCCGCGATGGTTCTCTCGACTGTCGTGACGGTCCCCGCCCCATTGTACCCTCCGGGTTAGTAACCCGTGAATGATATATAAAATATATCGTGTTAAACAAATTACTCGGGCATTGGTAATCCTGTATTGGCAATATCTTTTAAACCCGGTAAGTCCATAGAAATGTTTACCTGGTGGTTGGTACCACCGATAGCGAGTTAAAGCACACAATTAAATACTCGGCGCCTGATCACGAGATCTTGTCGTCGTAAGGCATGCTGGCGGATGGAGTCTCAACAACTCCCGCGACGTTCTCTCAATTGTCGTGACGGTCCCCGCCCAATTAATATTTATACAACAATTCATTTGTTGTATTCCACTAATTACTTTACTTTTATTCACTTGGAACATGGAATATTCTGCTGAATATTCCTACTTATGCGAAGGACTCTTCGCATTATTAGATACTCGAGCTGCGGACCAAATACGTCTCCGTAGCGATATTTGTGACGATGCCGCAAGTCAGCCGTATCCCTTTGGCTTCGCCCGGATCCTCAACCAGTTGATGCCGCCCGTTTACACGCGTCAAGAACCCATCTTTGTTATTGTTAATATTTAATAATAAATATGTTATGTCACACGAAAACTGTAAGTTATTTCTACTTGATCACATATTCATGTTTGTAAAGACTTCCGTAGCTTATCTCGGTTAGGTTGTTGCTAAACTTAGCAACGTCTTGTATAAACCGAATTATCTATCTCAAAAGGACTAATAAATTAGCCCAAAAGTAGAATCGTCACATACTGTATGCATATGTATGTGTTGCAAACAGAATAAAACCGGAATTGAGATGTGTCTCTGTGTGTGTCTGAATTAACTTACCTGCAGTTAACGTTTTGAAATAGATTGTTTTGGATGCAAGCATTTTTACACTTGAGATAAGCACTTTTGTTTTGCTCACATGGATGTTTCTTTGTATTTCTTCGTGTAGTCTATTTTATAAAATCAAAATAAGTTAGAAGGAAAGCATGTAAGTATCGTTTGTTTAATTTATTGCCTTAAGTGCTCGAAGTGTCACTAAGTTCCACCAATCATACTTTAAAGTCAATGGTGCCAAAATGTTAACGTCGTCATCCAGATTATTTAGGAAAATCTAAATATTATTATTATTATTCACAATGTGTAGAGTATTTATCCATAATTGATAAAATGTTCTTTGATTAATCTTTGCATTTAATTACTCCATTGTAGTGTTGAATGCAATAAATAATAAATAAATAGTACCTTCAGATCCTGTTCACATGGATCGTACGGAAATTCATTATACAGGGTGGAACAAAAGTCTGTTCCCCTCAAATATTTCCTGAGCAATTGCATCTAGGCCAACTTTGATGAAGCAATCATATAGGAAGTTGGGTGAGAGCAATCCAATGACGTCATCAAATTTGACTTTGAAAGCCATTTTCAAGGTCATTCACTTGCTAACTTCTAAACCAATCAGGTTAGAGCAAAAAAGTCAATTACAAAGTTGTAGAGCACCATCAAATTAGTACTATCCAATTTATTTTAGTCATTTTATGTTAACTGTTTTCTTTTTAAAAAGGGGGCAAATCAGCTGAAATAAAGCCAGCCATTGTGACAAAACTTAAATTTCTATTACAAAAATACTGAATTACTTAAATAAACGTATCCAAATGTGCATTATTATGCAAGTAAACAAGAAAAACCACTAGGTGCATTCAAAAACTCTAAAACGCCTCTAAAACTCATTTCGGGTTTGTACGTGTAACGTTATTCCCATGTTATTTAATGGGAATGACGTTACACGTACAAACACAAAACGAGTTTTAGAGGCGTTTTAGAGTTTTTGAATGCACCTACTGCCTTTTTTTAATGCCTCGATAATTATCACAAGATAAAAAAAATTTCACTTTGCTGATTTTTTTCTGATTTGTCTCCTTTTTAAAAAGAAAACATTTAACTTAAGATGACTAAGATAAGTTGGATAGTACTAATTTGCTGGTGCTCTACAACTTTGTAATTGACTTTTTTGCTCTAACCTGATTGGTTTAGAAGTTAGCAAGTGAATGACCTTGAAAATGGCCTTCAAGGTCAAATTTGATGACATCATTAAATTGCTCTCTGCCAACTTCCTATACATTCGCTTCATCAAAGTTGGCCTAGATGCAATTGCTCAGGAAATATTTGAGGGGAACAGACTTTTGTTCCACCCTGTATAATGTAATGTAAAGGTAAGCATTTAGGTCCTTTGATTTTTCTAAAAAATATTGGAAAGGTCAGTTGCAAATATATGTTCAAAAATTGTCCATATTTTTAATTCCTTAGATATCATCTATTATAAGATGCGCCCTGCTTTCAAAGATGTTTACATGGAGACAAAAGTGCATCTTAGAATCGATGAAATAAGGTAATGCTGTTAATAAATGCCAGAATGAAAACTCAGGGTGAAGCTGGGTAGTAAAGAGTGAAAATAATAAAATCTAACACTAAATTGAATGCAAAAGCACATTATAATTACCTGTGTTAATTCGTGAACAATTACCAAAAGGAAGTGGAATAGGATGTTTTGATATATTTAAATCTATTTTATATCCATAAAACATCTACAAAAACAAAAATTTTAACTGTTGTCTTTGTTTCTGGAATACATCATTAGTGAGTTTGCGGTTGCCAATTGTTCCTTATAATTATGAGTTATAAGCTCATAATTATAATTATAATTCCTTCTTGAAATAGGCACTTGCGGTACAATAAATATTTTATAAATTATACTTATAAACACCATGTGAACAGTACAAATCTCTTGCATGTAATGGTAGAACAAATCCATATGCAAAAGAAAATGAAAATCTGTAGTTTTACTAATTTGACAGTTTTCAGACATGAAATTGTCTTCCAGTTCATTTATTTGCTTACCTGGAATGATTTTAGTTGTTTCTATCCTTCGATGGCAGAAAGAAATTGTGATTGAGGCTGATTGTTGAAACAGGTCAGGCAGCCATTTTGAATTTCTATTAGCACCATCAGCGCCATTTGCAATAGTGGGAGGAGCTTAAAATAGTGTTAAGCGATCTGATTGGCTCCCTTATTTTACAAAATAGTGTAAAAATTGAGGAGTTACGTTATGTTATAAGTCCAATTTTATAATTATGAGCTTGTAACTCATAATTATAAGGAACAATTGGCAACCGCAAACTCACTATTGTCTTCCACCAATAATAACACTAAGGTGTTATATTTAAATTTTTATGAAAATATTTTAAACGTACAGTACTTGTAATATTGGATGAATAAAAGACCATGGTCTTGTAGTCAAATACAACCCCAGGGTGGAGTTATATTCGAATACAACATTTACGGTGGAAGACGGCAGTACAGACATACCTCATTCTTAATATTAATTGTGTCGTGGACATTGAGTGCTGCCCAGATTTCTTCTAAGGACAATTCGTTGCTGAACAATTGCCAGGGCGATATTTCCTTGCAAGTTTTGTTGGTTTGTTTCAATAAGTGTGATCTGGCTTCGTCCATGGCATCATTTTGATTTTCACCACAGACCGTGACTGACTGATATTCAGTGTAGCGACGTTGAACTATTCTAACAATTGTTGTTACCGGTTCATCAATGTAGTAGTCGATACGAATTTGCAACCAATATAAAGTGAATCCCGCAGTCACAAATACTAGCGCAAACTTAAACCTCTCACAGACTTTGTTTGTTTCGCTTTTCTCTTTGCTTGCAACGACTCTCTTCTTGCATTTTTCGTACAGAGGAAGAATTTTATTGACGGATGTTTTTCGATCAATGTTTGTTGCAACATAATATAAATACCCAGTAAGTTCAGGTAACGAAATTAATGCTAGGCCGAAAAACAGGCCAAGATTGCCTCCTAAATCTGACAGAAGAGCAATTGCGTCGTATGTGTATCGTTCTACATACACGCTAATTTTCTCATTAGCAATTGCTAGAGATACAGATATAGTATGTTTATCTTCTGTTGTGCCTATTTCAGTGGAAGGTGTAAAGGTTGTTTGATGACATGGACGTCGACAGAGACAAACAGTAGTGGGATATGTGGTTTGAATCAATTGCTTTGCAGCAACATGATGCTTGTATATTTCCTCCGAACATTTGCAAAGTGGTAAATCGATCTTCATGAAGGGAAATCTTTAATGGAAAATTTGTAATCATTATTTTTTTATGTAGAAGTTTCCACTAAGCGAAAAGCAACAATTATGGAAATGGAAATGACGTCGAGAACGGAAATTACGTAGAATACGGAAATGACGTAGGGAAAAAATGGAAATAACGTAGGGTGGGATGTTTTCTCCACACTGCTTACTTCTGTAATCGGTCATTTTCATATGAAGCTGACTGCTACATCAGTGCCCCCTATCTTAATAAATTCTCTTTTATGCTAACTAGCTTTCCAAGATAGCTGTATGTTAATTACCTCCATTCGAGCATTTTACAAGAAGTTCCAGAAGCACAATAAGTGAAATAACTATTATTCTCATTACATTCGCCCCCCATCGCCCGCGTCGTCAGTCCCGCCCCAAGCCGTGGTGGACGACCAAACTGACCTCTCTTCAGCACGCAAAGACCCACCTCTTCCTCAACTGCCAGTTAGATACCACCGGCAAGTACACCATCGCTTGCCGTCACTACAAAGCCATGGTGAGGCGCAATAAATGTCTGGCTGTCTTGGCTTCCATTAATTTCTGGCGTCTTGTCAAACCCTCCTCCACTACTCTTCCTAACTTTCCTGCCAGCCCCCTCCTTCTTCGCCCATTTCATAAATAACCCCCCTCGACATGTTGGGTTCCAACCACCGCACTTCCCCGCCCCCACTTTCCTCAATTTGTCCTATATTAGCCCAACTGACATCGTCTTCGTCGCCAGTCACACTAACCTCAAGTTCCACCATTCCCATGACTCGCTCCCTGGCATTGCCATTAAAAACCTTTTGCCTGCCATTCTCCTCCCTCTCTCCAATATCTTTTATAATATCATTGACACCGCTCTCTACTCCTTGATGTGAAAACATGCCGTCATCATCCCCATCCACAAGGGTGGCGTCTCGAATTTCCGCCCTATCCCCTCCTTGCCCCTCTTATGCAAGCTCGCTAACCACTGCATTCTAATGCAAGTCCACCCCACCCTCGCCAAGTCCTTCCCCCCAACCAGTTTGGCTCCCTTCCCGGCTCTAACGCCCTGCGTCTTATCTTCTCCCTTTACTTCGACATTGTTGATGGTTGTGATCGCAATCATCACCATCACCTCGCGAAGACTAATGTTTCCAAGGCCTTTGACTCCCCCCTCACAGCTACGTTCTTAACTCCTTGGTCAACCACTCTATTGGCCCCACCCCTCTTCAGTGACAGGCCCCTTGTTCTACAAATCCCTGTCTTGTCCCATCCTTGACCTTCCGCTTCAATCCCTCATCCACTCGTACGTGGATGACAATTTCCTTCCCCTGACCACCGCCTCCTGACCCTTTTTCCGCCAACCTGTCCTTCCTCTCTGACTGGTATGCATGTCACGACATGTCCCTGAATCAAGGCAAGACAAACATCATCTCCTTCAGCCGCCCCCGTGCTAGAGTCCCCTTCCCCTCCCAATCCATTACCGTCTTGGGTTTGGTTCTCGACCCCCACGTTTCCGTTGCCCTCCATATTTTCAAAACCAGAAACAGAAATGACGTAGGGAACAAACGGAAATAACTTAGGATGGGGTGTTTTTTCCAAATTGCTTACTACTCCTACAATCAGTGATTTTCATACAACGCTGACCGCTACATTAGCGCCCCTGTTAATCAATTCGCTTTTACGTAAACTGACTTTACAAGATGGCTGTATGTTAATTTCCCCCTAGGGAATGGAAAGTCAAACAAAAAACCAACAAACAAGGTGATTTAACATGTGCAGCGGCGCTGTCTGTTGACGACACAATACAATCCAACACAATAAAAACTCAAAGTGTGCGTAATAACATGAAAACTTTGTGGCAGTTGGAACTTTATAACTTCCCGCAACAAATAACTTACTTCTCCCATCGTAAATCAATACTCACAGCAAATACGAACAACAATAAAACCTGAAATCACACTCACAACTTCCACAACTTCATCTAAATACACAACCCAAACATTCCTTCATCTCAGGACGTAGTTGTACGTTTGGCAGAAGGGACCCTGCCCCTTTGCAATTTTTTCGATTTCTTACCTGCACGTTAGATGCTTCTTAAATTTCTTCAATAGACACCTCCGATAGCATTCTCTGTATTCGTCTTCACTGGAGCATTCATTTATAGGTGAATTTAGAAAAATGAACTAAAATTTTTGATAAAAAATAAGGTAATGCATAGAAACTTTCGTTCTTACTTTGTTATAACTCAAATAAACTTTTTGATAAAATATTACTTTGTTATAGCTCAAATAAACTTTTGTTGTTCCACCTGGATATTGTTGTCCCACCGCGAAATATTTTCCAAAATCGTAGAAATGAATATTAAGCTAAGGGAAAAGGAAAGAAAAGTAGACAACAATTATTTTTGAAATTTATTAAAATTACTGCGTATTGCGATGCAGGGCATATGTCATCATAATTTGTATCTATTTTAACTGTTACGACTTGTCCAACAAATGATTCGCTAGATGCCTTAGCTACAAATAAATAAATAATAAAGTGCATTGAAGTTAATAGTGATAAATTTTTTATTGTACTTACGAAATTGAATTGATGAGCATATTCCAGCATGATTGACCATTTCTGTCAGAACAAATGTTTTGTTTGAATTAGAATATCCCTATGCAAAATAAAGAGATTTAAATAATTTTTTTAAACTCATTAAAAATTACTTCATTCCAACGTTTTACTTTTGTTTTTATGCTTACTACTTCTTTCGTCAAATTACTCGCTTCCCAAATGTCCTCTAGATTGTAAGTTGGGATTTCCATCAGTTTGTTTACCAGGTTATTGCAAACAAAATGTGATGGTTGGGATTTTGAGTAAGTTTTATTCCAAAGTCTCGACATTTCTTTTGTATTGCTACTACATATCATCAAATTTGGTAAAACGACCTCTTCCGATCTACTCGTTACATCAACAACTGTAGGATAATTTAAGTAATGCATTATCCTATCGTAAATCTGATAAGAGAGCATGCACGTGCAAAACAAGAATAAAAGTAGCCAAAAGGTGTGACGCTTTGTCCAATGTTTTCTATTGCTTATCAAATCATCCAATCCAACTAAGTTGCATCGAAGTTTATTTGCATCATCCTTCAACAATCGATGAATTGCCGGACGTAGTTTCCTCGCCAAATTATTACTCTGCATTGTATCCAAGGTTTTTTCTGTAATGACAATTGATAAGTTTAAACAATATAATTATTGAATAGGATAAGTGTAGATGTTATTATCTTTTTACCTGCTTTTGGTGGTGTGAAAAGGGACCTCTATAATACACGTTTCAATCAGTTCAATCTCTTCTGAGATTTGACGAGACTAATCAATTCCTTGGAAAATAACAATGATATGTGTTTATACCTATTATTGTTTTTCAATCATTCATTGGGTTTACGATAAATGTTACGTTCATTTCTTTATGTTTTAATAACTGTATTCGAATTTGCCAGGAATATGACATAGCGACATCTATTGTTAGTGTCGCGCTTTGACAAATACGGTTTCTATTCCGTCACAACCTTTCTAATGGTGAATTGGTCAACATTAAAACCAATTCGCTATTAGAAAGGTCCAATTACATTTCCAATGGCGAATTTTCCTAAATTTACTATTGGAAACGTTTATTGGCAGGGACAATCACAATGATCCTGACAATCATTGTGGGAGGTTTTAAGACCTCCATCCGCCCCAGAGCCATAACGGTCGGATGAACGCGTGATCAAAGGTCGGGATTTGTTGCATGGGTTTGCCTTCCTGCGACAGCTTGTGTGTAAGCTGGTGTATTGACAGTGATAGATAGATATCAGCTGTCGAGCTTAGTAAAAGAATCAGAGAAACAAACAAAAAGCGTAGGTCTGGCCAAAAACCAGACCTTATGTATGTTCCACAGAACACTAGGGATTAGTGACAGACAATTGGACATCAGAATCCCTAGATTCGCAGGTCTCTTTAGAGATTAGCGAATCCAGACGCGGCAGAAGACTAGGTTCAAAAGAGCCCAATTGGTAGTACTTCTTAAC
This sequence comes from Strigamia acuminata, assembly GCA_949358305.1. Taxonomy (NCBI): domain Eukaryota; kingdom Metazoa; phylum Arthropoda; class Chilopoda; order Geophilomorpha; family Linotaeniidae; genus Strigamia; species Strigamia acuminata. Next base: position 7,636,249 of record OX442314.1, read on the forward strand.
ATGTAAGTATTCTTAGCTTTATATTGATTCAATGCCACTTGACACACAGTCAGACCGGTTCAGACGACATCATACACAGACCCATGGACACCAAAAAGACATGTATACTCTGTATTATTTTAGGGCTTTAGAGAATCCTTACAAGTTAGTAGCCGTATTAACTCAGTTTTAGCTGCATGCTGGTGTAGTGCGAGTTTTACCGGCATGCCAATAAACCTAGTTTTTACCGGCATGCCGGTGTGAATGCGAATTTTTATCAATAAGAAAGGAACCTAAACAAAGATACCATAAAAAGCATATTTCCATGTTCGAAATGTAAGAAATTGGCCTAAATTTCTATAAATGTATCCAGATTTTAGTAATAATCTTTAGAATAATAAGAAAGTTTGAATTTCACGCCAAAATTCCAACATAGTTATTAATCCGGGCTGTTATAAGTAAAAAAAAAAAAAAAAAAAAAAAAAAAAAAAAAAGAAAAAAAAAAAAAGAGCTGTTTCACTGATATCGACATGTTTCGCTCTATACCAGCATACGGGTATAGATTTTTTGGGCGAGATTTCTAAAACGTAATAAACCCATGCCCAACGGCGTGCAGCTACGTAAAAGCGGGATAATATGGCCAAATGTCGGCATTTGTTCATGTTTCGTTTATTATTTTATACTGTATTGACTGGGATATTCCCACTCGTGAATACAGGGCCGTTTCTACCTATGAGGCGAAGAGGCGGCCGCCAGGTGGCCATGCCGTGGTAAGTAACTTTACCAAGGCATGGCCACCTGGCGGCCGCCTCTTCGCCTCATAGGTCGAAACGGCCCTGTGTGAATATATATGGTATAAGCAAATTACCGCAAGAATAACGTTGACGATGGCTCAACAATGAATCAATATGTTTTTTAAAACTGGGTTTGCTTGATAAACAACTGAAAGACATGAAAATAATGTAATGTATAGTACTCACAAAAGCGGAAAAGAAACAGTTTCTTTACATGAAAACTGAAACGTTGCTAATAAATATGAGAGATGTCTCGTCTGTTATAAATAATGATTTAGTTACATAGCATGCCAGAGAAAATTGATTGTAAAACTAATTATCAAAATGAAAAATAATCACGTTCACTTTTAATGATATACGACAGTTCAAGACAACCGTAAATTCAATTATGGTAAGTAGACTTTACTATAGCAACCAAACAGAGAACAGTCTATTCTGAACTGACAAGGGGAGAGAACTAATAAGCTATTTTAAAATGTGATGGATCTGAGGCAGGATTCCGATCCGCCCATGCCCCAAACCGTGGACAGTGTCCACGGTTTGGGGCATGGGCGGATCGGACACTCAGGAGGCTAGCCCACTGTCCTTGCCACCAAAGGTTCAATGAAATCCGTCCACCTCTGAAAACAACGTACTGCAGCTGGCTGGACTAGAGGTTCTGACCCTTGATGCCGACCAGGTGCAGCGCTCGGACGAGGAGATGGACGAAATCGTGTTGGAGGCAGTCCAGGGAGGAGAGGTGTCGACTACAACATCACCTTCAACTGGACAGCAACCAGATGAGGTGCCATTAAAACCTGATTAGGGTTTTGCGACGCCAGAGGTCCAGTGGTGGCCGGAATCCGTCCTGTTCGTCTGCACAAAGCTCATTCTTTGTGGTGTGTCGCAAATGACACATGTACAGTCGTGTTCAAAAAAACTGGACCCTCACTCTGTGCTGGCAATTGAAATTGTGAGTAATTCTGTGTTTTGCCACTAGGTGAAACACCAGACATCAACAGGTGATAATATAGCCTTGTCTACAGTGATCCTTTCATAATTTAGTGGACAGTTTTAACCCTCAGATGGGCAACAATGTACCAATTTTGGGACAACACTCTTCTTGAATAGGAAAACTTTTTTTTGGTGTAATATAATTTTCTGAAAATTTCTGACTTTGTTCACACAACAATAGAGTTTGTCTAAAAAAAAATTTGGAGTGTTCTGTACGTTATTTATTTATTTATTCACTTTTTAAAATTCTGCCCCTTAGAAATCCCAGCTTAAATTTAAGTTGGCTTCTCCCAATCAAATAAAAGCGCTTCTACTAAGTGCTTCCAATTTTTACCAGCTGACGCCGTATGGCGCTAGTAGTCCAACACATGTGAATACGGTATGATTACGGTTCCATTTCTGGCTAAAATATACATTTAAGATTAAATTTTTTAGGACAAATTAAACTTTTTCACTTAAAATTAAATTTTTTAGGATAAATTAAACATTTTCACTTAAAATTAATTTTCTTGGTTTAAAATTAATTTTAACAACAGTAGCGCCAAGTGCGACAATTTTTCGCACTACCCTAACAGCGCTTCAGCTAACGGCCTTCCGGATTTAATTATTTTGTCCCAAATTTGGTGCATTATGGCACCAAAGTGTCGTCTTTGGAGATTGCCCATCTGAGAGTTAAAAAGGAAAATATAAGTTATTTTCATAGAAAAAGTGTATGGATATTTAATATTAAGAAATAAAAAATTAATTTGTTTAATATTTTCTAACAATAAAGAATATTTTCTAACAATAAAGAATATTTTCTAACAATAAAGAATATTTTCTAACAATAAAGAATATTTTCTAACAATAAAGAATATTTTCAAACAATAAAGAATATTTTCTAACAATAAAGAATATTTTCTAACAATAAAGAATATTTTCTAACAATAAAGAATATTTTCTAACAATAAAGAATATTTTCTAACAATAAAGAATATTTTCTAACAATAAAGAATATTTTCTAACAATAAAGAATATTTTCTAACAATAAAGAATATTTTCTAACAATAAAGAATATTTTCTAACAATAAAGAATATTTTCTAACAATAAAGAATATTTTCTAACAATAAAGAATATTTTCTAACAATAAAGAATATTTTCTAACAATAAAGAATATTTTCTAACAATAAAGAATATTTTCTAACAATAAAGAATATTTTCTAACAATAAAGAATATTTTCTAACAATAAAGAATATTTTCTAACAATAAAGAATATTTTCTAACAATAAAGAATATTTTCTAACAATAAAGAATATTTTCTAACAATAAAGAATATTTTCTAACAATAAAGAATATTTTCTAACAATAAAGAATATTTTCTAACAATAAAGAATATTTTCTAACAATTTTTACTTAAAGTGGTCCCAAAATGACTCGTGTTTTGGTCGCATTAGGAAGGTTTTTCACGAAAAGTGGTCCCAAAATGGGCATGTTTTGGTCGCATCAGGGAGGTTTTGCACTCAAAGTGGTCGCAAAAAGGAGCGTTTTTGGTCGCATTAGGGAGGTTTTGCACTCAAAGTGGTCGCAAAAAGGAGCGTTTTTGGTCGCATTAGGGAGGTTTTGCACTCAAAGTGGTCGCAAAAGGAGCGTTTTTGGTCGCATTAGGGAGGTTTTGCACTCAAAGTGGTCGCAAAAGGAGCGTTTTTGGTCGCATTAGGGAGGTTTTGCACTCAAAGTGGTCGCAAAATGAGTGTGTTTTGGTCGCATTAGGGAGGTTTTTCACTTAAAGTGGTCCCAAAATAAGCGTGTTTTGGTTGCATTAGGGAGGTTTTTCACTTAAAGTGGTCCCAAAATTTATACAGTGTTTAAAAAACATTCTTTATTGTTAGAAAATATTCTTTATTGTTAGAAAATATTCTTTATTGTTAGAAAATATTCTTTATTGTTAGAAAATATTTTTTATTGTTAGAAAATATTCTTTATTGTTAGAAAATATTCTTTATTGTTAGAAAATATTCTTTATTGTTAGAAAATATTTTTTATTGTTAGAAAATATTCTTTATTGTTAGAAAATATTCTTTATTGTTAGAAAATATTCTTTATTGTTAGAAAATATTCTTTATTGTTAGAAAATATTCTTTATTGTTAGAAAATATTCTTTATTGTTAGAAAATATTCTTTATTGTTAGAAAATATTCTTTATTGTTAGAAAATATTCTTTATTGTTAGAAAATATTCTTTATTGTTAGAAAATATTCTTTATTGTTAGAAAATATTCTTTATTGTTAGAAAATATTCTTTATTGTTAGAAAATATTCTTTATTGTTAGAAAATATTCTTTATTGTTAGAAAATATTCTTTATTGTTAGAAAATATTCTTTATTGTTAGAAAATATTAAACAAATTAATTTTTTATTTCTTAATATTAAATATCCACACACTTTTTCTATGAAAATAACTTATATTTTCCTTTTTAAAACTGTACACTAAATTATGAAAGGATCACTGTAGACAAGGCTATATTATCACCTGTTGATGTCTGGTGTTTCACCTAGTGACAAAACACGGAATTACTCACAATTTCAATTGCCAGCACAGAGTGAGGGTCCAGTTTTTTTGAACACGACTGTACATCCAGAGACAATGCGACTCTGAGTAGATGAAGTGAAGCAATGGCGCGAGTTGAATTTGTGATTTGTGGACGCCACTGGAAACGAGGCCCAGCGAGCTGGCCAAAGCTTCTGCGGATCTGGGACAGAGGATGTGGGTAGTTTTTGTGGTGACCCAGTTGGATAAGTGTCCCCCCAGGGCGGATACTTGTCCTCTGAGTCACTATGATTGAAGAGTCGTTCCCCCCCGAGTTGGCTCCACCTCCCCATGGCAGGTGTGTGCCCCGAGGGGGAGGAAGCGGCTGGCGGTCAGCCCCCATTGGTTGATCGCCGGCCTTTCACCCCACTGCATAAAAGGCTGTGTTTCCCGCCTAAAAGACAGAACTTACACAAACGACACCAAAAACACAGCAACTACCTCACCGTCAGGCCAACTTCAACGACAAGTTAGGATTGATCGAGGATCGCTGAGTAAAGTGCAAACTGTAACTCTCACGAAGTCACTTGCGAGCTATTCCTGCGAAAGCACGAGAATAGCCTGTGGTGACCCGACTGGACCGGGGTCAACGAAGAGTTTCTCTCGTGACCTCGTTTCGGGTGTAAGGGGAGCCGCAAGCGCGTCTCCCTTCCCTCAGTGCATTGACATCTAGTCAATGGACAGGCGTCTGCCCTGAGGGAGTGGGGATGGCTCGTCCACCCCACCATTGGGTGATTCCGGTCACCTGTCAACCCCGCTTTGTGCAAAGGAATGTGCCTTGCACTGAGCGGGCAGAACCAACACAACCATCAAACGAGAAACACACGTAAAATCCGTCGTCCTACAAGATCAGGCCCAAGTAAATATACTGGGATTGACCGAGGACAAAGGACAATTTACCGTGAGTACGTTTGGTCAGTGTCAAACTCCGCAGAGTAACCTGCGAGATAAGATTACCACACTATTTTAGCACACCAGCTAGAAATAGTAAAAACCACTCCAGTTTAGCGAGTTGTGCAGACAAACGGTCGCACAAGCCTAAACTGCAGTAAAACAACGACGAGTGTTCCCGCCGCTGTGTGACCGCCGGGAGCCAGAAGAGTCCGCCGCTGTGTGATCGCCGGACACCACACAAAAACCTAGACAACAGACCGAAGTAAGCCTTTTAACTAAGCATTCACTCGCGCCTGACCAGCGTGAGCCCGAAGGACCAGCCAGAGACGAGCCGAGGACGCCATATTGCCACGCCGGCCCAAGACGACATCGCGTTGCCACAACGAGGACGCCATCTTGGACGCGAACGAGACAACAGACGACCTCGCCGATTCCAGCCAGCTTTCATCTTACCTTTACCTTTCCATTTCCCATCACCTATTCCGATTTACCTTTTACTTACCTTTCATATATATATATAAGATATATCTGTACATTGTCCCACAGAATAAATCTATATTATATTTTACCTTTTATATCTGTGTAATCATTTCTTTGGGTAAACCGCTTGAGACAAAGCGGTAGTGAGTTAGTCGAATTAAGTAATCAACCCACGAGTCAGCGAGAGCGAAGTAGGGGCGCGACACGTGGGGGCCTGTCCGGGATCAAGTTGAATAACTGATTCTAACCTGTGATTACATCATACCCAAAGCAAGAAATGGCAGATAATACTCGAGTAACAGACTCCGACTCAGACGTTAACAAACGAGCCGGTAGTCGCAAAGGAACCGACTATCATTTGAGGTTGGGAGGTCCTTTGCCCAAAGCCTCAGCGCACGAGTCTAGGCAAAAACGCCGCAAGGCCAAGCCAGACCGACGAAGCGCTTCGGAGGCATCGCACCCGTCTCACGCCGAGACGAGGCAGCGATTAGACGAGACGGAGCGGAGTGAGGATCCGTCCCACCCCAAACCGCCGCGTCCCAGTCGTGACGGTGAGACGAGCGGAAACGAGGTTTTATCCCGTAACCAATCGCCTCGCCTAACGCACGATACCGAGGTGAGCGATCCGAGAGCGACGTGTTCGATACAAAGGACGGCGTCCGACACGACAGCGAATTCAGCGCTAAACACGCCAATTACGCACAGTCGACCAGCCTCGGTAATGTCTGAAGGACACAAGTCCAACTCATCCTCTGTCAAGCGTGTTTCGAGCCAGCCTTACAGCGTCTCGGGCACCTTGATTGATGCGATGCAATTGGCACAGGCGGAAGGAGTGAGATACACCCTTCCGACGGGGAAAATTACCGTGTACAAAACGTTACAGATCGTACGTGCAGCTTTAAAAGCGCACAGTGTATCCCCACAAATCACCATTGTTGAAGGTGCACACGCTCAACAATTGGTTGATTCCGCTCAATTTGAAGCGGATGCAGAGAACGAGGCTCGACAAGCCATTCGCGAGAGACGGAGGAAGCTGGCGGAAAGAGAAGCGCAAGCTCTCGAGTACGGCAGAACCCAGCCCAATCCGACTACTCCCGAGGAGGTAGAAATAGTTGACCGAGCCCTGAGAGCACATCGATATGCTTTCCACTCGCAACAAGAAGCAGAGCGAGCATTTATGGCCAGATTGCGACGAGATGACCCGAAATCCGTTCGCAAACCAGAGGTCAGTTCATCCGAGCTGTCCGACGAGAGCCTAGAGGGAGACCCAAAGCGCACGCCGAAGGCCAAACCCAAACCCCAGCCGGAGAGGGCAACACCAGCTACTCCGCGCAAGAGAGATGCGTCGGCCAGAGAACAACAAACTCGGCCCCGCATGCAAGCTCTCGATTCAGCCACAAATAATGCGATAACGCGATTAATCAACGCTAATAATGCTAGGCGAAATGAAGAGCAAGCTCTCACAAGCCAACAGCATGATAATCCACAAGGGACTGAGTGGCAACAACCAGTGCCCATCCTTAAAGACGACGAGTCGTCAAGGAGACAATCGCATGATCGCACCTCTTCGCGAGAAGAAGGCAAACGCGATGAAAGACCGAAATATTTTCACTACGGAAATAGTGATTCGTCGTCAGATGGACTGGAGTCAAATGCACCCAGTCATCACGATTCGGAGAGAGGTTCCGGAGAAAGACGAAGGGAAAGAGAACGCGATGAACGCAGAGAAAGGGAACGTGACGACCGTCGTAGGGGCCGGAAAGAGTCAAACTCTTCACGGCGCAACCCGCCACGCCGCTCACCGTCTCCCGACCCCAGCTCCGACCCCTCATCCAACGACGACAGACGAAAGGAAAAATCAAGTAATCGCCGGAAGAGATCCAACTCTCCGCGCGATAGAGAGAAACGACGTCGATCGGAAAATAGCGACCACCGACGGGAGGAGTTTCAGGACCTTCCCCGACAAAGCGCGTTTACCGATTCGACGGGTCGGCAGTATACGATGGGAGAGCTTGGAAGAGCCCTACTCGGCTCGTTAAAAGCCGAGGGAATCGATCTGAGCAAACGAAACGATCGTAATCGTAGCACTGGTGACCGCGTAAAGAAAAAATATGCTGTCTCCCGACGTGACACCATGAGTGTTACCGGGAATATTAGGTGGCAATTTTATATTCAGAACCGTTTCGACGGGTCATGGAAAGCGGGAGATCGCTTCCTTGACGAAGTAATTCGAATTAAGACTGCCACTAAAGCCACCGTAGGAGACATGCTCACCCACGGTATTGTCGAGCTAATGACAGGCTCGGCACGTGAGTGGTACCAAGGATTGAAAGGCGTCAATTGGGACGACTTTTTAATGAGATTCGACCTGCGCTACGGCGAGACACCCGAAGAGGTGAGCCGAAAGATGCGAGGTCTTCGCCAGATGCCTGGTGAAACCATAATGGATTACGACATTCGCGCCAGATTGTTGTTCGAAAAGGCCCCGATGGAATTTCATGCCACGGGATTCAACCTTTTCTTTCTCGGCGGTTTGTCGGAGTACTCGCAACGGGTGTTACTTGAAGAAAGGGCACCGACAGGAGGTAGCTACGAGGAAATGAGCGCCTTCCTGTTCGAGAACACGATAGATATCGAGAAGAGATATTATTCCGCTTTACCAGAAGCGGAGAAAGCAGCAACCGCTAAACGTCTCAAGTTGAGTGCGGAAAGATATGGGGCGACAGACAAAATCATGCGCCCTACTGAATATCTTAGCGGTATAATGGAGCTGGCAGAAGCTAGCGTTGGTTTGCAAATAAAAAATAAACTGACATCCACGCTGCCTTCCAACCCTTTGGCCGCCCCTAAAAAGGCACCGACAGCGTCAGCCATGCAAGCGACACTGGAGGAGGTCAAGGAGGGGGAGGAAGCCGAACAAAATGTCGGAAAATCAGACGAAAAAGAAGAAAAAGACGATTATTCGACGGACGAAGAAATACGAAGCTATCGCGATACCTTATCAACGGGTTGCGATGAAGAAGGACCGCTAGTACATCTCATCCATCGAGATAGAGCGGTAGAAGAATTTCGCGCCAGGTTAAAACCAAATGCCGGCCGAATTCCGAAGTATTTTCGAAAAAATTACACGCCACCGTCGAAAGCAGACCCTGAAAAGAAAAAATCGACTGAAGCCCCAAGAGACAAATCAAATATTCGCTGTTTCAAGTGTAACCAACCGGGCCACTACTCCAATGAGTGCCCAAGAACAGCGAAAGAAGACGCTAAGTTTGACGCGATAATGAAGCAGATGGCAGAGATTAAACTCGCCATGGCAAAAAACGAGTCAAAAAACGAGTCAGCGCAGGCGGCGAAGAAATAACTTCTCGACCGTCTGCGCCATTCATGAAGAAGAAGGGGTTTAACAAAGGGTTCGATAAGCCGCCACCAGTCAAAGAAATGGGTAGTGACATAGCTAACGCCCAAATTCAAGACAGGGCCAACAACGCTTTGCAGGTAATTACCGCAAACACTGAGGCTGAGGCGGAAGAACCGAACCTACTGCTTGAAGAATTACCTCAAGTAGTCGAAGACACAGAAGAATTTCGTGTTTTCATGTGCAACGTGGCGGTCGAATACACCAACCGCCTATGTATGCTGCCCATGACAATAGAACGCGAAAAAATTATGGGACTATTAGACTCGGGAGCAGATCGCTCGTTCGTTTCCGAAGACATAGTAGCATCATTGGGTCTCACCGATAAGATAAAAGGCGTTAATAAAAATATACGTCTAAAAACCGCCAACGGAATGGCGCGTCCAAAAGGAGTTATATTATTGACCATGGAGTGGCTCGGAGGGGTAGAACAGCACCCTTTCCTGGTCCTGCCCACATGCGACAGAATTTTTCTGTTGGGCTTAGACCTCATGGCGTCAATGGAAATACAACCAAATCCAATAACGAAATCTTGGAATTATATCAGAAATGATAAGGAAAGACCCGCAATTGTCGTGCCACCAGCTCTTGTAAAAGAAGCGGCCGACAAGACACAGTGGGAGAAAGGCCTAAAGAAATTCGTTCAAGACTACGATTTTAAAGCATTCGTAACAGAATTGCAGCGGGACAATGTAGTGGAAACACTTGTCGCCGACGCCGCTTTAGAATTAAACGAAGCGGCAGCCCTACGAAGGGTCCTACTTAAATATGAGGGGATCCTGTCGAAAAAACCGGGCCGAACGAATAGGGCTATTCACGAAATTAAATTGACGGATAATAAACCTATACGAGTTGCGTATAAGGGAATGAACCCGCAAAAACGTGAAATAGTGCAAAAAATGTGCCAAGAAATGCTAGACAGTGGCATTGTCTCCGAGGCCCAGGGAGAATACGCGACGCGAGTTGTGCTCGTGATGCGCCCGGGCTCGGACCCACGCCTATGCATTGATTACCGCCCATTAAACGCGGTGACAGAAATAGATCCCATACAGATCCCGTCTATCGAATCCATTTTGAGAGAGCTTAGCCCCTTTTCTTGGGTTACGACGATGGATCTGTCGAAGGGATACTGGCAAGTTGAGATGAGGCCAGAGGATAAGATAAAAACAGCATTTTACTCGCCAATTGGACGGTTGATGTTCAACGTCATGCCATTTGGTTTAGTGAACGCTCCCAGTACCTTTCAGAGACTAATCGAAAGCGTATTGGGTGATATCCTGCATCAGTTTGTGTGGGCATACCTAGATGACATAGTTATTGCCTCCAAAACATTCGAAGAGCACATTGAGCACATCGGCCAAGTGCTCACCCGGCTGGCAAAAGCTGGGTTACACGTTCACCCGGGCAAGAGCAAGTTCTGTCGAAAGGAGCTTGCCTTCCTGGGTTATCGCATTGGAGTCAATGGTTTAGCTATTGGCCCCGAAAAAATCGATGCGATTAATCGTTTCCCACCACCCGAGGACGTTAAAGGTGTCCAACGGTTTATGGGAATGATAAACTTCTTCGGCAGGTTGCTACCGGGTCTAGCTGAAGTGGCAGCCCCAGTTACCGACCTCCTGAAGAATGAAAACGAATTTGTATGGTCAAATGAGTGCAACATCGCATTTAATGCGATAAAGAGGATGCTGACGGAAGTCGGCGTAATGCCTCTACCCGACCTAAACCGGCCGTTCATATTACATACGGACGCCAGCAGAGTTGGGTTGGGAGCCGCGTTGCTTCAAACACACGTACGCGACGGAGTCGAACAAGACCTGCCGTGCATGTTTATAAGTCGCAAACTCCAAGGCGCTGAAAAAAATTACAATGCCACCGAGTTGGAGTGTTTGGCCGTTGTGTGGGCCATAAGGAAATTCAGAGATTATCTCGAATATACCAAATTTGTGGTCCACACAGATCATCAAGCGTTACAATGGCTGATGAAATTAAAGGAGCCAGCCGGTCGACTAGCCAGATGGCAGTTAGAACTGATGGCATGCGACTTGACCATTCAATACAAGCCCGGCAAATATAACGTCGTGGCTGACGCTCTGTCACGGGCACCAGTGTCAGATCCAATCGACGCTGACGATGATGGCGAGGATGACTCCCGCATCATTTATTGCCCTACGAGTTGTCACCGTTGGGATTTAAGGAAGATGAATGAAATTCCCACCGCGTCTCCGGCAGACGTAAAATTCTGTGGATTCTGGACGCGGTTATACCAACCAGCTGCTGACAATTACCCAAATGCAAAGAAGGAATTTAAGCTAGAGCGGAGAATAAATGACCCGCTTCTAAGCGCCTTCCACGCTCATGTCGGCAAGCAAATGAAAAGCAATCCCCCAACAAGGGAGGAAATAATTGTGCAACAAAAATTAGACAAAAAATGTCAGGATAGAGCTAGATTCGTACTGACAGGAAAGTATCCGCCCAACTTAACCAGAAGGCAGAAGCGTCGTTATGCGCACGAATCCATAGATTACCTACTGGATGACGGCCTTTTGGTGAAACATCATCCAAATCACCAAGATGACTTGAGTGAATCGGACACCGCAGTAAAGGTAGTAATACCTGCTTCCTTAATCGGTCGCGTGCTGTGGTTGTTACACGGGCACCCGCTTGCGAGCCATGCGGGAGTAAGCAGAACACTCTATCGTGCTACACAGCTGTTTCACTGGACAGGGATGAAAAAAGATATTGCTCTTTTTGTCCACCAATGTCAGCGATGTCAAGCGTGTAAGCCGAGGAGAAAATCACCATTCGAAACTATTTTCTTAGGGCCTTACGCGCCTTTTGATTGTTTAAGTGTCGATGTGATGGGCCCAAAACCCGTTACGGGAAATAAAAATGCGTACATTATCGTAATAATGGACGTGGCGACTCGTTGGCCCGAGTTGTACGCCGTCGCTAGACCTTCAGCAGAGAAAATCGTTGAATGTATCTACGACGTGGCGTTACGTTACGGATTTCCACGTAAAATAATATCCGATAACGGGCCCCAATTTATCTCGAAAATTTGGGGTAAGTTTTGTGAGAAATTCGGGATTGTGGCGTCACATACTTCGACCTACAACCCCAGAACAAATCCCGTTGAGCGACTCAACAGGGACATTAAATATGCATTAAGTATATTCACTGACATCCACAATAGGTGGGATGAATACTTGAGGGAGATCGCGTTCAGCATACGAACAACAGTCTCGAGGACGAGAGATTTTTCTCCGGCCTACCTCAACTTCGCCCGAGAGCTACGAGTGCCTTGGGACCCACGAGTGGCAGAGTCGGTAAATGTGGTGGACCCAGAGAAACCACATGAGTATGTGTATAAATTGGAGCAAACAATTTCGAGCACATACAAACATATGATGGCGCACATTTTTAACATGCGCGACCGCATTTTACAAGATAAAAGCGGTGGAAAATTCGTGAATTTCGAGATCAATGATTTGGTGTGGAAAGATGCACACACCCTCTCAAATGCAGCGAGAGGAATCACCGCCAGCTTGGCCGACAGGAGAGATGGTCCGTATGTGATCATCGGCAAGCATGGCGGTAACGCGTATAAATTACGCAAGCTCGAGGACAACACCGAGCATAAGTCGATACAAGTACGAGAGTTAACTCCGTACATTCCGGAATTCCCGCAAGAAATGTGGGCCAAAGGCCAAGTCAAGTCTAAAACTGACGGCCAAATCGTCGATATGTTCGCTGGCGAGTCGGAAAAAGCACCGCCAAGTGACAACGAGGAGTATTTCGACGCCCCTTCACCTCCGGTAAACGAGATAGTTGAATCCGTTCCGGATCCAATTTTGGTCGGGGGGGAAACAGGAGAAACTCCTGAAACAAACACAAAAAACACGGATAAAAAAGAAAGCAATAATGAGGAGGTACAGACACAAAAAACAACAAAAAACGTCGTACCTGTCTCGACTCATCACCTGCGGCCTCGTAGAAGTAATCCATTTATAAAAGATGGAAAGGTCGTAGGAAAAGAGTAGAAAACGTTACGAGTCGATGGCGACGCTGAAAAACAAAAAAATTGATCGATCGACAGCGCTAGCCATCAAAATCCGAGACTCGAAAAAATTTCGCTAAGTCCAACAAGCGATATCGGTCGAATTCACGTCACAAGATGGCGTGGAAACGCGGGACCCGTAGCAAAATTATCGGCACGGGTCGGATACCGCGTGCAAAAGACCCCGTAGCAGCAATCGCGCACGGGAGTGAAAACAAAGGAGACCCGTAGCGTAACATGCGCACGGGTAGGTGCGCACTAGTCTCAAACACCCGGGTTCTGGAGTATATTACCCAGAATCCATCGCGATTACCTCGTGTTCACACGGACTTCCGCTTTTCACAGCTGATCGCTGCGTCCGTGCGTGATCCTCGTTTTTAACATTTTTACCGAGTTTTGAGATAGTTATATCATCCTTTTTCAATCGTGATTGAGCTTTTTGTGCGCGCTCCTCGCCATGGACGAGGAAGAAAACGACGTGCTGGCCATCGAGCACGAGGACGAGAATTGGGACCACGATGTAAACCAAGTCTCACCCGATCAGGTAGAAGTCAGCATCGGCACATGAGAATTAGTTCCGTGCTGCTGAAGAAGAAAGTTTGTTTGACTAATACCTGACATGAGTGCTTTGCACTCACAATAGCGTATAATTAATTATTAACCGCGATCGCTCACACGATCGTATTTTTTTCCTTGTTAATTTGTTTTCGGGGTGCGAGCGCAGACTTCACGTCGCCTCGCGTCTCGAAAATTCCTCATGACTTGAGTCACGAGCGAGACAATGGGCTCGAGCCATAAATAATTTTATGACAAGGGGAGAATATTCTGTAAAAGAATATTTTTCTCCACAAGTAATTTGACGCATCAAATTGATGCAACTTAACATTCGTACGATGAATTTTTCGATGTGTTAGATAAATTTAATTTGACTTTAACTTCTTTTAAAAAATTAGACAAAGTCCGACTTCGGAATAATTCTTTATTAGGTTTAATTATTTAATAAAATTTCGACAAGCACATTTATTGTGCAATTTTAGTAATAATTTACACCCGACGAATTCTTTTTACGAATGACTGATAATTATTAATTTAATTATTAGTAATGTTCTAATTAACGTTAGAATTAATTTAAAGTAAAATCTGATGATAAAAATCCGGATTAAAGGCTCGATTCCGTCTCGCTGTGCGTTTCGGACATGAGACAGATTTTTATGTGATGACTTCTCTTTTTCTATCCGACGAGGGACAATTCGTCCTACGTTCGCACCGATAGACAGGAATCGGTCTCGACGGACGGCTGCACGTATCGGCAACGTCCCTCGAAACCAACCATTTATCTACGTATTTAATATTAACTTTTTATTAATTGTTTATTTCTCCATCCTTCCAGATGGCATTACGTAGAACATGGGGACCATTAGACCCCGCTTGCATCGCTCGTGGCGGGATATTTCGAGGCGCGCTGCCCGAATTTTACCGACGATGTTTCGGCGAGGACGCCGACCCTTGGCGCCTGCGAATACTACATTCCCGATGCATCGCCCGACGTTGGGTACGAGACTGCACGCTCCTGGATACGTTCCCGGAAGGGATGCGCGAAGGCATCGCCACAGAGTTAGCTCGTGACGACGACCCGAAATCGCCAATTTTCCACCCCGGATTGTCAAGTCAGTACACTGGCAACCCGGCGGAGGAACACGTGCTGCATGCGTGGCGAGCAGCCGAGACAGAAGAGGCCCGTGAGGCCATCTATCAGCAGTATAGGCAACAGCTGGTGGATACCGCTGCGGCAGTGGCCGAGCGCATCCTCCAAAACGAGGGGATGACCGCGGATGATATCCATCTGTGGTTTGAGAGACTGCGATTGGGGGAGAGTACGCCCCAGTGGAGACCTCGGATGGGAATTTTAACGTCCCAAGCCGAGATGTGGCAGCTCCACCACCTGGGGATTTTGGGGCCCAAGAGCAGCTACCCGCGGAAGCGCAAGCGCTCCAAAGGCGCCGGGAACAGCCAGTCGCGTTCCCCGGCGACAACCAAGAAGCAACGTGTCACTCAAAACACGACTGAAGGCAACGAAGCTGGGCCATCCACTAGTACGGTGCGTGACCCTTCGCAGTATTCCCGACCGCGAATTTTCGTAAACCGTCAGATTAAAGACGGTAAGGAGTGCAAGGAGGTTTGGATGTCTGGTGACGAAGAGCGAGTCTCTCGTCCCAGCACTTCTAGACGTCCGCTGACTCATCGCGAGCAGCGGAAAAGAGATCGCAAAGAGCGATACTTTGCGAGGTGCGAAGCTCGGGGCCGTCCCATCCCCGAACCCGCCTACATCTCCAAGAGAGCGGGTCGACGAAGTGGTAGCCAGTCAGGTGAGCGAAACGTCCCAGCGGCAGATACGCGGGACCTTCGCGAGATTCTGACTCAGATGAAGCGGACGAAACTGACACGTTTCGATCCCGCGATGAAACACGCCAGGAAGATGGGTGTTGTCACCGACGGGAAGGTGACCCCACACGAGGTGGCAAGGTGGCTCGCAGACTACATAAATTCGCGACCACGACCCGATGGCATGCCAACCGCCATCGTGCAGCCTTCGAGCTCCGAACAACATCTCCCGGCGCCCCAAGTCGCAATGACTGGAGTGCAGACGACGGAGACGCCACCACCGCCGGCGCAGCCACCACCACCGCTGCCGACGCCAACGCTGCCGACCAAGACGCAGCCGCCTCCGGACCTGCCGCCACCGTCGTTGTTGAATTCGAGCGATCCGCCGGACTTACCCACCGACCGCTCAGTCCCTCTCCCCGTTGGACAGAGCATTATGCAGGAATGTCGAGCCAATTTGACCGACATTTGCAGGCCGAGCCGACCCCGACCCGGTTCCTCGGCCCTGTTCTTCGAGAGGCGAGACGAAGAAGCGCGACTCGCGAGAGAAGCCGCCAACCCGACTATCTCCGAGCTCTCCGCGTTTCGCTTCGTGATGGAAGACCCAAGAGTCTCCGCGCCCGCCTTGCGAGGTGTGGATCAAACACAGCGATATTTTATCGAATGGGCAATCGCGATGATGAGTAAGCTCTCGCGTGCCTTCACTGCGGATTCAGAGCGATCGAATCCAGTGAATCGTCGCAGCCTACAGCTATCATTGACCAAGGTCATGATGCAGCTGCTAACCCCAGCACTCTTCGGAGAAGGGCGTCAGGCGATGGCCGCATGGTCTGTCGTGGACAGAGAGGGTGTACAGGTTCCCCGTGCACTCCTCGCAGAGTGGAGCTCCATTCTGCCCGACCCTGTGTTGACTCGCTACGAGCTAACCAGGGATGTGGTAAACCCAGAATTTGAAGGGTACAAGTTGCGAAGCACGGCGTTTCGTTACACCTCCGCCACCTGGACAGCGGCGCCTACCCAACAACTGCGCGCCTTGACCATCCAGACGGAAGAATCGGCAGAGGATGTAGACATGGTGATCTCGCCGACGAGCGGAGTTCCGATTCCGCCACCGATGCCTGCGGAGATATCCCCGCAAGGACCCGCCCTGTTCGAAGTGGCGGGTAAACCAAAGCGCTTGCTGTGCCGAACGCCGCCCGTCAGGTCCGTCGAGCAAACGAAGCCGACACCGCCCGGGACCCCACCGGCCCGAGCGGCGACAACAACGCCAGCAGCGATTCCCGCGACCACCCAGAAGCCGAAGCCGGCACCGCCTCCACCAGACTATTATGGGCGGATCATCGACGAGTTTCCCCATCTTTCGATGACGACGGCGACCAGGAGGTTTATCCTCGCGCAGCGGGACAAAGGCAAATCGGTCTTCATCTGGCTTCACAACCAGATCCGGAAGACTAAAGACCTCATCTTCCACCAGAGGTTGCTGAGAGCCCACCGTGCGCCAGTGACGCCAGCGGAAGCCAATGCCATCCGGCATACGAACACCGGCTTCTCCGCCTACATCCCGAGCGTTTGGTTGCACGAGAGGACGCGTGCCCCGCATGAGCCAGTTGACGGCCATGCATTATGTTTCATTACGGAGCATGAGGACCCCCGTGATCGGTCCTCGGCGCTAGTAGGCGATCTACCCGCGCCACCCGGCACTCAACCGCCTGTCCCTGGAGTGAGTTACGCCCAGGTGACGGACTCAGTGTCGGGTCCCCCAGAAAAGAAGTGATCGCTCAGCCCCACGGTCTGAGCTCGGAGGGGGAAGTGTGGTGACCCGACTGGACCGGGGTCAACGAAGAGTTTCTCTCGTGACCTCGTTTCGGGTGTAAGGGGAGCCGCAAGCGCGTCTCCCTTCCCTCAGTGCATTGACATCTAGTCAATGGACAGGCGTCTGCCCTGAGGGAGTGGGGATGGCTCGTCCACCCCACCATTGGGTGATTCCGGTCACCTGTCAACCCCGCTTTGTGCAAAGGAATGTGCCTTGCACTGAGCGGGCAGAACCAACACAACCATCAAACGAGAAACACACGTAAAATCCGTCGTCCTACAAGATCAGGCCCAAGTAAATATACTGGGATTGACCGAGGACAAAGGACAATTTACCGTGAGTACGTTTGGTCAGTGTCAAACTCCGCAGAGTAACCTGCGAGATAAGATTACCACACTATTTTAGCACACCAGCTAGAAATAGTAAAAACCACTCCAGTTTAGCGAGTTGTGCAGACAAACGGTCGCACAAGCCTAAACTGCAGTAAAACAACGACGAGTGTTCCCGCCGCTGTGTGACCGCCGGGAGCCAGAAGAGTCCGCCGCTGTGTGATCGCCGGACACCACACAAAAACCTAGACAACAGACCGAAGTAAGCCTTTTAACTAAGCATTCACTCGCGCCTGACCAGCGTGAGCCCGAAGGACCAGCCAGAGACGAGCCGAGGACGCCATATTGCCACGCCGGCCCAAGACGACATCGCGTTGCCACAACGAGGACGCCATCTTGGACGCGAACGAGACAACAGACGACCTCGCCGATTCCAGCCAGCTTTCATCTTACCTTTACCTTTCCATTTCCCATCACCTATTCCGATTTACCTTTTACTTACCTTTCATATATATATATAAGATATATCTGTACATTGTCCCACAGAATAAATCTATATTATATTTTACCTTTTATATCTGTGTAATCATTTCTTTGGGTAAACCGCTTGAGACAAAGCGGTAGTGAGTTAGTCGAATTAAGTAATCAACCCACGAGTCAGCGAGAGCGAAGTAGGGGCGCGACAAGCCCTTGTGAAATCACCCAGAATAATCGCCCAGACGATTATTCGCCGAAGTAAGTGTCCGAGTGCTTTGTAGGGAACCCCAAAGTTCCTAGACGAGGCCTCTGCGACGCTAAACCAAACCCTAGACAATAGGCACGGATAGAAGACTCGAAAGAGCATTCCACCGCGTCCGTGAAGACGAATCCGTGACGAATTAACGACAACTCAAGACGCCGCCTTTGTTCCGCCGACCACGCGGAACCGACGACGCCATCTTGAGAAATCCTTTGTTCGACGCTGACCACGTCGACTCTAGAATTATTACTGAGTGTATTTTAAGGCCTTCAAGCCTATTGAATAAATTACTTGTTCATTTCAATACATTTGGTATTCATTTGGGTATTTGCATAATTGATCACAGGTAAAGTATTACACGTTAGCGCTATTTAAACCTATACCAAGTAGGACGCGACATTTTAAATCTCCCAGCCTCTGCCTTGGCCGCATTGCATCGGATAAGATCGTGCGAGATTGTGCGGGCGATTCAAGCTATAATTGGCATTGCCATGAACCGCTGGTACACCTATGGCCAAAAAAATCTTCACATGCACTCACGCTGCTTCAGCTCTAAATGAGCAGTTCAATTTTCCGCCACTGGCGGCCAGAGCAGTCTACTTTTCCTGGGGGCAACTGCAGGTTTAAATGCAACTAACACTTAGATTTTTAGTGAACTTAAAGGAAATTTAGTCAGGTCATTTTACCACGTTTTTGCACATATTTTAACACGTTTTTGCACACATTTTAACGTTTTTGCACACATTTTGCCACGTTTTTGCACACATTTCGCCACGTTTTGGCACATATTTTTCCAAGTTTTTGCACACATTTTACCACGTTTTTGCACACATTTTGCCACGTTTTGGCACACATTTTACCATGTTTTTGCACACATTGTGCCACGTTTTGGCACACATTGTGCCAAGTTTTTGCACACATTGTGCCGTTCTTGCACACACATTTTACCAAGTTTTTGCAGCCATTTACCATGTTTTTTTTCGTTGCCAGTCAGTTCTTGACAATCATTTCGTCGCCGCTCACTTTGTCGGCGATTCACGTTCGTCATCGATCCAGTTTATTTATTTTATCATTTTATTATTTTATTATTATTTTATTTTAAACGTGGGCAATGAAATTTTTGAACTCTATTATGATGTAGACAGTTATTTCTTTTTTCCAGATTTTATTGGTTTATTTCCACAAAAAAAAAGTTGTAAGCAAAATTTGAAATGTAAACAAACAAATTTGAAAAAATAATAAATTAATATTTACACCAGTGCCCATTTTTTGCAACAATCCTTGGCATTGATGAAATTAAATTCCTAAACAGAATATTGTCTCTGTTTAGGTTCTCCCAAATCTCTTCAATTTGAGTCCACAGCTCATCAGCATTTCTTGGAATGTTCTAAAAGATGAATTAAAAATAAATAAAAAAATGTTACATTCCAAAATAAAATTTTTATGAACAAACTTTGTGTTGCAGCCGATATTTTAAAACCGACCACACATTTTCGATTGGGCTCATGTCAGCTCTTTTTGGAGGCCAATCAAGTATGCCCACTGGCATGTTGTTTTGCAGCCAGTTCTGTGTATGGTGAGAAGTGTGGGGCGTTGCTAGGTCGTGCTGGAATATCCAGTCTCTTCCATTAAACAGGTGGTCTGCACTTGGTAGTGCCGTTGTTTCCAGTACATTTGTGTATTTTTGAGAATTTAATCTTCCTTCAATACGACTAATGTGTCCAAGGCCATTTCGGGACATACAGCCCCACATATTCACCGAAAATCTTCCACTTTTTTTCTGGAAAAAATGGATATTTAAAAATATTTCCTCAATATTTTTATTTAATCAATGCTTCACCTTGGGGTGTAGGAAATCTGGGTGGTAGGCGGCACCTGATGGTCTCCATACCCAAACAGTGCCATTTCCGCCCACTTTGTCGCGCTCAACTCTGTCTGTCGCTAACTCGTGGTATGAGTCACTTACTAATTTCGTAACACCGCTTTACTCAAGCGGTTACCCAAAAGAATGTAACACGGCAAACAATATAAAAGGGTAAATATAATAAATG
The DNA here is from genome assembly GCA_949358305.1 of Strigamia acuminata. Taxonomy (NCBI): domain Eukaryota; kingdom Metazoa; phylum Arthropoda; class Chilopoda; order Geophilomorpha; family Linotaeniidae; genus Strigamia; species Strigamia acuminata. The sequence goes on from OX442314.1 coordinate 7,656,742, forward strand.
TATTTATTATACGGGAATGTACAGGTAAAAGGTATAAAATATGTAAAGGAATAAGGGTAAAAGGTAAGGTGTGTGAAGTTGGCGGGAAACTGGTCGAGGTCGTCCTTTGTTGGCGCTCTGGATCCAAGATGGCGTCCGCGTGGCAACGTGGTGTCGTCTTGGGCCGGCGTGGCAATGAATGGCGTCCTCGTCTCACGTTTCTCGTTCGGTCCTTCGGGCTCACGCTGGTCGGGCGCGAGTGAATGCCTAAAAGGTCTTACTTCTGGTCTGTTGTCTAGGTTTAGGGTTTTGTTTAGGTGTCCGGCGATCACACAGCGGCGGACGCTTGGTGGTTCCCGGCGATACACACAGCGGCGGGAACGCTCGTCGTGGTTACTGCAATTTAGGCTTGTGCGACCGTTTGTCTGCACAACTCGCTAAATTGGAGTAGGGTTACTATTTCTAGCTGGCTTGCTAAAATAGTGTGGTAATCTTGTTTCGCAGGTTACTCTGCGGAGGTTAACACAAATCAATCGTACTCACGTTGGAAGTCCCTTGTCCTAGGTCACTCCTGAAGTCTTTGTACTTAGGCTTGATCGTTTTAGGACGTTTGGCTTTTACGTGTATCTTGGTTGATTTTTGTGTTGGTTCTGCCCGCTCAGTGCAAGGCGAATTCCTTTGCACAAAGCGGGGGGTGACAGGTGACTAAAGCCACCCAATAGTGGAGAAGACGAATCTCCCCCACTCCCCCAGGGCAGACGCCCGTCCATTGACTGGATGTCAATGCTCTGAGGGAAGGGAGGCGCGCGTGCGACTCCCTTTCTTTACCCGTATGTAGGCCACGGGAGAAACTCTTCGTGCCCCACCCCAGTCGGGTCACCACACGTCCCCCTCCCAGCTCTGACCGCTGGTGTTCGGAGCGATCAATCCTTCTTGCTGGGACCCGACGCTGGATCCATCGCCTGGGCGAAACTCACTCCAGGGACGGGCGGCTCAGCGCCGGGCGGCACAACGCCGGGCGGCAAAACCAGATCTCCAACCAAGGCTGAAGACTGGTCGCGGGGGTCCTCGTGCTCGGAAATAAAGCACAATTCGTGGCCGCCGGCTGGCTCGTACGGGGCACGTCTCCTCTCATGCAGCCAAACCCGCGGAATGAACGCTGAAAACCCGGAATTGGTGTGCCGGATCGCGTTCGCCTCCGCGGCTGTTCGGGGCGCACGGTGGGCCCTCAGCAGGCGCTGATGGAGGATCAAATCGGTGGTTTGGCGCACCTGGTTGTGTAGCCAAACAAATACCGATTTCCCCTTGTCTCTCTGCGCGAGGATGAATTTTCGCGTCGCCGTCGTCATCGACAGCTGAGAGAACTCGTCGCACAGCTTTTCATAATAGTTTGTCTGAGGCTTCGCCGCTTTCGCTGGCTTGGCGCTCTTCGAAACTACCGCTTGCTCGACGGTCTCTTCCCGCGCTGGCTGGGCTGCGGGAGGCGTCAGGCTCTGGCGAGCGGCGGACATCGTTGGTGGCGTCCGACATAACAAGCGTCTCGGCTTACCCGCCACATTCGATAGGGCGGGTGTCTGTGGTGCCGCCGCTGGTGGCATCGGTGGCGGCGGCGGAGGTGGAGTTGGGGCTCCACGTGAAGCAGTCGAAGAGGCGGCGTCGCTCTCCATCGGCTCTTCACTCGTGACCATCATCGCGCACGGCTGCGTCGATGGTGTCGGCGTCCACGTGGCAACGGCGTGGCGGAAGGCCATGCTCCGCAACTTGTACCCCTCCCATTCGGGGTTCACCACGTCCCGGGTCAGCTCGAATCGAGTCATCGCCGGGTTGGGGAGAATGGCGCTCCATTCCCCAACAAGTGCACGAGGTATCTGTACACCTTCTCGGTCTACGACGGACCAGCAGGCCATCGCCTGTCGCCCGACCCCAAAGAGCGAAGGGGTTAATAGCTGGACCATGATTTCAGTCAAGGCCAGCTGCAGACGACGGCGGTTTACTGGATTACTGCGGTCGGAATCCTCAGCGAACGCACGCGAGTGATGTCGCATCATCGAAATTCCCCACTCGATGAAATGGCGCTGAGTGACGTCGGCGCCCTGCAGAGCAGCGGCGGCGGCTCTCGGGTCCTCCATCACGAATGAGAAGGCTAAGAGCTCTTCAATCGATGGATTGGCTGCTTCTCGCGCTAGCCTCGCGTTTTCATCACGCTGTTCATACCACATCGCTGTGCGGTCGTGTCTCGCCGAGCTCGGGTAATATTTTCCGAATCGGGCGTTATGGCATTCCCGCGCGATACTCTGGTGCACGGGCAACATCACAGAGTCGTCGACGGCCAAGTCCGGCATAGTGCTCGAACCTGGCATCGGCGGCGGCTGAGGCGGAGGCTGCGTCGGCGGCGGCAGCGTCAGGGACGGCTGTGCCGGCAGTGGTTGCGACGTCGATGGCTGCGTCGGCAACAGCAACGTCAAAGACTGTTGTGCTGGCGGTGGCAGCGTTGCTTGCACTCCAGTCGGCGTGACTTGGAGTGCCGGGAGCTGGCTTACAGAACTCGTCGGTGGAACGACGGCCGTAGGTGCGTTTTCTACACGCGGTCGCGAATTGACATATTCGCTTAACCACCGTGCCACCTCGTGTGGGATCACGGTCCCCTCAGCGACGACGCCCATCTTGCGGACGAATTGCATCGCGGGGTCGAAACGCAACAATTTCTTGCGTTTCATCTGAGTGATGATCTCGCGAAGGTCCCGCGTGTCTGGCGCTAGGACGCGACGCTCCCCGGAAGATCTGCCACTCGACTTTGATCGTGCTTCTCTCGCTTCCTTCGCTTCGATTGCTTTGAGAGCGTGTTCGGGAAGGGGAATTCCCCGCGCCTCGCAGCGAGCGAAATACCGCTCTTTGCGGTCTCGTTTCCGCTGCTCACGGTGAGTCAGCGGACGGCGGCTGGTACCGGGACGAGAGACTCGCTCTTCGTCGCCAGAAATCCAGACTTCTCGAGTCTCTTTACCGTCCTTCATCTGACGGTTGACAAACACTCGTGGTTTGTGTTGCTTGGCGGAGTCGCGCGGTTGTTGCGCTGACGTGCCCGCTCCATCGTCTAAGGTCGAGTGCCTTTCGACGCACTGTTTCTTCGACCGGCCCGGGGAGCGCGATTCGCTGCCCCCGGTTCCCTTGGAGCGCTTGCGCTTCCTTGGGAAATTATATTTTGGGCCGAGAATTCCCAAATAATGTAACTGCCACATTTCGGCTTGTGACGTGAGAATCCCCATTCTCGGTCGCCACTGTGGCGTAACTTCTCCCTGCCGAATCTGCTCGCACCACAGGTGTATATCGGCGGTGCTCATTCCGTCGTCTTGCAGGATACGCTCTGCAACCGCCGGCGCAGTGTCGATTAGCTGCTGGCGGTAGTGATTATACACTTCTTCGCGGGCCTCCTCGGTCTCGGCCGCTTGCCACGCGAACAATACATGCTCCTCCACTGGCCTGCCGGAGTATTGGCTCGACAGGGCTTGGTGGAAGATCGGAGACTTCGGGTCATCGCTGCGAGCGAGCTCTGCAGCAACGACGTCTCGCACCGACTCCGGGAACGCGTCCAGGAGTGTACAGTCGTTAACCCAACGCTTGGCGAGGGCGCGTGAAAATAATACGCGCAGGCGGTATGGATTTGCATCCTCGCCAAAGCAGCGGCGCAGAAAATCGGGCAGTACGCCTCGATAAATGCCCGCTCGCACTATGCATGCGGGGCTGAGCGCTCCCCACGTGTTTCGGAGCTCCATCTGCAATGATGGAAATAAAAATAATTACTACAATTGCCAATAACACGGAGATAAATAAGGGTGGGCTCGAGGAACGTCGCTGAAACGTGCGGCCGTTCGTCGAGTCCGATTCCTGCTCATTGATTCGTCCTTGTCAGGAAGAAAAGAGTCTTCTTGGCACATCTGGCTCACGTCCAACGATAACCACGAGACGGAATCAGGCATCTTAATCTGGAAATTCTCTTCGGATTATTTAATATTTAAAATTAATGTGTAATAAATTAAATAAACTCGCGAAATCGTTCGCGAAAATTTCAAATGACAATTTTAGAACATGTAAATAAATGTTCTTGTCGTAAAAATAAATTTATCTAATAATAACTCCAAAATTCGGAGTTAAAGTCGAGTTAAGAACGAATCTAAAATAAATTAGTGTCATCGGAAAAAATTCGCGAATAAAATAACGAATAAAATAGAAAACAACGTTCTATAAATTATTCCAAAATCTACCCAATAAATTAGTCCCATTCCTTGGAATATAAAAAGAAAGCTTGTTTCCTTTGTCTCGTTCGTGTCAATTGTCGTGAGTCATTTTCAAGGAGCGAGGCGACATTAAGTCTGCGATCGCGTCCTTGAAAACAAACAATAAGGAGAAAATACAATCGCTTGCGCGATCGTGGGTATTAATGCATCAATTATTATTGCGAACGCAGAGCGTTCATGTCAAGTATTAGTCAAATGTGTCTTTAATTCAACCGCACGGAGCTAAATCTCGTGCGTCGATGTCGACTACTACCTGATCGAGTGGAATCACGTTAACGTCCTGATCCCAGTTCTCGTCTGCTTGATGCTCGATTTCAAGCATTTCCTTGTCCCCTCCTTCCTCAGCCATCGTGAGGATTGCGCGTTCAGTCAGACCACGATAAAAAAACTTAAAACTCCTCGTAAAATGGATCAAAAACTCGGTTAAGAATAAACTCGATGTGTATCACGTGCGGACGGCGATCAGCTGATTTAGCGGAAGTCCGGGTGAAAACGAGGCTATCGTGGTGGGTTCTGGGTAATTTACTCCAGAACCAGGTGTTTGAGACTTGTGCGCAACAGCCCGTGCGCATGTTACGCTACGGGGCTCCTTTGTTTCTACGCCCGTGCGCGATTGCTGCTACGGGGTCTTTTGCACGCGGTATCCGACCCGTGCCGATAATTTTGCTACGGGTCCCGCGTTTCCACGCCATCTTGTGACGTGAATTCGACCGATATCCGCTTTGTTGGACTTAGCGAAATTTTCAGAGTCTCGGATTTTGATGGCTAGCGCTGTCGATCGATCAATTTTTTTGTTTTTCAGCGTCGCCATCGACTCGTAACGTTTTCTACTCCTTTCCTACGACCTTTCCGTCTTTTATGAACGGATTACTTCTACGAGGCCGCAGGTGATGAGTCGAGACAGGTACGATTTCTTTTATTTTTTGTGTCTGTACCTCCTCATGTGTATTTCCTTTTTTATCCGTGTTTTTTGTGTTTGTTTCAGGAGTTTCTCCTGTTTCCCCCCCGACCAAAATTGAATCCGGAACGGATTCAACTATCTCGTTTACCGGAGGTGGAGGGGCGTCGAAATACTCCTCGTTGTCACTCGGCGGTGCTTTTTCCGACTCGCCAGCGAACATATCGACGATTTGGCCGTCAGTTTTGGACTTGACTTGGCCCTTGCCCCACATTTCTTGCGGGAATTCCGGAATGTACGGAGTTAACTCTCGTACTTGTATCGATTTATGCTCGGTATTGTCCTCGAGCTTACGTAATTTATACGCGTTACCGCCATGCTTGTCGATGATCACATACGGACCATCTCTCCTGTCGGCCAAGCTGGCGGTGATTCCTCTCGCTGCATTTGAGAGGATGTGGGTGTCTTTCCACACCAAATCGTTAATCTCGAAATTCACGAATTTTCCACCGCTTTTATCTTGTAAAATGCGGTCGCGCATGTTAAAAATGTGCGCCATCATATGCTTGTAAGTGTTGGAGATGGTTTGCTCCAATTTATACACGTGTGACGATTCTACTTTTGGGCTAATTTATTAGTCCTTTTGAGATAGATAATTCGGTTTATACAAGACGTTGCTAAGTTTAGCAACAACCTAACCGAGATAAGCTACGGAAGCCCTTACAAACATGAATATGTGATCAAGTAGAAATAACTTACAGTTTTAGTGTGACATAACATATTTATTACTAAATATTAATCAATAACAAAGATGGGTTCTTGACACGTGTAAACGGGCGGCATCAACTGGTTGAGGATCCGGGCGAAGCCAGAGGGATACGGCTGACTTGCGGCATCGTCACAAATATCGCTACGGAGACGTATTTGGTCCGCAGCTCGAATATCTAAACATGCGAAGAGTCCTTCGCATTAATCGGAATATTCGGCAGAATATTCCATGTTCCAAATGAATAAAAGTAAAATGGTTAAAGTAATATAACAAATGAATTGTTATATAAATAATAATTGGGCGGGGATCGTCACGACAATTGAGAGAACGTCGCGGGAGTTGTTGAGACTCCATCCGCCAGCACGCCTTACGACGACAAGATCTCGTGATCAGGCGCCGAGTATTTGATTGTACGCTTTAATTCGCTGTCGGTGGTACCAACCACCAGGTAAACATTTCTATGGACTTACCGGGTTTAAAAGATATTGCCAATACAGGATTACCAATGCCCGAGTAATTTGTTTAACACAGTGTTGTTCAACTCCTGTTCACGGGTTACTAACCCGGAGGGTACGATGGGGCGGGGACCGTCACGACGGTCGAGAGAACCATCGCGGGAGGATTTGACTCCTCCATCCGCCAGCATGCCTTACGATGGCGGGATCCAATGATCGAGCACCGGGTAAATATTAATCGGCCACTGCCGTTGGATTACCATTATCCAGGTAGTTGTTTTATCGCAACATCTTTAGATATTACTCACGGGATACCAACCCGGCGTGTCACCTGTGCATTAAGCCTTTACCGACTTTTAACGAGCGGAAGGACCAATCGTAGAAAGACGGGAACCTGCGTGGGCTGTTTACAACAACCATCCTGCAGCGGACTGTGGCCAGTTAGCTGAGGGACCTACTTTCATTTAGCAAGGTCGTACTGTATACGACCGTTATATTAAGCCACCGTACGAAGTCCTACTGTCCCGTAGAACAGCTGGCTAACGTTACGGGGCTATTTCATGCGGATGCATGTCTATTACCGGAGTTAGCCTTCCCGAAATAGCCCTACAACAGCAATAACAAAATAGTAATGAATACTAACTGTGGAGAGCTGAGGTGGCCTGATGTGTCGATAGAGAATAATGAAATCAAACGATAACAATTCAACTACAGACAATATACAAGTTCAGTTATCAAGCAAGCAAGCTCTGGGGAAGTGAAAAACTGATGCTTATATAGTTCTGTAGAACTACTAGATTGGCGACAGCCAATCAGCGTACGAGTCGGCGGATTCGTGGGTCACTAGTCCGGACCTAATATATGACTATGTCCAGATGGGCCCAGTTGGGGTCCGGAAGGGTCCGATTGGTTCCCTTCGACAGGTAAGTAAAGTGGATATTGATTCGATAGAATCAACATCATCAAGTAATTAATACTTAATTTATATCGAATAAAATAGTTATATTTTATTCACCGTGTCTAAATAATTATTTATCACACTTTTTAGTTTTAACCGAGTTTGAAATACGCGCGTTGGTTAAACAGCGCCATCTATGGTGAACATTGATAACTATCGATTTGTAATCATCACACACGTACTCATGTGGTTTCTCAGGGTCCACCACATTTACCGACTCTGCCACTCGTGGGTCCCAAGGCACTCGTAGCTCTCGGGCGAAGTTGAGGTAGGCCGGAGAAAAATCTCTCGTCCTCGAGACTGTTGTTCGTATGCTGAACGCGATCTCCCTCAAGTATTCATCCCACCTATTGTGGATGTCAGTGAATATACTTAATGCATATTTGATATCCCTGTTGAGCCGCTCAACGGGATTTGTTCTGGGATTGTAGGTCGAAGTATGTGACGCCACAATCCCGAATTTCTCACAAAACTTACCCCAAATTTTCGAGATAAATTGGGGTCCGTTATCGGATATTATTTTACGTGGAAATCCGTAACGTAACGCTACGTCGTAGATACATTCAACGATTTTTTCTGCTGAAGGTCTAGCGACGGCGTACAACTCGGGCCAACGAGTTGCTACGTCCATTATAACGATAATGTACGCATTTTTATTTCCCGTAACGGGTTTTGGGCCCATCACATCGACACTTAAACAATCAAAAGGCGCGTAAGGCCCTAAGAAAATAGTTTCGAATGGTGATTTACTCCTCGGCTTGCACGCTTGACATCGCTGGCATTGGTGGACAAAAAGAGCAATATCTTTTTTCATCCCTGTCCAGTGAAAAAGCTGTGTAGCACGATAGAGTGTTCTGCTTACTCCCGCATGGCTCGCAAGCGGGTGCCTGTGTAACAACCACAGCACGCGACCGATTAAGGAAGCAGGTATTACTACCTTTACTGCGATGTCCGATTCACTCAAGTCATCTTGGTGATTTGGGTGATGTTTCACCAAAAGGCCATCATCCAATAGGTAATCTATGGATTCGTGTGCATAACGACGCTTCTGCCTTCTGGTCAGATTGGGCGGATATTTTCCCGTCAGTACGAATCTAGCTCTGTCCCGACATTTTTTGTCTAATTTTTGTTGCGCAATTATTTCCTCCCTTGTCGGGGGATTGCTTTGCATTTGCTTGCCGACATGAGCGTGGAAGGCGCTTAGAAGCGGGTCATTTATTCTCCGCTCTAGCTTAAATTCCCTCTTTGCATCTGGGTAATTGTCAGCAGCTGGTTGGTATAACCGCGTCCAGAATCCGCAGAATTTTACCTCTGCCGGAGACGCGGTAGGAATTTCATTCATTTTCCTTAAATCCCAACGGTGACAACTCGTAGGGCAATAAATGATGCGGGAGTCATCCTCGCCATCATCGTCAGCGTCGATTGGATCTGACACTGGTGCCCGTGACAGAGCATCAGCCACGACGTTATATTTGCCGGGCTTGTATTGAATGGTCAAGTCGCATGCCATCAGTTCTAACTGCCATCTGGCTAGTCGACCGGCTGGCTCCTTTAATTTCATCAGCCATTGTAACGCTTGATGATCTGTGTGGACTACAAATTTGGTATATTCGAGATAATCTCTGAATTTCCTTATAGCCCACACAACTGCCAAACACTCCAACTCTGTGGCGTTGTAATTTTTTTCAGCGCCTTGGAGTTTGCGACTTATAAACATGCACGGCAGGTCTTGTTCGACTCCGTCGCGCACGTGTGTTTGGAGCAATGCTGCTCCCAACCCAACTCTGCTGGCGTCCGTGTGTAATATGAACGGCCGGTTTAAATCGGGTAGAGGCATTACGCCGACTTCCGTCAGCATCCTCTTTATCGCATTAAATGCGATGTTGCACTCACTTGACCATACAAATTCGTTTTCATTCTTCAGGAGGTCGGTAACTGGGGCTGCCACTTCAGCTAGACCCGGTAGCAACCTGCCGAAGAAGTTTATCATTCCCATAAACCGTTGGACACCTTTAACGTCCTCGGGTGGTGGGAAACGATTAATCGCATCGATTTTTTCGGGGCCAATAGCTAAACCATTGACTCCAATGCGATAACCCAAGAAGGCAAGCTCCTTTCGACAGAACTTGCTCTTGCCCGGGTGAACGTGTAACCCAGCTTTTGCCAGCCGGGTGAGCACTTGGTCGATATGCTCAATGTGCTCTTCAAATGTTTTTGAGACGATGACAATGTCATCTAAGTATGCCCACACAAACTGATGCAATATATCACCCAATACGCTCTCGATTAGTCTCTGAAAGGTACTGGGAGCATTCACTAAACCAAACGGCATGACGTTGAACATCAACCGTCCAATTGGCGAGTAAAATGCTGTCTTTAGTTTATCCTCTGGCCTCATTTCTACTTGCCAGTATCCCTTCGACAGATCCATCGTCGTAACCCAAGAAAAGGGGCTAAGCTCTCTCAAAATGGATTCGATCGACGGCATCTGTATGGGATCTATCTCCGTCACCGCGTTTAATGGGCGGTAATCAATGCATAGGCGTGGGTCCGAGCCCGGGCGCATCACGAGCACAACTCGCGTCGCGTATTCTCCCTGGGCCTCGGAGACAATGCCACTGTCTAGCATTTCTTTGCACATTTTTTGCACTATTTCACGTTTTTGCGGGTTCATTCCCTTATACGCAACTCGTATAGGTTTATTATCCGTCAATTTAATTTCGTGAATAGCCCTATTCGTTCGGCCCGGTTTTTTCGACAGGATCCCCTCATATTTAAGTAGGACCCTTCGTAGGGCTGCCGCTTCGTTTAATTCTAAAGCGGCGTCGGCGACAAGCGTTTCCACTACATTGTCCCGTTGCAATTCTGCTACGAATGCTTTAAAATCGTAGTCTTGAACGAATTTCTTTAGGCCTTTCTCCCACTGTGTCTTGTCGGCCGCTTCTTTGATAAGAGCTGGTGGCACGACAATTGCGGGTCTTTCTCTATCATTTCTGATATAATTCCAAGATTTCGTTATTGGATTTGGTTGTATTTCCATTGACGCCATGAGGTCTAAGCCCAACAGAAAAATTCTGTCGCACGTGGGCAGGACCAGGAAAGGGTGCTGTTCTACCCCTCCGAGCCACTCCATGGTCAATAATATTACTCCTTTTGGACGCGCCATTCCGTTGGCGGTTTTTAGACGTACATTTTTATTAACGCCTTTTATCTTATCGGTGAGACCCAATGATGCTACTATGTCTTCGGAAACGAACGAGCGATCTGCTCCCGAGTCTAATAGTCCCATAATTTTTTCGCGTTCTATTGTCATGGGCAGCATACATAGGCGGCTGGTGTATTCGACCGCCACGTTGCACATGAAAACACGAAATTCTTCTGTCTCTTCGACTACTTGAGGTAATTCTTCAAGCAGTAGGTTCGGTTCTTCCGCCTCAGCCTCGGCGTTTGCGGTAATAACCTGCAAAGCGTTGTTGGCCCTGTCTTGGATCTGGGCGTTAGCTATGTCACTACCCATTTCTTTGACTGGTGGCGGTTTATCGAACCCTTTGTTAAACCCCTTCTTCTTCATGAATAGCGCAGACGGTCGAGAAGTTATTTCTTCGCCGCCTGCGCTGACTCGTTTTTTGACTCGTTTTTTGCCATGGCGAGTTTAATCTCTGCCATCTGCTTCATTATCGCGTCAAACTTAGCGTCTTCTTTCGCTGTTCTTGGGCACTCATTGGAATAGTGACCCGGTTGGTTACACTTGAAACAACGAATATTTGATTTGTCTCTTGGGGCTTCAATCGATTTTTTCTTTTCAGGGTCTGCTTTCGACGGTGGCGTGTAATTTTTTCGAAAATACTTCGGAATTCGGCCGGCATTTGGTTTTAACCTGGCGCGAAATTCTTCTACCGCTCTATCTCGATGGATGAGATGTACTAGCGGTCCTTCTTCATCGCAACCCGTTGATAAGGTATCGCGATAGCTTCGTATTTCTTCGTCCGTCGAATAATCGTCTTTTTCTTCTTTTTCGTCTGATTTTCCGACATTTTGTTCGGCTTCCTCCCCCTCCTTGACCTCCTCCAATGTCGCTTGCATGGCTGACGCTGTCGGTGCCTTTTTAGGGGCGGCCAAAGGGTTGGAAGGCAGCGTGGATGTCAGTTTATTTTTTATTTGTAAACCAACGCTAGCTTCTGCCAGTTCCATTATACCGCTAAGATATTCAGTAGGGCGCATGATTTTGTCTGTCGCCTTATATCTTTCCGCACTCAACTTGAGACGGTTTGCGGTTGCTGCTTTCTCCGCTTCGGGTAAAGCGGAATAGTATCTCTTCTCGATATCTATCGTGTTCTCGAACAGAAAGGCGCTCATTTCCTCGTAGCTGCCTCCTGTCGGTGCCCTTTCTTCAAGTAGCACCCGTTGCGAGTATTCCGACAAACCACCGAGAAAGAAAAGGTTGAATCCCGTGGCATGAAATTCCATCGGGGCCTTTTCGAACAACAATCTGGCGCGAATGTCGTAATCCATTATGGTTTCACCAGGCATCTGGCGAAGACCTCGCATCTTTCGGCTCACCTCTTCGGGTGTCTCGCCGTAGCGCAGGTCGAATCTCATTAAAAAGTCGTCCCAATTGACGCCTTTCAATCCTTGGTACCACTCACGTGCCGAGCCTGTCATTAGTTCGACAATACCGTGGGTGAGCATGTCTCCTACGGTGGCTTTAGTGGCAGTCTTAATCCGAATTACTTCGTCAAGGAAGCGATCTCCCGCTTTCCATGACCCGTCGAAACGGTTCTGAATATAAAATTGCCACCTAATATTCCCGGTGACACTCATTGTATCACGCCGGGAAACAGCGTATTTTTTCTTTACGCGGTCGCCAGTACTACAATTACGATCGTTTCGTTTGCTCAGATCGATTCCTTCGGCCTTTAACGAGCCAAGCAGGGCTCTTCCAAGCTCTCCCATCGTATACTGTCGACCCGTCGAATCGGTAAACGCGCTTTGTCGGGGAAGGTCCTGAAACTCCTCCCGTCGGTGGTCGCTATTTTCCGATCGACGTCGTTTCTCTCTATCGCGCGGAGAGTTGGATCTCTTCCGGCGATTACTGGATTTATCATTTCGCCTGTCGTCGTTGGACAAGGGGTCGGAGCTGGGGTCGGAAGACGGTGATTGGCGTGGCAGGTCGCGCCGTGAAGAGCTTGACTCTTTCCGGCCCCTACGACGGTCGTCACGTTCCCTTTCCCTGCGTTCATCGCGTTCTCTTTCCCTCCGTCTCTCTCCGGAACCTCTCTCCGAATCGTGATGACTGGGTGCATTCGACTCCAGTTCATCCGACGACGAATCACTGTTTCCGTAGTGATACTGTTGCTGTCCTCTCTCGCGTTGACGTTCCTCTCTTGACGACGTGCGGTCTTCGGAATGTTTTCTCGAAGGTCCGTCGTCTTTGAGGATGGGTACCGGCTGTTGCCAGTCGCTACCCCGCGGATCGTCACGTTGTCGGCTCGTGTGAGTCTGTTCTTCGTTACGACGCGCGTTGTTCGCATTTATTAATCGGTTGATAGCGTTGTTAGTGTTATCGTCTAACGCCATCATGCGAGGTCGAACGCGTTGTCCGGTTGAAACTTCCCGTTTGCGTGGAGTGACTGGCACCTCCTTTTTTCGCTCGGGTTTAGGGCTGACCTTCGGCGTGCGCTTTGGGTCGCCTTCTACGCTCTCGTCGGACAATTCGGACGAGCTAACTTCTGGCTTGCGAACGGATTTTGGTTTGTCTCGTTGCAGCCTAGCCATGAAAGCTTGTTCAGCTTCTTGCTGAGAATGGAATGCATAACGATGTGCACGTAAGGCTCGATCAACTATTTCAACCTCTTCTGGAGTGGTCGGAACGCGCTGGGATTTGCCGTACTCGAGAGCTCGCGCTTCTCTTTCCGCCAGCTTCCGTTTTCTCTCGCGGATGGCTTGTCGGGCCTCATTCTCGACATCCGCTTCGAATTGAGCGGAATCTACCATTTGTTGAGCATATGCGCCTTCAACAACGGTGATTTCTGGGGATAACCTGTGCACTCTTAAAGCTGCACGTACGATTTGTAATGTTTCGTACACAGTTATTTTTCCCGTTGGCAGAGTGTATCGTACACCTTCTGCCTGTGCCAACTGCATCGTGTCAACCAATGTGGCCGAGACGCTGTAAGGCTGGCTCGGAACACGCTCAGTTTTTGACGCATTGGACTTGTGTCCTTCGGACCTGACCGAAGCTGGGCGGCTTTGCGTAATTGGCGTGTTTAGTGCCGAATTAGCTGTCGTATTTGAGGCCGTCTTTTGTATTGGAGACGCCGCTTTCGGACTGCCCACCTCGGTGTCGTGCGTTAGACGAGGCGATGGGTTACGGGATAATACCTCGTTTCCGCTCGTCTCGCCGTCACGGTTAGAACGCGGCAGTTTGGAGTGAGATTGCTCTTCACCCCGCTCTGTCTCGTCCAATCGCTGCCTCGTCTCGGAACGAGACGAGTGCGATGCTTCCGATGCGCTTCTACGATCGGGTTTAGGCTTGCGCCGTTTTTGCCTCGCTTCGTGCGCTGAGGCTTTGGGTAAGGGACCTCCAGATCGCAAATGATAATCGGCGCCTTTACGGCTACCAGCTCTCTTGTTTGCGTCGGAGTCGGAATCCGTTACTCGGATATTGTCTGCCATTTTTGGGTATGAAAATGATCTCAAGTTCTATTCGAGTCGTTTAAATCGATCCCGGACAGGCCCCCACGTGTCGCGCTCAACTCTGTCTGTCGCTAACTCGTGGTATGAGTCACTTACTAATTTCGTAACACCGCTTTACTCAAGCGGTTACCCAAAAGAATGTAACACGGCAAACAATATAAAAGGGTAAATATAATAAATGTATTTATTATACGGGAATGTACAGGTAAAAGGTATAAAATATGTAAAGGAATAAGGGTAAAAGGTAAGGTGTGTGAAGTTGGCGGGAAACTGGTCGAGGTCGTCCTTTGTTGGCGCTCTGGATCCAGGATGGCGTCCGCGTGGCAACGTGGTGTCGTCTTGGGCCGGCGTGGCAATGAATGGCGTCCTCGTCTCACGTTTCTCGTTCGGTCCTTCGGGCTCACGCTGGTCGGGCGCGAGTGAATGCCTAAAAGGTCTTACTTCTGGTCTGTTGTCTAGGTTTAGGGTTTTGTTTAGGTGTCCGGCGATCACACAGCGGCGGACGCTTGGTGGTTCCCGGCGATACACACAGCGGCGGGAACGCTCGTCGTGGTTACTGCAATTTAGGCTTGTGCGACCGTTTGTCTGCACAACTCGCTAAATTGGAGTAGGGTTACTATTTCTAGCTGGCTTGCTAAAATAGTGTGGTAATCTTGTTTCGCAGGTTACTCTGCGGAGGTTAACACAAATCAATCGTACTCACGTTGGAAGTCCCTTGTCCTAGGTCACTCCTGAAGTCTTTGTACTTAGGCTTGATCGTTTTAGGACGTTTGGCTTTTACGTGTATCTTGGTTGATTTTTGTGTTGGTTCTGCCCGCTCAATGCAAGGCGAATTCCTTTGCACAAAGCGGGGGGTGACAGGTGACTAAAGCCACCCAATAGTGGAGAAGACGAATCTCCCCCACTCCCCCAGGGCAGACGCCCGTCCATTGACTGGATGTCAATGCTCTGAGGGAAGGGAGGCGCGCGTGCGACTCCCCTTCTTTACCCGTATGTAGGCCACGGGAGAAACTCTTCGTGCCCCACCCCAGTCGGGTCACCACAACTTCCACAGAGATGATTCTCATCTATAAACATTCACCACCTTATTGAAGATTTTAATAGTTTTAATGATGTTACTAAATTCTTCAAGACAAGTTTACTTTATTAATCTATATAATTTTTTTTCGCCCAAAAAATGGCGTTTTTCGCTTAAAAAAAGGCATTTTTCGCCCAAAAAGCGGCGTTTTCGCCCAAAAAAGGCGTTTTCGCCCAAAAAATGGCGTTTTTTACACAAAAATGGCGTTTTTCGCACAGAAATGGCTTTTTTCGCCCAAAAAATGGCGTTTTTCGCCCAAAAATGGCGTTTTTCACACAAAAATGGCGTTTTTCGCCCAAAAAATGGCGTTTTTTACACAAAAATGGCGTTTTTCGCACAGAAATGGCTTTTTTCGCCCAAAAAATGGCATTTTTCGCCCAAAAATGGTGATTTCACCAAAAGTAATGTTTTCAACAAAACAAAAAGATGTTTTTTTTTTTAGCCAAAATGGTGTTTTTTAACCAAAAATTGTATTTTTTTTTGCCAGAGAATGGTATTTTTTTAACCAAAAATTGTATTTTTTTTTGTCAGAGAATGGTATTTTTTTAACCAAAAATTGTATTTATTTTTGCCGAAAATATAGTGTTTTTGAATTTTAAATTGTTTTTTATCCAAAAAAATAATGTTTTTGCCCAAAAAATGTATTTTTACACCAAAAATATCAATGAAACATGCTATTTTTTTTACTTCTGATCCAGCGCCCAATTTTCATAATAAAAGTTAATTTCATTAGTGAGTTTGCGGTTGCCAATTGTTCCTTATAATTATGAGTTACAAGCTCATAATTATAATTATAATTACTTCTTGGATTAGGCACTTGCGGTACAACAAATATATTTTATAAATTATACTTATAAATACCATGTGAACAGTACAAATCCCTTGTATGTAATAGTAGAACAAATCCATATGCAAAAGAAAATAAAAATCTGTAGTTTTACTAATTTGACATTTTTCAGACATAAAATTGTCTTCCAGTTTATCTATTTGCTTACCTGGAATGATTTTAGTTGTTTCTATCCTTCGATGGCAGAAAGAAATTGTGATTGAGGCTGAATGTTGAAACAGGTCAGGCAGCCATTTTGAATTTCTATTAGCACCATCAGCGCCATTTGCAATAGTGGGAGGAGCTTAAAATAGTGTTAAGCGATCTGATTGGCTCCCTTATTTTACAAAATAGTGTAAAAATTGAGGAGTTACGTTATGTTATAAGTCCAATTTTATAATTATGAGCTTGTCACTCATAATTATAAGGAACAATTGGCAACCGCAAACTCACTATTGGCATTTTCTGAAGAAATACAGATAACTCATCATGTGTTTATATGGCTACAAATTTTTTTTAGATGTTTTTATATATTTTGCAAGCTTTATTCTCCACTCTTTTGGAAGTTTTTCATGTTTTTCTCTCACCCCTCCATCCAGAAGTCCAGGTAATCGATCTCGCTGTGCTACACTTAATTTTGGTGCCATGTTAACATCAAATTTTTGCAAACTAAGTGTTTAATTCTTTTCCTTTAACCATGTTAGGAGTATGCAAATTTTGTGTGGTTTTAGAGTTTGAATACATCAAGGAAATAAAATACAACAAAAGTTAAGATTTATTTTTTATTATATATTTAAAATTTTAATTTACAATAACCTGGTCCTGTGTAAGTGGATTTGGAATGATATTTATTTAATGTTTACATCAAACTGTATAGAAGGAGAATTTAATTATAAAAACAAATAATAAACCTGAAAATCTAGAAATAGTATTATTTGATTAAAAGAAGCAAATCCTAAAATAAATTTTTTAATTTGAAAAGTTTGTTATTATTTGAAATCACAACTTTTCTTAGGAATCCAAAAAATGGTAAAATTTGTGCAAAAACTTGGCACAATGTGTGCAAAAACGTGATAAAATGTGTGCAAAAACTTGGCACAATGTGTGCCGAAACGTGACAAAATGTGTGCAAAAACGTGGTAAAATGTGTGCCAAAACGTGGCAAAATGTGTGAAAAAACGTGCCAAAATGTGTGCCAAAACGTGGCAAAATGTGTGCAAAAACGTGGCAAAATGTGTGCTAAAACGTGGCAAAATGTAAGCAAAAACTTGTTAAAATATGTGCAAAAACGTGGTAAAATGACCTGACTAAATTTCCTTTAAGTTCACTAAAAATCTAAGTGTTAGTTGCATTTAAACCTGCAGTTGCCCCCAGGAAAAGTAGACTGCTCTGGCCGCCAGTGGCGGAAAATTGAACTGCTCATTTAGAGCTGGAGCAGCGTGAGTGCATGTGAAGATTTTTTTCGCCATAGGTGTACAATCAATTACCATCCCTGATAGTCTTCCAGGGCTGGACAAGAGAGCACGCCGCCGCACCGATGACTTCGGTCGTTGACCTTGCGGTGGAACGCGACTACGTGGAGATGCTTGCAGGTATACCGAGGGTGGAAAATTCAAGCCACCAGCGAATAATCACGACAGCTATTCACGAGCCGTAGCCTACTGAGATGCGGGAGACGCCGGGAATGACTGTGCCGCCACCACCGCCTCCGACTTTCGAGGAGGTGAGGGTTCTGCGACCCCTAAAACTAGGCGGTGTTCGGGACCACTGCCATCGAGCGGTCCACGACCTCGTCTAGCATGCACACACGGCTCGCAGTGGAAATGGGAAGGGAAAGAAATCCCGCCAGCCCGCTGCTGGGTTGTCGTTGTAGTCATCGCACGCGACGGTAGAGGAGATCCCTCAGGTCACTCTTCCTCCGTCAATTCAGGAGTTGTTGGAGGCAGCGCATAATGCACCGTCACCAGCAGCAATCCAGGAAGTAGTGGTCGTGACCGATGAGGAGTCGAAAAACACCAAACGTCGTCGCTATCGCCCAAGGATGCGCCAGGGCCTTGAACAGCCCGGGTAGTCGCCCTAGAGCTCAACTACATTGTACAAACGACGGACCTTTGTGGCCCCGATTTAATTCAGGATCCCGCTGGATGCCAGCCTGATGTAGACGACAAACTTATCAAAATTGAACATTGTTGATAGTGTTATTGATAATTAGGTAATCATTGTGTTTTTTATAACAGTTCATTTTTTATCCTTTGATGTGTGAAAAACAATGTTTAAATTCCCATGGGGGGATATTGTGGATTGAATGTTAATTTAAATTTTTTTTTGATTATTGCCACCGGTTTGCGCTGTGTTGCTTTTCACTTATACTCGCCATTTTGTATGCAACTGTATGTAACCTATTTGTTCACGGCAGTAAAAATCCCATTAATATTGCAAGATGTTTGAATTCATCTATCAAAATTTCAATATTAATAACATCATTTGCAGCCCATACAAAATTATCAACCTATAAATTAGCCTGCTATATTTGGCCAAACATTAAATTACAGTGGGGGGCAAAAGTAAGTTAACAAACACATCATGTTGATTCTAACGGCTGTACCTCAGGAAAAAAGAGAGGAAAATCAATGAAATTTTAACTGGATCCTTGTATAACATCCTACTTTATTCACCTAAAATTTTATCAAAATCTATCCATTAGTTTCTGAGAAAAAAATTTGTTTGTGAAGAGACATCAAAAAGTAAGAGGCAAAAGTAAGTTAACATCCCCATTATCCACAAACAATTAGCCATTCCCATTATAAAATATCCGGCAAATATTAAAATTTATCCATAAACACATGTGTAGTCACTCATACACTTCATTAAAACATCCAAACCACAAGCAATCCCATTGTGAAACACTGAGCAATTGCCTTGACTTTATGCATAGAATCATTTTTCTGCTGAAATATCCATGTCAAAGGCAGTTTATCATCTGCAAATGGAAGCATAACAGTCCTCCAATACTTTTTTATAAGTATATTTGTCAATGATACTCTTAATTTAATGTTGTGGACCGATATCCATACAGGAAACCATCCCTAAGCCATTTTACTATTGGGATGGTTTTTCCATATGGATATCGGTCCACAACATTAAATTAAGGGTATCATGGACAAATATACTTATAAAAAAGTATTGGAGGACTGTTATGCTTCCATTTGCAGATGATAAACTGCCTTTGACATGGATATTTCAGCAGAAAAATGATTCTATGCATAAAATCAAGGCAATTGCTCAGTGTTTCACAATGGGATTGCTTGTGGTTTGGATGTTTTAATGAAGTGTATGAGTGACTACACATGTGTTTATGGATAAATTTTAATATTTGTCGCATATTTTATAATGGGAATGGCTAATTGTTTGTGGATAATGGTTATGTTAACTTACTTTTGCCTCTTACTTTTTGATGTCTCTTCACAAACAAATTTTTTTCTCAGAAACTAACGGATAGATTTTGATAAAATTTTAGTTGAATAAAGTGGGATGTTGTATAAGTATCCAGTTAAAATTTCATTGATTTTCCTTTCTTTTTTCCTGAGATACAGCCGTTAGAATCAACATGATGTGTTTGTTAACTTACTTTTGCCCCCCACTGTAACTCATGTTGAATGTGATGTGTTTGCCTCGACATAACGTACCTCACCCCTCTATGTTACACCCTTGGTTGTCAACTTAACAAGGGGTGCTACATAGATATAAAACATGTATGAAATTCCAAGATTCCACAGATTCCAATTTCAGAAATCTACGCAAATCTCATAAAATCTCGCAAAATTTTGCAAGATTATAGCCAAATCCTGAGATTCCAGAATCCAGATTGCAGAGATCCCTTAGTGGAATCTTACAGGGTGTACGAGATTCCATCCCAATATTGGACCCATGCAACTTACTCTTTTGTGGTATTTTTAAAAAGGTGTAAATTTATTCCAGTACAGAGTAACTTTACACCTTAATGTCAGCTTAAAGGGAATAAGAACAGTCAATGCGGTAAATAATATTAAAAAGCGCTTGCAAAAGGCATGATAAGCACTAGGTCCTACAAGAGCTTTTCACAAAAGAATAAAAATGCTTACCGTTGTGACGATTCTACTTTCAGGGCTGATTTATTAGTCCAATTGAGATAGATAATTCGGTTTATACAAGACGTTGCTAAGTTTAGCAACAACCTAACCGAGATAAGCTACGGAAGTCTTTATAAACATGGCACGTGATCGAATAGAAATAACTTACAGTTTTAGTGTGACATAACATATTTATTACTAAATATTAACGACAAATGATGGGTTCTTGACGCGTGTAAACGGGCGGCATCAACTGGTTGAGGATCCGGGCGAAGCCAGAGGGGTACGGCTGACTTGCGGCATCGTCACAAATATCGCTACGGAGACGTATTTGGTCCGCAGCTCGAGTATCTAATAATGCGAAGAGTCCTTCGCATAAGTAGGAATATTCAGCAGAATATTCCATGTTCCAAATGAATAAAAGTAAAGTAATTAGTGGAATACAACAAATGCATTGTTGTATAAATATTAATTGGGCGGGGACCGTCACGACAATTGAGAGAACGTCGCGGGAGTTGTTGAGACTCCATCCGCCAGCATGCCTTACGACGACAAGATCTCGTGATCAGGCGCCGAGTATTTAATTGTGTGCTTTAACTCGCTATCGGTGGTACCAACCACCAGGTAAACATTTCTATGGACTTACCGGTATGAAAAGATATTGCCAATACAGGATTACCAATGCCCGAGTAATTTGTTTAACACAGTGTTGTTCAACTCCTGTTCACGGGTTACTAACCCGGAGGGTACGATGGGGCGGGGACCGTCACGACGGTCGAGAGAACCATCGCGGGAGGTTTTGACACCTCCATCCGCCAGCATGCCTTACGATGGCGAGATCAGCAGATCGAGCACCGGGTAAAATATTATTTGGCCACTGCCGTTGGATTACCATTATCCAGGTAGTTGTTTTATCGCAACATCTTTAGATATTACTCACGGGCTACCAACCCGGCGTGTTACCTGTGCATTAAGCCTTTACCGACTTTTAACGAGCGGAAGGACCAATCGTAGAAAGACGGGAACCTGCGTGGGCTGTTTACAACAACCATCCTGCAGCGGACTGTGGCCAGTTAGCTGAGGGACCTACTTTCATTTAGCAAGGTCGTACTGTATACGACCGTTATATTAAGCCACCGTACGAAGTCGTACTGTCCCGTAGAACAGCTGGCTAACGTTACGGGGCCATTTCATGCGAATGCATGTCTATTACCGGAGTTGGCCTTCCCGAAATAGCCCTACAACAGCAATAACAAAATAGTAATGAATACTAACTGTGGAGAGCTGAGGTGGCCTGATGTGTCGATAGAGAATAATGAAATCAAACGATAACAATTCAACTACAGACAATATACAAGTTCAGTTATCAAGCCAGGGGATGGGAGAGTGAGAAACTGGAGCTTATATAGTTCTGTAGAACTACTAGATTGGCGACAGCCAATCAGCGTACGAATCGGCGGATTCGTGGGTCACTAGTTCGGACCTAATATATGACTATGTCCAGATGGGCCCAGTTGGGGTCCGGAAGGGTCCAATTGGTTCCCTTCGACAGGTAAGTAATGTGGATATTGATTCGATGGAATCAACATCATTAAGTAATTAATACTTAATTCATTGAATAAAATAGTTATATTTTATTCACCGTGTCTTAAATAATTATTTATCACACTTTTTAGTTTTAACCGAGTTTGGAATACGCGCGTTGGTTAAACAGCGCCATCTATGGTGAACATTGATAACTATCGATTTGTAATCATCACACATCCCCCGGTGACAAGCATAGAGTTTACTAACTCTCGATTGTCATTCTTAATGGATAAGAATGTTCACCTAATTCTATCGAATTAATCCACTTGGTAAGTATTTTATTAACTTAATCATGTTATTTCTTTCAGAAACTTCGTTACCCGATTAGACTAATCACTTCTCTGCACTGCGCAACTCCCGGTTGCTAAGCGACGCAAATGAACTCGTCCGAACATGGATACATGTTCGAGAACATACAAATTTCGATAGAAATTTTATTTCTCCGTCAAATAAACTTATTCATAGTTTATTAATCAACAAGATAGTCAATAAAAATAAATTTATGCAAAGCTTTATTTATCGAAAATCTAAACTACTAATTCTTTATTATGAATGTCATAAAAAATTAACGAATTTCAACTTGAAATTCTTTAACGCTTCGATCAAAGCAAAATAAACACAAAGTTTCCACAAATAATTATGAAATTTGCAAATAAACATATATTAATATGATTAGTTCAAAATAACAACCAAATTGAATTCGGAAAACAAAACAAATTAAATTGAATTCAATTTTAAATCAAACTATATTCTTATGAATATTTAAATAATTAGTTCAAAATCTTGAAACCAAACAAACACAACACTCATGAGAATATTTCTTAATTGCAAAAACACAACAAAACACTGGGAGTATTTTTAGTCATAAAAATCTCCACTCGGAAAAATAAACGAATGTTAACTTTGTCCCTTTTACTCCTTCTTTTCGACGTCAGTCGAATCTTTTTCTTCCTTTTTCTCGACTTCAGCTGAAGTCAGAAAATCCGATTCTTCAGTCGCCTCTGTCGAGACGGCAGAAAATACAGCTTCTTCCGGCGCTTCGATTTCATCCGGACTCGGAGGCGGAAACGGCATGTCGTCGAGAAGCTCAGCCACGAAATCAACGACTGAAAGCAGCTCCTCGGCGTCCTCGAACTGCGCGTCGTCCGAAGTCTCAGACTTAGACGCTGGAGGGGCGCTAGACACGTCGGTTACGGCCGTTGGAGGATCCTCCACGGGTTTAGACAACGTTTCAACAGCCTGTTGAAGCTTACGAGCTCGCCCTCGTGCCAAGATGTTGGTTCGTTGAACCTTGGCAATTTCTCTCGCTCGGTCGAGCGTCAGACAGCCTCGTCCTCGTGACATCGCTCTTGGTCGAACGAATTCCTCTACAACCTCGCTTCCAACGCTGTCGGCGGCCTGGACAGTTTCAGTTGAAACTTCGGAGTCCTCGGACGGCGGCGGCGACTGTCGAAGGAGTTCGACTCTTACGCCGGCGTTGGCTTCAGCGCGAGCCCAGGTGAGGAAGCGCGGGTCGATGTAAACCGCTTCGCCGCGACTATTCAGGAAAAGTCGGCACTTTGGGCAGTGAGCCCAACATCGCTTTTCGTTCGGCTTAATGCCTTTCACCACGTGGGGCTGAACCTCCTTGCGCCACGGCTCCGAACGCGGTCGCGTTTTCCTTCCTCGACAGTTTGGACATCTCATTAATGAGGAACCTGCGGATGCACCGCAGCACCACCCACAGCCGACGCAAAATGGGCAGATCGTCTCTGTGGCTTGGTCCGTCACGATGTTATCGTGAGGTATTCCGGCTGCCATGTCACGCTCGCACTGTTCTTTGCGCAGGCGGGCCTTCTCGTCCTTCTTTCGTGCCTTATTGGCCGCTCGATACTCGCGGTTGCGAGAAACAGGCTCCGAATAACGCAGAGCGCCCGGCGGCGGCTCATTCCATCCGTATTCAGATGCCGAAGACTCAGCACCAGCAGGAAGATGCGTAGCAGACGTTGATTGTCCCGTCACAGTCGGTGCAGCCGCATTCGACGTGTTGGCGACGGTGGGCGCCACGCTTGCAGTTGGCGGCCGAAATTCGGGTGAATGCGGGGCCAACGGGACGTTGATAACGTTTGTGGGCGGATACGCCACCTGGGCCAGCGGGGTCAATTGCGCCGACTCATAAATAGTTGGCTGCGCAGAAGTGGATGGGGCCTGCATCATCGCATTTAAGTCGAGCGGAAGTCCGTCCGGATGGACACTGAGCCAATTTAGCGTCGCGAGTTGCAGCGGAGTCAGGGCGTACATCGAGGCGGGCGCCGTCGATATCGGTTGGGCCCTCATGTAGGCACGTTCCGCTGAACGGCGTTGCTCGTCACTAGACGAGGTGGACGAGCTGGACGAGCTTTCATGACGGTGTCGTCGATGACTCCGTTTTGAGCGGTGTTTACCACTTCCCATCTGCAGACGCAAATAAATTATTTTATTAAAAATAATTCCACTCTAAATAATCATTCCTTGAGTCCAAAGAATTAAAACGTATTGTTCGCAACGAAAATACACAACTCGAGTTATTTATAACCCCTAACACGTGACACTAATGAGTCACATTCCCCTTGTGTTTATGACACGAGAATGGACTCGCCTGACAGCGATTTTCATCGAAAATCGCAACTTGTTGATTTTTCAAAAGAAAAAATCCCCTTAGTTTTATAAACTATTTAATCCAACTTTCGAGTGTCAAGGATAACTTTCGTATTAATTAATTAACACTTAGTCTAATAATTTTTTACATCGAAAATTCACCGCTAAATAATTCATGCAAGCCTCGACCGCGACTTGATTTAAATAATTAGTGCCTACATACTTAAATCTTAATAATTCATTATTAATATTTAACCCAACTATTCGACTGAATAGCTAAACTTCCAGAGTGATTTTAGTGCCGATTCACGCTTATAATACACGTGAATTTTTTAACTTTTATCGGGACGCCGATAATTTATCAATTGTTGCGAACAATTTTCAATTCTTTGGTCAAAGAAAAATAACGAAACTACTTACTGTTGGAAGTTTCGTGTTTGAAGCTGGCTAAATGAATTAGCGTCGAAATTCTCAAGTCGAAAAAATGAAGAGGAGACGAGGGGACGAAGTCACTTGTATCCACGTGTTTAACGAAGTGTTTGTGTGCAATGAACCCTGGGAATTTTATTCCCTATTAATTATCGGGTTCGAGGTTTAATCACACCTCGTAAATCTCGTATCCTCGTGAAGAGGCGAGAACATCACTTTTCAAAGTAATTCTCTGTATTTTAGTTAAACTACATGTAAATACAACCAAAAAATTAAAATATTCTATCGAATATTTAATTCATCGCAACAAATTCATATTTTAATATAAATTTTGATAAATATCGTAATATCTTGTCCCCCGGTGTTGAGATTATAAATCACTACACCTGTCAGACATGTAAATAATTACAGTCTTCAAGTTTTGAATAAAACTTATCAATTCCAACAAAACTTTGAGGCTTTTCCTCGTTGTTGGTATGGTTTTTTAAATACTGCAGTGATGTTTCGCACGAAATTTTCATCTGCATATTTAGGATTTGGTTTTCGTTCTCGTCGTGGACGAGTGCTAGTTCGTGGAACTATCGGTTGAGGTTTGCGGGGTTTTCGAGGCGGTTTCTTTGGAACTTCGCCTCTTTTTAACGCCGCTTTCTTTTCCATAGCAGTTAAGCGTTGTCTATGTCTATGTTTAGACTTTGTGGGCGCAGATTTGTCAATCTGCACTGAAGTTGAGTCGGATAATTCCATTGGAATTTCTGAGGAAGTTTCAGGAATTAATTCCATTTCTTCAGCATCCGGAAGTTGATTACTTTCGTCCATCCATTTAGGATTTTCTTGAGGCGAGTAAGAGGCGGACTTTTGTCCTACTTTCCAAGTCTCAACCGGGTATGAGGGCGTATAGGGATACAACGCTTTAATATTTACTGATTTTTCAATCGAACCATCCGATAATTTGCGTAATTTATACGCTCCGCCTGGAAGTACTTTAGTAATCTCCCACGGACCATCTCTCTTCTCTGCGAAACCAGCAGAAATATTTTTATCTGCGCACGAGAGAATGTGAGTTTGTTTCCAAACTAAATCTCCAACTTCAAACTCCGTAATTACGAACTTTTGTTCGTGTATTTTCCTGTGTCGTTCAAAATTCAATTGAATTCTGCGATGCATCTCTTGATGCGATCTGCGCAATACATCCAATAGTACTCTGACATATTTTTCTGGATTTTCTTTGTCAAATGAATTGGCATGTTTAATAATCCTTGGGTCGAAAGGTAATGTTACGATTCGTCCCGTGTTCAGTAACATCGGGCTTGAGCCCGTTGCCGCTGAGACATTATTTCTCATCGCGAACGCGAATTCGTCTAAATATCGTGGCCATTGCGTGTGCACATCTGTGTACACAGCCAGCATCGTCTTTATATCTCTATTGGCTCGCTCTGTCGGGTTCGCCTGGGCATGATACGTGCTCGTATGAGACGGGCGAATGTTGTACATATCGCAATACTCATTGTAAATATCGGAAACAAATTGTTTTCCGTTATCGCTCACAATCTTTTTGGGGTGTCCCCATCTGTTTGTAACAGATCTTAATTCTTGAACGCAGTTAGCGCTCGTGGCTTTTGTCAAAGCCTTAATTTCAACGAATTTGGTACAATTGTCAATAATGACAAAAATATATTGGTTTTGGGACCTTCCCGCGGGTTTTGGGCCCATCAAGTCCATACTAATGCATTCCCAAGGATTGGTGTTTTGGGCCCATCAAGTCCATACTAATGCATTCCCAAGGATTGGTCATGTTGTGTGGTGTGTACGGAGCTGCGTGCCTTTTCTGTTGAATAGGTTTGTACTGAGCACAGTGCGTGCAGCTTTTGACGTAGTTCCTGACACTTCTACTCATACCAGGCCAGAAATATATTAAACGTGTTTTCTCCAACGTCTTACTCATCCCAGCGTGACCGCTTAGGGGGTGGCCATGACAAGCGAAGAGTACTCGTTTTACGAGTGAACTGGGTACAACGGCTTTAAAGCCATTTCCCGAATCGTTTAATTCCTCTTCGAACGAAGGGTTAAAATAGATGATCATTTGATCACCATCAACTTCTTTTTTGTCTAAACAATAGTTTTTGACTTTGTTTTTCCATTCTTTTATTTCAGATTGTGGTATCCCAACAACCTTGTCATTTAATAAATATTCTCGAATGCGTTTGCATTCATTATCTAACAATTGAGCATCTATGATTTCTCTCCTTGTAGGAGGGACTTCTTTAAGTACTTCAGTCAACGCACTGTACAAGGTTTCTTGTACTTCCTCCCCCTCCTTTTCTTCAGAACATTCTTTAGAATTTTCTGAAAAATAGGAACGCACACTAGCCAAATATTCGCGTTTCACTGGGGCACGATTTAGTGAAACAGAAGGATTTCCGTCCCACTCAGGCCAGTATTGTTTAATTTCGACAGGTTCCACATGATCTCGAAGAGGAATGTCTTCCTCTGTTAGTGGGGCTCTAGAAAGTGCATCTGCAACTTGATTAGCAGCACCTTTTCGAAAAACAATTTTAAAATTTCCACATTGGATTCTTAAGGCCCATCGGCCAAATTTCCCAGATGGTTCAGGCGTTCGCATCAACCATTTCAGTGCTTCTGCATCTGACTCTAAAGTGAATGTACCATATTCGAGATATGGTTTAAATCGATCGATAGCCCACACGACTGCGAGACATTCGAGTTCCGGCGTTGTATAACGTTTCTCCGCTCCACGTAAAACTCTGCTTGCATAAGCTACAGGTCTGGGTACAGAAATATTTTTCTGCTTCTTTTCATCGAATATATTGACGTCTTGGCAAAGGACAGCTCCTAAGCCTTCATGTGAAGCGTCAGTCATGACAACAAATGGCAAAGTCATATCTGGTTTGTGTAGACAATTGTCGCCACAAAGTAGCTCTTTAATTTTATTAAAAGCTTCTGTCTGCTCATCTCCCCATTCAAATGGAGTTTTCTCATTCATCATACGTGTGTATGGTGCGGCAATAGTTCCGTGATTTGGAACAAACTTCCTGAAGAAGTTAGTCATGCCGTGAAAGCGCTGAATGTCTTTAGCACACGTGGGGGTGGGAAATTTCATGATCGCCGATATTTTATCGGGATCACCGAAGAGACCTTCGGGTTTAATCCAGTGGCCCAAGAATTTTAATTCTGTGCGCCCAAAACGAGATTTCGCTTTATTTATTGTCATGTTGGCTTGGTTAAGCCTTTCCAAAACATCTCGAACATGTTTGAGATGATCATCCCAATTATCTGAATACACAATTACATCATCCAAATAAACTAACGCGTAGTCTTGCAAAGCTGAGCCTAAAATGCCTTCCATCAGACGTTGGAAAGTACAAGGCGCATTGCAAAGGCCGAACGGCATTCGCACAAATTGATAAGGGCCGTTTGGCGTATAGAACGCCGTTTTTGGACGATCTTCCTTACACATTTCGACTTGGTAGTAACCTTTAACAAGGTCAATAGACGTAAAATACTTTGCCGGACCCGTATTATGTAACAAAAGGTCAATACTTGGCATTTGTATTACTTCGACTTCAGTGATGGCATTTAGCCACCGGTAGTCAATGCACATCCTATACGAGCCGTCAGGCTTCGCAACAATGACGGGATGACTTATGAAGGGCCCTTTGGCCTTTTCAATGAGTCCATCCTGTTCCAATTCTGCAGCTAGTTTGGTCATAATGGCTCTCTTGGCCGGGTTATACATTCTATACTGCATTTTGGGCAATGAATGCCCTTCTTTGAACTTAATTCGATGTTGGGTCACGTTAGTGCACCCAACTTGATCACGAAATACATTCGGTATCGATTTAACCACTTCGCGAAGTGCTAGTCTTTGTTCTGGAGTGCAGTCGCTCTCCTCAACTAATTTTTTATCCCAAGTCAACACAGGAGTGTCTGTTAACTCAATTGAGTTGAGAGTGGACGACAGTCCTAAATAATCGAAAGTAATTCGATTTAACGGGGCGAGGGCAAAATTGGCTTCTTCCGACTCATACGGGGCGGACCAATTGGGTTTATCTGCACAAGAGAACTCTTGTAAATGTGGATGCGGACTAATTTTCTGTCTGCGCATGAAATTGTGACCAAGTATCAAGCCACAAACTCGTTTTGCCAAAACGATGAAATTCATTGGTGTAAGTTCATCAGCCCATTGCACGCACAAAGTTATTTGTCCGACAGGCTTGTGTGCTACGCCTACAGCGTTAACCAACATATTTCTGGGGGCCTCTTGCAAAAATTCTGGCAAAGCCTGAGTTTCAGACAAGAGTTGTTCCCCAATGTAACATTGAGATGCTCCTGTATCCATGAGCGCATTGTAGGTGAGCCCACCAATTGTGATCTTCATTCGAGGATCATCTTTATTATTACCTAAAGTAATATTGTGCAAATTATTACCACCTATGACTCGATTGAGTCGACGAAGTCTACAGAATTTCTTCGTGTAGCACTTGTGTGGAAACAATGTCAGATTTTTTAATTGTTCTGTCATTTCTTGCAGATTTTCCTCTACTCCGCCACTATGACTAGTGGCTACTTCAAGACAAGTTGTGTCTATATCCATAAATAAAGATTCCGACGTAGCATTAGCCACTTCTGGGGGATGGAATAAACCTTCGTCCCCCGGATCTAGTTTTTTGAACTAGTCGCACTTGAATCTGTCGATTCGGGCTTGATCAAAGTTTTGACCATTTCTGCCAACGAGTTGGTCAGCGAAGTTTGTAACTTATTTTCAAAAGTATTTAATTTCGCATCAAGTTTAGCATCTAGTGTTGCATCCAACACTTCTTGAGTTATCCATCTGTTATTAGGACGTTTAGAAGTAGGATCCACAGTCGGGGAATCCGGCGTACTTCATTTTTGCAACTCTTCAGAGTTGAAATTTGCACGTGGTTTTAAATCTGGACATTCTCGACGCATGTGTCCTGGTTTCTTACAGTGGTAACAAACTAATTGACCACGTCTGGTCTGATCCACTACTCCATTTATTAGATAAACGGCCTCGCATTCCTCAGGTAACTCTTCATCACAAATATTAAGTTGTTCTTGTGAATCCAAAGTTAAAGATTTAACATTTGTCTTTGGCTGAGGACGAGTGTCAGTTTTCCGAGATGGGAAAACAACTGGATTGGAAATATTTTCCCTTGCTCCATTAGCTGTACGACTGTACAAGCCTTTATTTTTAGTTATAACGGTATAAATCTCTGTCAGAGGTAAATCCGCTATGCCTTGCGTATGCAAAAGCAAATCGTTAGCAGGAGTTACACTCCCAATAAAAAGACAACCAGCCCCTTTTGCATCAAGACTGTCTTGTAATATCCATAACTGGTAATATTTGTGCATAAAGTCGTAAAGACTTTCTGTTTCCAGTTGTTTCAACTTGGTTAGTTGGTTCGTCCGCTCTTGTCGAGTGGCTACAAACCGTTCTTTGAACGCCTGTTCAAATACTTCCCAAGATATGAAATCTTCTCTCCTTTCATGAAACCAACCATGCGCTTGCTCGGTTAAATAACCGGCCACGCCTTTAACAAGCATGTCATCGAGTGACATGTTTCGCAGAAAAGCGACATTTTTTACAATATTGAGAAAGCGTTCGCTTTCTTCTGCTTTTCCGGAGAAAACAGGGATATCTGGCGGTTTCAAACAGTTAGTTTGAGGGACAGAGGCGGAACTTTTTCCTGCCTGCATCAACTTGTGCATGGTTGTGGCAATTGACGCGAGGTCATCAGCCGTCATTCCAAAGCTACTGGGGGGGCGCGAATTGTCATTTGACGATCCGCCATTGTTTGGTTGACTCGAGTTATTTTGACTTGAGCCACCACTATTAGGGTTGAAATTATTCGACCCTCCTTGATTCGGTCTACTGTGGTTACCAAAATTCGAATGGTTATTCGAATTACCTTGGTTCCCATAATTCGAATGATTATTAGAATTATCTCGATTGTTAAAATTCGGGCGATTGTTCGAACTTTCTTGATTACCAAAATTCGGACGATTGTTCGAATTACCTGGCGTACCCCGATTCAAATAGTTATTTGAATTTCCTGGAGTTCCAGTAGAAGGATTATTTGGGTTATTCGAGTTCGGAGGAACTGGGTGACCCCTTTGCATATTAGGTGCTGGACTAGAATTGTTTGCAAATCTAGAATTTGGGTCAAAACGGCGGTTTGGACCTCTTGTCGCACCTGAATTTGGGTTCAAATTTCCAGCGAGATTCGGACAACTATTTGATCCGTTTGGAAAACTTGGATTAGGGTTGGCCATATTAGGCGGACCCAAATTCGCTCTGTTGAACGTATTCTCAAAGTTCTCTGGATTTGTAAATCCTCTTTGTTGGTTGCGAGCGAAGTTATTCGCTCGTAATCGTTGCTGGAAAGCACGATTAAAATCTCCTGGTGTCAAATTCGACTGATCTTGACGAGGAGGTTGTGCATTTTTATTTCTATATCTAGAAATAGGCGTCGAAGGAGTGGGACTAAAATTATTTAATCTTTGGCTGGCTGGGGAATTAGGTTGCTCCGACGTAGCACGATGTGCGTGCACAAAATCTAACACTTCGGTCAAAGATCTAAACTGGTTTGGGTTCAAACCGTGATCCTGACAAAATAATAGACCGCCTCGGCCTAAATGAGAACCTTCAGGAATGCATTCCTCTTCTCCAGGCGGAGTAGGTTCACGTGGAGCCCTATTCTCTCCAGATGGTCCGGCTGTTTCATTTGAAACGCCATTATGGACCGCGTGGTTTTCCACTTCTTCAGTTCCATTAGGAACAGGTATAAACCCGGATAGATTCATTCCACCGGTCAAACAAGTTCTTTCCTTACCACGGGTGTTCATGTGATGCTGGTTATTAGTCATAACTAAACTTAAAACTAAGAAAATTTCCTAAGTCTGAGAGATAACGATGAAGTTGCAAACGTTCAGGAGGATCGCAAACGAAGCAGTGGTCACACTAGTTCAAAGGGAAGTAAGGGTACTTCGATACACCTCTCTGATTGGTCAAGTATCAACGCTAGTCTCGCGAGAGTCCAATCTCGTCCGAGATTGGTGGAAATCATCAAGTTCGTGGAACCGTAATCTTGACGGATTCCAGTGTTACGACGTAGTCACCAAACAAAATGGATACTTCTTAAAATATTTTAAAATATCACCGCATTTATTAATAAATGAATGATCACCTTTATGGAATTTTTTAAAGTTTTAAAACTCGTAATTTCAAAAGACGCGCCGATTCGTTTGAATCGACGGCTTTTCTGCACAACACGGGTTGCTAGGCAACACAACAGCGAGAATTCTTCTTCGCTAAAATTCGAGTGGTATTCCATTCGTAAATTTCGATTTCAATGGCTTGAGATCACGATTTTTAACCAACAATTTAATGTAGATCAAGTCTGTAAAATAAGGTAAACCCACTTTGAAATAAAATATAAATTTTAATTCCTTTGAAAAACGTCAATTTTCTTTCTAATTTATTTAGGCAAATAAATTTAGGTTTAACTTGAAGTCTCAAGCAAAATACATGTGAAAAACATTTCTAAAAATAAAACAACTGTTAAATTGATAGAATTCTTTAAGAATTCCATCAAAAGTCAACTTTTCAAAATTAGGCCCGACCGCGTGGTTTGGTCAGATCGTCGATGACAAAATGACGTTACCCGGGCGGAACCAACTTCAACAAGTTCGGGCAAGATTTTTCCGTTCTTGGGGTTAGGCCTTTAGGCCTGACCACGCGGTAGAAATTATTATTTTGTTAAAACAATCAATCTCTACTGCGGAGAAAACAGAATAAAGTGAGTGACACTTATTATCTTGCGAGAAGTTCTAAAACAGCATAAAATATATTAAACACATATAAATTTCAAACGAAATTTATTTTTTACACACAAAAATCACCATAAACGTTATACTACTCGAATTCACCATAGACATACAAAACTTCAAATTTTATTTAAAATTTGGCAGCCTATCTCGGTAGAACCTCCACTTGTGACGATTCTACTTTCAGGGCTGATTTATTAGTCCAATTGAGATAGATAATTCGGTTTATACAAGACGTTGCTAAGTTTAGCAACAACCTAACCGAGATAAGCTACGGAAGTCTTTATAAACATGGCACGTGATCGAATAGAAATAACTTACAGTTTTAGTGTGACATAACATATTTATTACTAAATATTAACGACAAATGATGGGTTCTTGACGCGTGTAAACGGGCGGCATCAACTGGTTGAGGATCCGGGCGAAGCCAGAGGGGTACGGCTGACTTGCGGCATCGTCACAAATATCGCTACGGAGACGTATTTGGTCCGCAGCTCGAGTATCTAATAATGCGAAGAGTCCTTCGCATAAGTAGGAATATTCAGCAGAATATTCCATGTTCCAAATGAATAAAAGTAAAGTAATTAGTGGAATACAACAAATGCATTGTTGTATAAATATTAATTGGGCGGGGACCGTCACGACAATTGAGAGAACGTCGCGGGAGTTGTTGAGACTCCATCCGCCAGCATGCCTTACGACGACAAGATCTCGTGATCAGGCGCCGAGTATTTAATTGTGTGCTTTAACTCGCTATCGGTGGTACCAACCACCAGGTAAACATTTCTATGGACTTACCGGTATGAAAAGATATTGCCAATACAGGATTACCAATGCCCGAGTAATTTGTTTAACACAGTGTTGTTCAACTCCTGTTCACGGGTTACTAACCCGGAGGGTACGATGGGGCGGGGACCGTCACGACGGTCGAGAGAACCATCGCGGGAGGTTTTGACACCTCCATCCGCCAGCATGCCTTACGATGGCGAGATCAGCAGATCGAGCACCGGGTAAAATATTATTTGGCCACTGCCGTTGGATTACCATTATCCAGGTAAGTTGTTTTATCGCAACATCTTTAGATATTACTCACGGGCTACCAACCCGGCGTGTTACCTGTGCATTAAGCCTTTACCGACTTTTAACGAGCGGAAGGACCAATCGTAGAAAGACGGGAACCTGCGTGGGCTGTTTACAACAACCATCCTGCAGCGGACTGTGGCCAGTTAGCTGAGGGACCTACTTTCATTTAGCAAGGTCGTACTGTATACGACCGTTATATTAAGCCACCGTACGAAGTCCTACTGTCCCGTAGAACAGCTGGCTAACGTTACGGGGCCATTTCATGCGAATGCATGTCTATTACCGGAGTTGGCCTTCCCGAAATAGCCCTACAACAGCAATAACAAAATAGTAATGAATACTAACTGTGGAGAGCTGAGGTGGCCTGATGTGTCGATAGAGAATAATGAAATCAAACGATAACAATTCAACTACAGACAATATACAAGTTCAGTTATCAAGCCAGGGGATGGGAGAGTGAGAAACTGGAGCTTATATAGTTCTGTAGAACTACTAGATTGGCGACAGCCAATCAGCGTACGAATCGGCGGATTCGTGGGTCACTAGTCCGGACCTAATATATGACTATGTCCAGATGGGCCCAGTTGGGGTCCGGAAGGGTCCAATTGGTTCCCTTCGACAGGTAAGTAATGTGGATATTGATTCGATGGAATCAACATCATTAAGTAATTAATACTTAATTCATTGAATAAAATAGTTATATTTTATTCACCGTGTCTTAAATAATTATTTATCACACTTTTTAGTTTTAACCGAGTTTGGAATACGCGCGTTGGTTAAACAGCGCCATCTATGGTGAACATTGATAACTATCGATTTGTAATCATCACACCGTTAATGATTATATCAATAGACGAATGTGTGTAAGTTGGTTTTCAGCGAAAGAAAACATCAATGTGTACTTCAATCTTTCTTGGCTAGTTTTGAGAATAAAAATCCTATGAATTTTTCAATTATCTGCTAATCGACATATGGTAACTATGACAACTGTAATTGATAATTGATTCTGATGTTAAATTTACATTTAAAAAAAATATGACATTTAAACTAAATATATTTAGTTTAAATGTCATGTTTACTTTCATACTGTATGAAATTAAAAGTAAATATGACTTTAAATGACTTTATGATTGATTTTTACTCTCACTGTGACAGGTAGAAAGTGGTATTTATTAATATCACAGCCGAGTTACGAGAATTATCGATCGAACCCGCATTTGTCAATGCTCTATTCCGCCACTAGATGGCGCAATCGCAAACCAGCGGTAAATTCGTATCGCGAATGAAAAATGGTGTACAGCGTTGCCAGCGTCTAAGGCTGCCAGCGTTTATATTTCTAGCATTTTTTGAATATATTTTTTTTTTGCCAGCTTATTGTTATTAAGCGTTTTAAATATTTATTAAAATCTGTTTATATTCAGTTTTTTGCCAGCCTTGTTATTGCCAGCGTTTTTTCTGCCAGCGTTTCTATTTTGCCAGCGTTTTGAGCGCCAGCGTTCGTTTTTGCGTTACGTACACGTCGCGTACAACGATGATTTGCGACTGAAAGCAGGCGATGCCGTCAGGGAGGTTTTGCGACCGGATACGACTTTAGCCCACATTCCGGCGTCAAATTCAATTATTTATCTAATATTTGGGATTGGAATCGAAGTTGTTATACTTAGAGATGTTTGGGGGGCCGGGGAATGCGGAATTAAGGAGCGAGATTATTTAATTTATTACACGCTAAATACAATTGACGCTGGCAACAATAAACGCTGGCAACATCAGAAGCTGACAAAGTATTATTAAAAAAAAAATATTAATAATAATAAAATGACGCTAAATTACGAGAAGCTGGCGAATTTAAACGCTGGCACAACCACGACCCTGAAAAATGTGTAGATAAATATAAAACTATATTTATTAGACTGAAACAAAGCTCAGATAACATTAATATAAATATATACTGTATTAATGTCTATTGTTGTTGAAATACGATTTAATCTCTTTTTCTGCAGAAAAGGAAATGTAACGAATCAATCGATCATTTGATTGATCTGATTGGTGGAACCTACTTCCGGTCCTGGATATCCAGTTCTGATTCTAATGAGGATTTGCATATTCTGGATTATGCTTCCCATATCCACTTCTGGTGATACAGGATTGGTGGGATTCATGGAACACGTGTTCCAATTGGGTAATTGGCCCAACCCTTTAATCCCGTCAGGGTATATATACCCGAACATTATTTGATTTTGGTTGTTGGTATTTGGTGATGATGAAGTGAATTTGGTATTCGGTGTATTTTCTTTTGGTTAAACCATTTGGTTTCTTGTTGATTTATTCGCAAGGAATCGTTGCCTGATTCTACAGAATCATGCAGTCGACCAATTGAAGGTGCAGGTCTGGATACTAATGTTTCAATCAACGATCCCGCCGAGGAGAACCTGGCTCTGTGCACTTCAGTATCCTCCGGGCAGGACAGAGTGGCCATTTGCGGTACAAAAGCATCTTGTTACCGCCAGTAGCACTGGAGATTATGAGAATTGGTTTCATCACCTGATGGTGCCAAAGTAGTCTGCAAGCAGTAACCATGAGTAGCACCAAGTGTTTGGCCAGCTGATTCTTATGATACTTTGATGTCAAAGCAGTCAGTTTGTTATTAGTACCACGAAGGGCTAAACTGCTGTGTGGAGCCGCGAGCTATCGATTCCTGTGTATGTGGTACCGTAAACCACTCGTCACTCGATGGACAAACGGGCTGCTACGCAGGGGACGCTTGATACCATTCTGCATGGCAAGGCGATTCTATCAACGGCAACTGTGTGATTGCGACCGGAAGTCTAATCATTATTTTATCAGCAAACAATATTAACTTGAATACAAGTTAAACAATTAAGTCGGAAGACTTAATTACTTTACATTGAATCCAATGTAACAATAAATTGGCATAATTTATTAGCGAAACATCTAAAGAAATCACAACAATTACGAATTAAATATAATTCATAATT
Source organism: Strigamia acuminata (assembly GCA_949358305.1). Taxonomy (NCBI): domain Eukaryota; kingdom Metazoa; phylum Arthropoda; class Chilopoda; order Geophilomorpha; family Linotaeniidae; genus Strigamia; species Strigamia acuminata. The sequence goes on from OX442314.1 coordinate 7,693,379, forward strand.
GTAATATTGATAAGTAAATGAATACATTTACTTACACCAATATCCTCCCAAAGTTGTGGCGGTGCACGAAAGTCAACCGCACCTCTCGGATCAATCCAAATCTATCGACGCACGATGATTTACACGACAAACCAGGACAGCGAAGCCGACTCAGACTTGGAGACGCAGCCAGACCGGCCACGGTGACATCTTTGCCTGTTGAGCGGTACATTCAGACCGTTCCCGAATCCAGGAGCCACGGACACCTAATGATATTATTTCAGGGCTATTACAGCCAACTTATTGTATAGTTTAGAAGTGATTTAACTTGCCAAATGTCGGCATTAGTCTTATATACATATAATTTAGTATTGATTCTATTGTTGATAACAATAAACTGTAGTGTTTTGATAACTCTTTTGTCTCGTATTTATCTCTTGTAATTTATTCACTTGTATGCGATCTATACTCGGTACTAGCAAAGCTAGGAGTTGTGGTCGTCACCGCCACATCACTTGCTAGGCAAATAACTCTGCAGAGTTTAAAAGGGTAATAAAAATGTGACTAGATATGGTTTTACCCACTGCAGTATGGGGATTTATTACAATGGGCGGGTCGCATACTCATGTAAGAATGAGATAGGGACTCCAGATTCTGGGATTTTGGCCTTTAATCCGTTGTCTAGAGGTTGGAGTCTCCCATCTCTCTTGTGTGGCAGTGCTATTAGGCACGCTACTGTACACCAGCAACCAGCCCATCATACACAGTAGTCCCATGGATGATGTGGTCGGTTACTCTGGACGAACATTCTATCGTACTCATCTAGTACAATCCATGTAGCCACTCATGGAGGCTGCAACAGGCCCCAGGCCATGTTACTGAGCATCACAGTGGTGAATGGTGAGAGGAGCAGAGTCAGCAGCAGGTAGGGTTGCCTCTGCTAGCATTGGGACCGTTACTGCACATACTTCTCTCCCTCCTACCACATGTCCTTCATCTTTGCTATCCCAGCAACGTCTCTCTCACCACACCACTCAGCTCCCTTTACCCCAGCTAAGCCAGTCCACTCCACAAGGTGAGATGGCCTTCGGGCCACTAGGCGGTGTGTGGAGTGATACAGGTCACCAATTGTGGCCAAGCGGTCACAAAAGGATTTTCTGATGTGAATGCCTCAGCATTCAATCAGAAGCTCACCCCTCCTTTTGTGTTTCTTAACTACCTGAAAGATTAACTAAGCTTAATTGTAATTTAGCGGCTTCCTGTTGCAAGAAAGTGCATACCCTGGGTAAGATTCTTAGATTGAACATTGCTCCAATAGGAACACTGGTCACCAAAATACCTCCAATCCAATGAAACATGTGACGATTCTAACTTTGGCTGAATAATATTACCTTTTAAGATAACTTAACCTACCAAATAAGCTAAACATGTGCGCTAACAAATAAGTGAAACTGAATAATGCGTAGTTCACACTTGAACCACTAATGTAGAAGTTGTGACTTTTAGAAAGTCTAATTTCTATTTCTGGACTGTTCACATTTATTCATTAGTCTTGTAGAAATCAGTAATGCAATAATGCAATAACGCAAAAATGCTGGTAGATTGTTTGATTGGGGCTAGAAAGAAATACTGAAAGGTAGGGGTTTGTTTTTCTACTTGTAGCTAATGATCCAGCACAGATAGAAACTTCTACTTTTTTTTAAAAGAAAGAGGGACGCCGGTTTAGTAAACTCACATGTTTTTTAAATTTGTTTTCCACATTACAAGTTGATAAATTTGGGGCTGAAAAAAAAGTGTGCAATCTTGTTTCCACTCTATCTATACCATCGAAATGCATTTTTTTTCATATGTCACGAACCATTAGAGCTAGGATAGAAGTTGGGCTTTTTTTAAAAAAAAAGATTCGGGGGTTCAATTTAAAGATAGGACAAAATCTCGAAGAGTCCAATTGGTTTTCTTCACAGGTAAGTATAAACAGTAATAAATAGTATAAATAGTATAAATAGTATAAATAGTATAAATAGTAACATTGATCAAGTTCACACTAAATTCAGAAGAATAACTTGATAAGAAGTTACTAGTAATATATTATATCTACTTGTAAATAACATATTATCAAGTATATAAAATGTATAAAACTTTAATTTTATATATTTAATCAGTTTAATAAAATTCATTTTCAAATTCACTGCTAAATAACTAAGAGCAACATCTATTGGTGAAATTAGCCATTTATTTAATACGACGCCATTATCGTTACAATTTGTTTTGTTGAAAATAAACCTATTTGTTATTATGAACATAAAATCACGTCTCCAAAAGAATTCCATATGTTATGTATTGCAATGCGCCATTTTTACTCATTAAACTTGACAAACAACTTTTGACAATATTGTATCGCGGGTTGCTAGGCTACCATTGCCTAGTAACCTCGCTCATCCTTATAATAAATAAAGCAGACGTCGTGTAAATTCCTATGCGAGTAAACTTTTTTTCTGTAGGTTTAGCCCTAGAACCCAACATTCTAATGAAGTTTGGTATACGCCCGTCCGATGTGTAGCAATCACATCTGCTACACCGTACACAGGTAATTTTTCATTTTACATTTAGATTAAACTTTTCAAGAAACTGCAGCTTCATAGATTGGATTTACTTTGAAAATAGAAATTATATACCAAATCTGGTAAATTATTCATGAAAAGATAATAAAATAAAATAATTAATCAAATATTTTGAATTTAGATTAAACTTATTCAAGAAACTGCAACTTCATAGATTGGATTTTCTTTGAAATAAGAAATTGTATACCACACCTAGTAAATTATTCATGGTTCGATGATAAAATAGAATAATTAATCAAATATTTTGAATTTAGATTAAACATATTCAAGAAACTGCAACTATCCGTAGATTAGATTTTTCTTTGAAATTAGAAATTCTATACCACATCTGGTAAATTATACATGGTTAGATTATAATACAAAATAATTAATCAAATATTTTGCATTTTGATTAAACTTATTCAAGAATCTGCAATTTCATAAATTGGATTTTCTTTGAAATTAGAAATTGTATACCGCATCTGGTAAATTATTCATGGTTAGATTATAATAGAAAATAGAAAATATAGAAAAACCTATTGAAACTACATTTCAATAGATCTGATTTCTTTTTGGAAATCAAAAATTATGCAGTTACTTTGTCTGGTCACTTTAGTGCCACTCTCGAGGTCACCAACTGAAGAAACGGTAAGTCTTTCTGACGTCGTTTTTGAGACAAATGTAGCTGTGATAAGATAATACTGGATTCTTGCTTGACTGAATAATTCAGTAGAAAAGTATTGTCGCGTCCTACCTGGTGATAGGTTTAATGAGCTAACGTGTATTACTTTACCTGTGATTCTACTAAATATGTAAATTACCCAAATGAATACTAAGTATATTTAAATGAACAAATAGGTTTATTCAATAGGCGTAAGCCTTAAAATACACTCAGTATAGAACTAGAGTCGACTTGGTCAGAGTCGAACAAAGGATTTCCCAAGATGGCGTCGTCGGTTCCGCGTGGTCGGCGGAACAAAGGCGGCGTCTCGAGTTGTCGTAAATTCGTCACGGATTCGTCGTTCACGGACGCGGTGGAATGCTCTTTCGAGTCTTCTATCCGTGCCTGTTGTCTAGGGGTTGGTTTTAGCGTCGCAAGGCTCTGTCCAGAAACGTGGAGTTTCTTACAGCGCGCTCGGACACTTCGCAATGGAAATAATCGTGGGTCGATTATTTGGTGTGAATTCACAAGGGTTAGTTTCCTGCTTTCGCGGGAAATAAACGCACAGTGTAAATTCGTGAGAGTTACAGTTGCACTGGAATCAGCGGTCCTCGATCAATCCTAACTTTTGGTGGAGTTGGCCTGACGGTGAGGTAGTTGCTGTGTTCTTGGTGTCGTTTGTGTAAGTTCTGTTCTTAGGGCGCGAAACTCTACCTGATATAGGCCAGGGTGAGGGGCCTGGCTCGGCCAATGGGGGCCGTCCACGCATCACCTCACCCCCTCGGGGCACGCGCTTCCCAGGGGGGGAAGGCGGAGCCAGCGCGAGGGAACTGACCTTTCTTAGTGACTCATGCGGATGGCGTCCACTGGAGGGACGACCACCCGCGGGGTCACCACACGTCCCTCCCCCAGCTTCGATCATCGATCGGGGCGATTACTGTAGGACACTCGCCAAAATATTCATAAACGCAGTGGAAATAATAAAATACCCGATATATGAATGTCCTATCCAATAAATCGTCAAACGTCGGGCGGCGCGTCGTTAGGCTTTCCGGCGATGCGTATGCTCGGCGTCGTTTGCGTTGTGGAAACGTTCGCTCCTCGGGACGTGTATTCAACGTGAAATACAACGAAAATAAATATAAAGTTTTGTAAAATAAATGTACTCACATGTGATAATGTTATATTATCACATATTAACCAATGTGAAACCAATGTCTGGGTTTCACAATCCAAGCTGTGTTCAAATGTAGTTGAATCTTAAATGTAATGTCCAAAACTGTTAGTTTTCCATGTCTAGAAAATAGGTGAAGTTGGTCCAATCTGGGCCTATTTTCATGAATGTATAATGAGGTGTCTGGCAGAAGAAAAACACACGTACACGGTTGAAAACTAAAACAGAATGAATGACTTTTATTCTGGTGACGTCATTGAATTTACACACAGTACAAATCTTATGACAAAACGAAAAAGGTAATAAATAAAGATACAATCTCTCACCACGATGATGTCATTGCTTTGACATCATCACCACAGACTAACACGTTACGAGAACGTTAACACATTGCGTGTGGCGCCCTCGTACCGCATACAAGCAACAACACTATAACATTTTACATCAAATAAGCCGAAATTCATCCAGTTTATACAATAAACTATCAGCATATATCAAACCATTTACTGATACAAATATGCTTTCACAATTTCGACTTAAGACTCTAAATTCTCGTATCGAAACAATGTTATACAATTCAATTATCAGATTTTAACGTCTAACAATTATCTCTTTATGTAACAATCACCTCCTTAAATGTTACACGATATATCTTGATTCAAACATCCAACATATCTGCACACAAGTCTTTTAACCGGTCCTGAGGCAGCCACTTTGTGAACAAATCTGCTAAATTCCATTTTGTCGGAATTTTCTCAATTGAGAAATACTCTTTCTCGAACCAGTCTCTTAAGAAGCAATAGCGTATTCGGATATGTTTAGTTTTAGAATTTTCAAGATCATTTTCCACAAATTGTATCGATGACAACGAATCCGAATACACTATTGGCATATTAATATAATCAAAAAGCACACAACTTTCGAATATGCTGGATAGCCAATATCCTTCCTGGACGGCGTGAACTAGCGCCAAATATTCCGCTTCCATAGTACTGCACGCCACGGAACTTTGTTTCCGACAACCCCAACTAATGAGGGCGTCGCCCATAAACAATGCAAACCCCCCAAAACTTTTGCAGTGATGGAGATCCGTCGCCCAGGAAGCATCGGTGTAAATGCGCAAATCCGTATTAGCGCATTTCGATAAATTAACACAATAATTTTTTGTATTCACAACGTATTGAGCAATTTGTACAAGAGCCTTGACGTGTTTTTGAGTGTAGCTTGTGTTAAATTGGGACATGTATATTGTGGAATATAAAATGTCCGGCCTTGTCCTGGACGCGAGGAACATCAAACTCCCAACCAGCGATCGATATGGAAAGTCTGAGTTCGGATCAACTTCTTTAACATTGTGATTAAACGTTGACCCGGCTGCAATGGGAACTCTCACTTTAGTATTTTCAGTCAAGTTGAATTTCACAGCCAACTTATCTATGAAATGCTTCTGGTGGAGGCATACCTTCCCATTCTCACGATAAAATTTCACACCTAGCAATTTTGTGATCCGACCCAAGTTCACAATGTTGAATTTTCGTTTAATGAGGTCAATTAGGGCGCTCTGGGTTTCCACATCTTTTGCAAACAAAATCATGTCGTCCACGTATATCAAGAGGACGGCACTGCGATCAAAAGTGTAAACGCAATTGCATCCAATCACTTTGGTGAAACCCAAATCCAGCAGACTGGTATTTAACTCCTCGAACCACATCCTGCCGGATTGGTGTAATCCGTACAATGATTTGTACAGGAGCCAAACATTGTCCGTTCCCGGTGTTTTGAATCCTTGCGGGATCTCCATATGTATGGGACAATCTAATTTGCCGTAAAGGTACGCGCATTTGACGTCCAGATGGACGTCGACCCAGCCACGCAAGATCACCAGTAAACAGAAAAACAGTCGGATTAATGTGAAATTTACGACCGGCGAGAACACTTCGGTGTAGTCCACACCTTGCGTTTGTCTAAACCCTTGTGCGACTACCCTCGCACGATATCTCACAATATTGCCATCTTCGTCTGGTTTCAACTTGTATACCCATTTGTGACCCAAGACCTTGGCCTTTGGTCGTGGTACCTCCTCGTACACTTCTCTTTCTTGTAATGTTTCAATCTCCTCTTCCATCGCCTCTCTCCATTCTTTAGATTGAGGCGAGGAAGCCGCCTCCTCGTATGTTTTGGGCTGCGTGACAGCACAATACACGCTAATGGGAGGCGTCGTTGCTGTGAGGACCGTTTCCATTGGTTCCTCATCGGATGATTGCTCAATTGTATTGATGGGCTCCTTCACTGGGGTGAAATCGAATTTTAAAGGATTGTAGAAGATTCTATTCCCCCTGCAGAAAGCCTCGACTTCTTTCTTTGTCTTCAAAGGCCCTGTGCCATCAGGTGCGTAAAACAGCACATCAATTCTCCCAGCTGTTACACCTCCTTGCCTGGTCACTTGCTCCCTATCCCACCCATCTGCATCTGTGGTTCGGGTGGCAATTCGAGGTTTCTTAACTTTTGCCCCCCCTTGGACTGGCTGTGTGGGAATAGGCGCTTGGGCCATTGGTCCCACTTGTGGTGGGACCTGCGCGAGGGGCGCTGGGACTTTACGCACAACGGGAGGCGAACCCGGTGGTGTAGTGGGTGGCATCGGATCATGGAATTCCTGTTGATACAACCCACTCTCATCCGAATCGTAACCATTTGTATCCAAATCTGGTTGTTGAACATTTATGTCCACAGCATTAAAGGACTTCCAGTCCCTGGACTCATCAATGACTAAATGTTTTGTTTCGACTACCTCATTTGTAATTGGATTCCAAACCCTATAACCCCTTGTAGTGAATGCATACCCCACCAGTATGCCCTTCCATGCTCTTGAGTCGAGTTTGCTAGCTCTTTTGGGTTTGGGAATATGTACGAAATATAACGAGCCAATTGCACGTAAATGCTTCACTGCCATGCTTCTTTGTCTGAATTTAATGTAAGGAATTTGTCCCTTCGCAAATAAATGTGGATACCTGTTCTTTAAATAAATGTAGCTGACAGCCAATTCTGCCCACAAAATCCACGGCAAATTTGTATCCTCAATTATTGCGCGCACATTGTTTAATATTGAGCGGTTTAATCGCTCCGCAATGCCGTTCATTTGTGCTGAGTACGGGTTTGTTCTTTGGGCACCAATGCCCTTTTGTTGCAGAAAAGAATCAAATTCCTTGCTGCAAAACTCCCCACCCCGGTCCGTTCTGATTTCATGCACCTTTCTATTCGAACGGCGCTCAACGCGCGCCAAGAACGTTTTGAAAATTGGAAAAGCCTCGTCCTTCGTTTTCATAGGATAAACCCACGAGAATCGCGTTGCATCATCCACAATGCACAACAAATAACGTGCACCACCCAGTGATGTTGTGGGGTTGGGCCCCCACACGTCTATATGCAACAATTCAAGCGGTTCCCCACGCTCGCGATCATCTCTAACTTTGTAATTAGCACGGGTTGATTTTGCAATTCTGCATGAATCACACGCAAAATTGTTTAGATTTCCCGTGAAATCTAATCCCGTGGTCTCCTCACTTTTCAACAACGTGGCTAGCCCCTGAACATGCATGTGGGCAAAACGCTTATGCCACGTGTCGACAGAAACTGCAAAACTTTGCACAACAGGTGCAGGTTGTTGGGAAACAATTTCATAACTTGGACTCTTGCTCTGTAATTGCTCAATTCGTTTTACATCTTTCTGTACAATCAATGGTGAAACTTGGGTAACATTTTGAGAAACTGAATTCAAATTATTAACGATGGCATTTGTCATATTCTCATTCATTTGAACCTTTCCTTGGACACGATACAATCCATCTGACTGCCTGTTTGCTAACAATAAACACTCCTTGTTATTTTGTAAATACACTCTTAACACACCATTGTATATGTGTTGATTGAATCCAGCTTCATCAATTTTCCCACTTGAAATCAAATTGCGTTTGAAACCCTCGACAAAATAAACATTTATTAAGTCCACATGGTTGTGGATTCCATTTGCAATTGTGCTGATACATACAGCACCACAGCCAGTAATACTAGCTGTGCCCTGACCCAATTGTAATTTTGTAGGAGGTAATGACTTGAAAGTCTGGAAATATTCCAATTTCCCGCATACGTGATCTGATGCACCGGAATCCACAAACCATGCGTCCTCATCACATACTTTTTCAATTGAATTGGACACACTTTCCCCCAAAAATGATGCATAAAAGGCTCCACGTAAACCCTTGCCTCGTTGGGGCTGTCCGCGCCCTTTGCCACGTCCACGAGTGTTGTCCTGTTGTTTTGTATTTGGCATTTGACAGTTCCGTGCAATATGTCCCTTTTCGTGGCAATTGTAACATAAAATATTGGAAAAGTTGCTCTTACCTCCTTTGTTGTCTTGTTTCCTCGATCCTTGTTGATTGTTGGAAGCACTGACACTGAGAGCACTAGATTCCATCGTTGGAGAACTCGTTCCTGTCGTGTATCGACGACGTGCACTCTCGGCAAGCAATGCCTCGGAAACTTTATCAAACGTGAAGTCCCCGTCACTCCACTGGTAAATAGCCTGCACTTGATGTTCGTAGTCTTTACGAATTCTATTTATTAAAGTGTAGGCTTTTACTTTGTCGTTCGGCTCTTGTTTTATTGATTTCAATTCGTCCGCTGCCAATTCGACACGTGTGATGAACGTATCGACTTCCTCTTTATCGCCGCAACGAATCGTGTAAAAATCCTCGAGAATCTTTGCATTTCTCGCGACTGACGTGGGTTCGTGAAGCTTTTTGAGGTAATCCCACACCTCCTTCGATGTGTCCAGCTTTAACAGCGACGGTTTCAGTCTGGTCGCGACGCTGTTGCACAAAATCCCACGTGCACGAGCTTTCCGCTTCTCGTATTTAGCCAAGTCCGTTGCCGACGTTCCATCCGGCGGCGCTATAATTGTTTCGTCGTGGAATCCCCACAAATTGAGTTCCTGAAGCAACAATTGAACGTCCACTTTCCACGTCTCGTAGTTGTTTTTGTCAAGCGGCGCGATTCCTGCCGCCGCCGACGCCGCGCTTCCCTTCGACGCCATTTTTCCGTCGTATCGTCGCTATTTTCCGTCGATATCGGGTTTTAGCAGAACCATCCTCTGCTACCATGTAGGACACTCGCCAAAATATTCATAAACGCAGTGGAAATAATAAAATACCCGATATATGAATGTCCTATCCAATAAATCGTCAAACGTCGGGCGGCGCGTCGTTAGGCTTTCCGGCGATGCGTATGCTCGGCGTCGTTTGCGTTGTGGAAACGTTCGCTCCTCGGGACGTGTATTCAACGTGAAATACAACGAAAATAAATATAAAGTTTTGTAAAATAAATGTACTCACATGTGATAATGTTATATTATCACATATTAACCAATGTGAAACCAATGTCTGGGTTTCACAATCCAAGCTGTGTTCAAATGTAGTTGAATCTTAAATGTAATGTCCAAAACTGTTAGTTTTCCATGTCTAGAAAATAGGTGAAGTTGGTCCAATCTGGGCCTATTTTCATGAATGTATAATGAGGTGTCTGGCAGAAGAAAAACACACGTACACGGTTGAAAACTAAAACAGAATGAATGACTTTTATTCTGGTGACGTCATTGAATTTACACACAGTACAAATCTTATGACAAAACGAAAAAGGTAATAAATAAAGATACAATCTCTCACCACGATGATGTCATTGCTTTGACATCATCACCACAGACTAACACGTTACGAGAACGTTAACACATTGCGTGTGGCGCCCTCGTACCGCATACAAGCAACAACACTATAACATTTTACATCAAATAAGCCGAAATTCATCCAGTTTATACAATAAACTATCAGCATATATCAAACCATTTACTGATACAAATATGCTTTCACAATTTCGACTTAAGACTCTAAATTCTCGTATCGAAACAATGTTATACAATTCAATTATCAGATTTTAACGTCTAACAATTATCTCTTTATGTAACAATTACCCTATCTGGTCCTTCAGCGCGATAGCGGGCAACTTCCCTCCGCGGGGACGTAGGATTGGGAGATTAACGGCTGGCGGTGGCGGAGGAAGGCCATCGGGCAGCGACGTGGTCAGATTCGTCGGATTCTCCGATTCGTTAATGAAGAATTGAGCGTGGCCGGGAGGTCCGTCCGTGCTGCTTCTTCTTTCATGTACCCAGATTTGGGTCGAAGCGGGGAAGCGGCCGGGACATCGACGCATCCGATGCGATTCCGGCGGTGTGAGGGGCTCTCGGTGAGCCCGCTGGAGTCGTTGATGGAGGATCGGGTCGTTGGTCAACCTGATTTCCTTCGCCATCCATTGCAGGAACGATTCACCTTGGCGGTGAGTGGCCAATAACGCTCGGCGCGTTGTCTCCGACATTTGTAAATTCGGATATTCTACTTCCAGTCGTAGATAGAGCTGGGTCGGCGCAGGTGCCGGTGTAGGCAGTGGCGGGGGAGACGGCGGTAGTGGAATCTCCAGTGGTGGAGTGTTCTCCTCTATGGACAGGGCGTCCATGCTCGTAGAAGGCGGCGAGGGCGATGGCAGCGGTGGAGTTCGAGGCCCCTTGCGCGATCGCTTCGGGACCAGCTTCGGTCGCTTACTCGTCCTTCGTTCCTTCGGGAATACCGGCTTCGGAGTCGGGATATAACTCCGGGAGGCAGGCTCGGGAGGAACCGTCTCGGCCACCACGATGGGGCGGACGGCCTCCTCTTTATCGGACGCCTCTTCGGCGACCTTTCGCAGCAACGTCGGGTGGACCCCTGGGTTTTTGTAGCGGAATGCCATCAAACGCATCTTCGCGAACTGGAAATTCGGGTTTTCCATGGAGCGGGCCAACTCGAATCGGAGGTCGGCCGCGGCTGGCGTGAACTCGGCCCAAAGTTGGTAGAGGGCCCTGTTTAGAAAGACGCCCTCTCTGTCGATTATGGTCCAGGCGGCCATCGACTGTCGGCCGTCCAGGAAGAGGGCGGGAGACAGGATTTCGGACATCACGCGTGTTACCTCGGCGTTTAAGCTGCTCCGGCTGATCGGCAGGGCACGGTTTGGATCTGCCGAAAAAGTGGCGGATAGTTTGCGCATTTGGGCTATCGCCCAATTGATGTGCTCCGTCTGAGCGGCGTCAGCCTGCGTCAAGGCCCGTTCGGCGGTAGCGGGGTGCTCGCATTCGGCCTGGTGGGCCTGTAGTTCCCCCAAGGTGGGATTCGCTGCCTCTCGTCGGTTTCGGGCATCCCGCTCTTTCTCTTCGTACCACATGGCGTCACGAGCCGGCCTCGGTGCCTGAGTTGGCGGAGGAACTGGCGGGGGAGCTAGTCCTGGTGGTTGGTGCGGGACGTATTCTAGGAACGCCTCGCCTGGTCGCATGTTTCCAGGGGGCGTCCATCTAGTTATGGCTGGTGGTGGGGCCTCGAGGAGAGGCGGCCAGCTTGGTTGGACCGGATGGAAGGTTGGTGTGGGTGGCGCGAGCGCGGTTTGGTCCGTAGAGGGCGTTGGCCGGTTCGCGGAGAATCCGCGAAAGGCGTTGGTGAGCACTTCGGCCAGTTCTCTTCGGGACATGGGCTGTTCCGTTTTTGGCCCTTCGTCCAAATCCATTTTTTCTTCAATGGTTTCGCACCATCCTTCGGGTCCCTTCTTCCGATTGGGGAACGACACGGCTGCGGGTTCGGCTCTGGGCGAGTCCGAACTACCGGCGGCGGTCGGTCTCTTCTCGGTGGCGGCGAGTTTCGCCAACAGGGTTTGCATCCTCTGCCTGCGGCGAGCTCTGCTCTTCCGGTTGCGCCTAGTGTTGGCGGTTTCGACGTACGAAGGGGTTACCGAGTTTCTTCGGATTTTGTACGGGGGTTCCGCTTGGTCGAACATGGTCGACTCTTCGTCCGACGGCCGGACGGTACGCACTAGGAAGAGAGAGGGCGCGGCTGTGGTCGCCGCTTGTCTCTCCTGTTCGTCGACCTGGTCGCTCCACGAGTTGGAAGGTCCGGCCTCTGGATTTATTCGTAATTCGCGGGATGAGGCGGGTACTATTACGACGGAGCGCAGGCCTCCCGACTGGGTGGCCGTTTGAATTCTTAAGTCGGAATTGTTCGAATGGCCGGGTTGCGTCCCGCTCGTCGACGGGCCGCTCTCCTCGGTGGAAAGGGCCTGCCTACTCGGAGCGGGGCCGCTGTTTGAGCTTGAGGCCTGTCTCTTCAGCCTCCTGACTCGTGTGCCGCTCTGAAGGATGCCGACTTGATGCAGCTGCCACATTTCGGCTTGAGTGGCGACGAAGCCAACGGGCGGCACCCACGGTGTTGCTTGGCGGTCTTCGCGGACTTCACGCAACCATTCTCTAATTTCTCCTGTCGAGAAACCATTCCGTTCCAAGGTTCGTGTCGCGGCACTGGTTGCCGTTCGCTCTAGGTGAGCGATTTCCTCGCGGACGATTCGTCTCCGCTCTTCTGGCGTTGCGGCGTTGCGCCACCGAAGGCCGGTGTATTCGTCTGCCTCGGTACCACCGTACCGAGCTCGAAGTAGCTCTGAAAAAATAGGGCTCGACGGATCGAAATCGGGATCGATCCGTGGCCCCACCCTTTCTCGCATTTGCCTGGGCAAACATTCGATCAGCGTCCTGGGTCGGTCAAAGAATTCTTCGATCGCTCGGGAGTAGCGTAATCTCAGGGCCCAGACATCGGTGTCTTCCTCTGGATAGGCTAGCCGGATAAATTCTGGCATCGCTAGCCGGAAGATGTTACCCTTGGTGGGCACTGTAGACGGCAGGGCGTCCCATGATTGTAGCGGGTCGATCTGAAGCGTTAAATACATTTTAATTTCGATACCCTTTTTATAAATATTTGGAATAAAAATTGTGAGATCGGCGGTGGCACCAAAATTTCTTTCGGTTGTGGCCGCTCCTCTCTGTCCTGATTATTCGCAGGTCCGCGGTGGTTGGCCGCTGGTGTAGCTCAGTCTTTCTCTTGCTACCTTTTTTTAGATTCAGGAGGTCCGCTCAAAACAACGTCGCGTAATATAAAAGAATCGGTTGTTTTTGTTTAAGCTTTTCTACTCGTATTTTAATTTATTACGAAGTTTCAACGTTACTTTAAGGTTTTAATTTTTTCTAAGTTTTAGCGACGCCATCTTGGCAAACAATTCCTTTGTCTGGGTTTGGAGATCGGAGATCTTCGAGCACGAAAAAGGTTTCCGCGCCCGAGCTCCGATTCTACCGAAAATCAACAAAATAAATACAAAAAGAATTCATCAGTCAAGTTATCACGCGCCACAATCCGACATGGTGTCGGATGTCGGCGGATTACATTTTCGATCTTACGGGAAGATCTCATGTTACCTGTGGTTGTTGCTCCGGCTCATCCCAATTTTCTTCCTCCGCCTCGATGACCAATCCTTCGCTCTCGTCTCTGGAGGACGAGGCGTCGGGGTCAATTCTCGGGTTGCGTCGATCGGCCATAAAGAAAAACTCAGATTGCTCAACTTGAAAGAAAGAGGTTTTTTCTACTTTCACGGTGAAAGAGAGAGAACGCGTGCTTTTGCTTTCAAGAAAACAAACGGAAGTGGAACCGACCGGCGCAGAGGATTATGGGTCACGGACGCGTCTCGTACGGTACGAGACTTGTCCGTGCGAGCGTGGAGCTACGGGGCCGACGTATGCGATCGAGCCGTGCGCATGTTACGCTACGGGGTTTCGACCGATACGTCATGCAATCTCGCTTTTCGATATTGACGGTGATAACTGACGACGAAGTTCGGACTTAGCCGAATTTTATGTCTCGACATGCGTTGCAGCTCTCGTAAGTGAATTTCTTCAATTTTACGACGCCGCAATCATATGTTTTGACCGTTTTCTTTCTTTTAGTTTCTCCCGGTGATTTTTCCGTCTTGGATGAACGGATTCTTCGATTTTCGCGGTCGAAGGTTGCGTTTTTGCTCGCGAGTGGTATCGGCTCCCACTTGGTCGCTCATCTCCGATGTTGCGGTATTGTTTACTTCTTCTAATTTTGTTTTTTCTTTTTCAGAAGTATTTTCTTCTGCTTCCTCCCTCTCCGAGACTGTTTGCTCCGCTTGATCGGGAGCATCTGCGGGTTGGGATTCGGCGTCGAAAAATTCGTCATCTTCGTCTGCTCCTTCGCCAATTTCGTTGTTATTTTGGAATGTGTCGACCACTGTGCCACCTTGGCCGCTGTGCGTCTGACCTTCCAGCCATATTTCTTGGCGAAATTCTGGTAGATATGGTTTTAATTCCCGGCCGTTGATCGATTGGAAATTTTTATTATCTGTTAATCTGCGCAATTGGTAGGCGTTGCCGCCGTGTTCTGCCACAATTACATAGGGTCCGTCCCTTTTGTCGGCCAGACCCGCGGCAATGCCCCTCGCAGCATTCGATAATATGTGTGTTTCCTTCCACACCAGGTCGTTGACCTTGAAATTCGTGAATTCCAATTCTCCTTCTTTTTCTGCGACTCTTTCCCGTAGGTCAAAGATGTGAGTCATTAGGTGCTGATATGTGTCGGAAATCGTCTGTTCCAAACGACATACGTACTCGTGTGGGTTAGCGGGGTCCAGTACATTCACTGCCTCCGCAACTCGCGGGTCCCACGGCATTCTTAGTTCGCGGGCGAAATTAAGAAACGCGGGTGAGAAGTCGCGTGTTCGTGAAACGGTGGAGCGAATGCTGAAAGCTATCTCACGTAGATACTCATCCCACCGATTGTGTACGTCGGTGAACACCGTCAAAGCGTATTTCACGTCTTTGTTTAGCCTTTCTACGGGGTTCGTTTGAGGATTATAAGTGGAGGTGTTTGAAATCTCCATCTTAAATTTCTTGCAGAACTCCTTGTATATTTTGGACCTGAATTGGGGCCCGTTGTCGGAAATGAGCTTCCGGGGGAACCCAAATCGCAGCGCCACGTCGTAAAGACACTCGGCGATATTTTCCGCCGAGGGCTTCGCGAGGGCGTACAACTCGGGCCAACGGGTCGCTACGTCCATAATTACAAGTATATACATGTTGCGGTTGCTTGTTGTGGGCTTGGGGCCCATCAAGTCAACACTCCAACAGTCAAAGGGAGCATAGGGGCCGAGAGACATTGTGTTTCTGGCCACCTTGTCGCGAGGTCGACATGCTTGGCACCGGGAGCAGTGACGAATAAATTTCGTTATTTTCTGGCGGGCTCCGGGCCAAAAAAATATCTGCTTCACGCGGTACAACGTTCTTGCTATGCCGGCGTGGCTAGCGAGTGGGTGCCCGTGCATCAGCCACAGCAATCGGGTGTGTAGCGAGACAGGCACCACCACTTTTATCGCGTTTCCCGCTCCGCTAAGGTCGTCCTGAAACGTCGGGTGGTATTTGAGTAGCAACCCGTCGTCTATCAGGTAGCTGGTGGCTTCCTTGGCAAATTGCTTTCTGCGATGAGGACTCGTCATGTCGACCGGATATTCCCCCTTTTCTAGGAATCGAGTCATTATCTGACATTTGGCGTCGGTCGCCTGATGTTCGATGAACTCGAGTCTTGTTGGCGGCGCGTATTGCGTTTTCTTTTCTATTGCGGCCGTGAAGGCTCGCAGTAGAGTTTTTGGGGCCTCTGGGACGACCGGAGGTTTTGTTTCCGTGGTTGTGTCAGTTGTTCCAGCTGGTTGGTACGTCCGAGTCCAGAAACCACAGAAAGTTTTATCAGCGGGTTCCATCACGGGCAATTCGTTCGCTTTACGGAGGCGCCAAATCCGTCTGGGCGTCGGGCAATAAAGTAGACGCGAATCGTCTTCGCCGTCGTCGTCCGGACCATGGGGGTCGGACGCCGGGGCTCGCGATAAAGCGTCGGCTACCTGATTGAATTTTCCGGGGCGATATGTTATTGTTATGTCGCACGCCATGAGTTCGAGTTGCCATCTGGCGAGTCTGCCGGATGGTTCTTTTAACTTCATCAACCAACTTAATGCCTGATGATCGGTCTGCACCTCGAAATTCGTATACTCTAGGTAGTCACGAAATTTCCGAACAGCCCATATTACGGCTAAGCACTCCAGTTCTGTAGCCGTGTAGTTTTTCTCGGCTCCCTGTATTTTTCGACTTATGAACATACAGGGTACTTCTTGCTCTACTCCGTTATACGTGTGTTTTTGCAAGAGGGCTGCTCCCAAGCCAACTCGGCTGGCGTCGGTATGCAGTACGAACGGTCGGTTTAGATCGGGTAACGGCATTTTGTCGACGTCGGCCAACATTTGCTTTATGGCGCTGAAGGCGGCCTCGCATTCGGCCGTCCATGCGAAATCGCGGTCGGTTCGCAGGAGGTCCGTTACGGGCGCGGCTACTTCTGCCAAATTGGGGAGCAGTCTGCCGAAAAAATTAATCATCCCCATGAATCTCTGGACTCCCTTTATATCTTCGGGTGCCAGGAATCCGTTTATTGCTCGTACTTTTTCGGGATCAATGGCGATCCCTTCAACTCCGATTCGATAGCCTAGGAAGGCAAGTTCTTTTCTACAGAACTTGCTCTTTCCGGGGTGGACATGGAGTCCAGCTTTGGCTAAGCGGGAGACCACTCGGTCTATGTGCTCTATGTGTTCCTCAAAAGTGTCTGACGCAATAATGATATCGTCGAGATAAGCCCATACGAAATCATGTAACATGTCTCCGAGGACGCTTTCGATTAACTTTTGAAATGTGCTTGGTGCGTTCACTAGTCCGAATGGCATTACGTTGAACATTAATCGCCCTATCGGCGAGTAAAACGCTGTCTTTAGCTTATCTTCTGGTCGGAGTTCGACCTGCCAGTACCCTTTTGATAGGTCCATGGTGGTTACCCAATTAAATGGAGCCAGCTCTCGGAGAATCGCTTCGATGGAGGGCATCTGTATCGGGTCTATCACCGTTATCGCATTGAGCGGGCGGTAGTCGATACACAAGCGAGGCTCGGAGCCGGGTCGCATTACTAGGACGATCCTCATCGCGTATTCGCCCAATGCTTCTGTGACGATGCCTTTATCGAGCATGTCCTGACACATCTGGGTCACTATGTCCCGTTTTTGGGGATTCATCCCCTTGTATGGCACGCGAATCGGTTTGTCCGTCGTCAGTACGATCTCGTGTACGGCTTCGGTCGTCCTTCCGGGCGTTTTGGTGAGGATCCTTTCGTGCTTGCGAAGCACTCGTTTTAATAACGATGCCTCGTTGACTTGTAGAGCGGCTTCCTCGACCAACGTGTCCACCATGTTACTTCTTTGTAATTCCAGAGCGAAGGCTACGAAATCGTAATCCTGTACGAATTTTCGCAGTCCTCTCTCGTATTCCTCCTTCTCTTGGGCCTCGTCCAGTAATTTTTGGGGTACTACTGGAATGGGCCTTTCACCTTCGGGGCTTATCCAATTCCACGATCTCGTTATCGGATTTGGCTGTATTTTTAGTTTAGCCATGATGTCGATTCCGAGGAGGAACACCTTGTCGTGGGATGGCAGCACCAAGAAGGGGTGGGATAGGTTCCCTCCCCTCCAATCGATGGTAATTTTTATTACGCCTCTTGGCTTTACATAGCCATTAGCCGTGAGTAATTCCACATTCTCATTCACTTTCATCATTTTGTCTTCGATGTCTAGGCTCTCGACCAGATCTTCGGATATGAAAGAACGATCCGCTCCGGAATCCAGCAGTCCCAGTAACTTTTGGTTTTCAATCGTCACTGGCAACATGCAGAGCGTCTCGCAATGTGACTTCGAGACATTGCAGTGAAATACTCGCAATTCTTGCGGTACGACGTCTAGGTCAAACGGGAGTTCTGTTAAGATATAATGTATTTTGATAAGTAATCACTATTTACAACATGCGTGCATATATATCTTTGCGTATTATCATGTAACTAAGTGTTAGTGTATGTGTTTGGCCAACGCGAGTGATCGCAATGTTTGTTTACATACAGTGTCTGTATGCTGCCTACAGGTGGCGCCTTTTTGCATTGAGGTCATGTGACCAATCAATAAAGATCACTTGATGTTTTGGTTCTCACCTGTTAACATGATGTCTCTTTCTTTCACCTGATGTGTTTTTCCAATCCACTACATTTGTCACTATTTGCAGAAGTTTGCAACACTATTTAACAAGGTTATGGGCCACAAACAACGTGGGAAAAACAGGCAGAGTGAAGAGAAACATTTCAAGTCAACCACAGGTGAAAAAGTGGGCGTTTCTCCTCAAAATCCAAGATGGCGGCGCCCATGAGGAAAGTCAGCAACCTGTGTTCCAGCCAAGAATCTACGGTTTCACGAGCGATTATTGGCCATCAAGCGATGCAGGAACACTAAACGGGTTCGAACATTATAGAACATTTATTTAATACGTTTATTTTGGCCATTTTCGGACGATTTCCCCGAATATCGCGAGGCGCGATACGTAACGTCGACGTGGCGTTAATTTTCGCCGAGAAAACAACTCGACGACAAATACGCAAGGACGACGACGCTCGACAACCACACGGGAAGTGTGAACGAGCAATAAACGAACGGGAATTGCCAGAAACGAGAAAATTCTCGAAGGAACTGAATTTTTCGAGGCGAAAAAGACAGAAAAACGAGGGAAAATCAACAATACGACGATTTTTCTCAACCACACGTGAAGTGTGATTCCAGGCTGTCGATACAGAACAAGCATTTAATCTACAGCAGGAAGACAACACATATGAACTATTTATTTCGTTTATTTCGTTTTATTTTCGAATATATTGTTGAATACCATTATTAGCTTAGTGTTGTTACTAGGATACACTAACATAGTATTAAGAGCGAACTAACATCGCAACACTGCACCCAGTTGCGATTACCAGTATTTCAAAGTGTTTTTGAGCGAATTTGTGCGTGTTTTTGCTGTGTTTCTGGTGTGTTGGACACTAAATCCACAATGGACACGGAAAAACTCGACCGGAAGATTACACTTTTGAATAGGACGAACTATGATACGTGGAAACAGCAAATCAAAGTGCTGTTGATGCACCACGGATGTTGGGCCTTCACCGATGGCACACAAGAAGCGCTAGCACCGGGAGCATCTTGGCGAGATCGCTCGGACTTTCAACTGCAAAAGGGGCGAGCTTTCAGCCTAATTTATTACGCCATTGAGGAGCAATATCACGAATTGCTCAGCGGGACCGAGGACGCGAAAACAGCGTGGGATACGCTGAAAACTAACTTCGAACCGGTCTCGAGGGCGAGAATTATACGTCTGTTGGACGAATTCTTCAATTTAAAATACGATCCAGCGACGGAGACGATCGGCGTATTCGCGGCGAAGATACGCAATGCAGCAAAGCGATTAGCCGACGTCAAACACGACTTGGACAATTTGTATCAGGCATTCCAGCTCATCCGATACCTGCCACAAGAATACCAGTCAATTGTGCAGAGTATTTATCGATGGGACGATAAGGATTTCACACTGGAAAAGGTTGAAGCGGAATTGGTCGCTGAGGAGGGCAGACTCGCGCAACAACGCAGAGATTCGGGCCAAGCGCCAATCACGGACGCTTTCAACATGGGAACTAGCACAAAGAGCAACGATAATTCGTCTAAATCCCAACAACAGCAAGGGAATAGCAGCCAAAACAACCGAGGCGGACAAAGGGGCGGCAAATCGAATTATCGAGGCGGCAAAAATTCGCGGAATTTCCGAGGAAATGCGACCGGATCATCACCACGGGGGCCGTGTTTTCGGTGCAATCAACCAGGGCACTGGGCAAGGGATTGCACAGCACAATTACCGTCGAATAACAGCCAGAACACAAATACAGCGGAAGAATTGGACACAAACATGTTCGATGTCGGTTTTCTCACCGAGTTGAGCGAAGAAGAGATGTTACAGTGCAGCGCAGCCAACAACTGTTGGATCTACGACACCGGGGCCACTGGACATTTTTGTAAAGATAGGAACCAGTTCTTCAATTTCAAGGAAACCACAGGGACAATAAGCCAAGCGGATAAGAAGACTTTAATTCAGATTCAAGGCGTCGGGGACGTTTGCGTGATGTGTTTGGTTGGAAGTGAGACAATTCCAATCACATTGAAGAAGGTTTATTATGCGCCGGACATGCGACGAAATTTGTTGTCGGGACCGTGCATCGACGAAGCACGATGCAAAGTCGCCGTTGGCTCGGGCTTGGTGAAGATATACGATCCTCAGTGGAAGAGACAGCTGATGGAAGGCGTGAAGAAGGATCGTTTATATTATATCAAGCTGAGCGACCAGAAGCCGGACTTTGAGAAGTTACGACAAAAAGCGAATAACAAGGCGAACGCCGGCGAACAAAAGAAACCAGAGCCAACTATTTCAACACAGAGCACAACGAAGAGTGCGTCTAATCCTGAGGAAGCAAGACTTTGGCATGAGCGGCTCGGACACATCTACTTTCCTAGCGTCCAAGCAATGAGCAAAGGAGGTGCAGTAATTGGGTTGCCAATTTTGGACGTGCCAATTACACAATGCGACGTTTGCACATTAGCCAAGAAGAAGGCGATTCCTCATAAGTCGTTGCCAGGAATTAGATCGACAGAGCCACTCCAATTGCTACACATGGATGTATGTGGAGCATTTAGTACACCAACACTCTCGGGAAACATATACTTCTTAACTATCACGGACGACTTCTCTCGTTACTCGACAGTGTACTTAATGAAGAAGAAGGACGAAGTTTTTGACATTTTCCAGAAACACGTGAAACGAATAGAACGATTGCTTGGGAAATCGGTCCTTGCAATTCGTACGGATAACGGTATGGAGTTCTGCTCAAACAAGTTTGGAGAGTATCTCCAAGGTCTAGGAATCGCTCACGAGAGGACTAATGCGTACACTCCAGTCCAAAATGGCGTTTCCGAGAGACTCAACCAGACATTAGCGAATGGAATGCGAGCGCTTGTGTACGATGCCGGCTTGGAACATCGATTCTGGGGAGAGGCCATCCTGACTTTCAACTATCTCAGGAATAGAATCGCAAAGCTGAATTCGGACAAGACGCCGATGGAATTGTATTACGGACGGAAACCATCACTTAGACATTTGAGAAAATTCGGGAGTTTATGCTTTGTGCAGAAAAGAATTCGAGATGGCAAAATCGACAACAAGAGTCTGCATGGCATTATGCTCGGGTATTCAAGAATCACGAAAGGATATAGAGTGTGGCTGCCGGAGTTTTCCAAAGTAATTGAAACCAACGACGTGAAGTTCGTGGAGAGCAGGCGCGGTGTTGAAGGCGTGCTGGGCCTACCAGAAAAATACACGACATACATCGATAATTTGGACGACAACTTGGACATTGACAATGAGCGCCAATATTATTCGGATGAAGATGTCAGGCCGCCGCTACCCCCGCCAGTACCAGTTAAGAGGAAGGAAGATCCACAACTGGAATTGCCTCCAGTTAAACTGAAGTTTAGATTGCCAGATGAAAAATTGCATCATAATCTACCAGAAGTGAAGTTGCAAGGCACTTTGCCACAACCCGGACAAGGACTTTTGAATCCAGTTCCAACTATTCCTGCACTAGTTTGGAAGAAAACGGAGAAAGTCAGACCGACCGGACAGAGGGATGTCGAGTACACAATCGAGGGCTACGACAAGCCCAAGTTACGCTCGATACCCGACGTGAAGCGGTATTGTACTGATCACAATCTTCGCGTACCAGAGCATCTGTTTGAGGACAAAAGAAAGAAGAAGCCCTCAGAATCGAATACGACAACGGATAGTCTTGACGTGGACTTTGACGATATCATTATCAACTTCGAGGCCAATCACCTAGAGGTCCACGTACCCGTTCGTTATGAGGAAATTGCGACTTTACCCGAGAAGAATGAATGGCGCCAGGCGATGAACGACGAGATTGACACCATGCATGAGCGCGAGGTTTGGGAACTTGTTCCACCGCCGCCCAACACTAAGATAGTGGGTTGCAGATGGATTTATACGACCAAACAGAACGAAGAGGGAGAAATTGCACGTTATAAGGCGAGACTTGTCGCGCAAGGGTTTTCCCAAGTCTACGGCGAATCCTATGAGGAGACATTCTCACCCGTGGTAGACTTTTCAATCGTGCGCTTTATGTTCACGCTACTCGTCTGTATGCTCAAATGGTCGTACATTCAGGCAGACGTTAAGTGTGCATACCTTTATGCAAAATTGCATAAAACAGTCTACATGCGCCAGCCAAAAGGCTTCATCATTGAAGGCAAGGAGAACTATGTCTGCAGACTCCTCCGAGCCATCTATGGCTTGCACCAGTCTGGAAGAGAATGGGGAATAGAACTGGAGGAGACTTTATTGAAATTAGGACTAGAACACGTCAATTGGTGCAATTGCGTTTATAAATACGGAAATGTTGCGTATTTAATCGTCTACGTTGACGATATCGTTGTCTTCGGAAAGCAGTACGAAGATGCGATGAAAATACTCAACATGATTGGAACGCAATTCGATTTAGTGATTCTCGGACAAACGAAGAAGTTGCTAGGAGTCGAATTTCACTCGCACAAACAACAATTGGTTCTACATCAAAGATCGTACGTGAACAAAGTGTTGTTGAAATTCAAAAATCACTTGGAACAGGTGAAGATTCGATCTCAACCGATGACGAAAGCAACTGTTCTCACGAAACGAGATTGTCCAGACACAATTGATGAATTCAAAGTCATGGAAGGAATTCCATATAGGAGCTTACTTGGATGTTTAGCATTCATCGCGTCGAGAACAAGGCCCGACATGACTTATGCAGTGAACATCCTGAGCCAATTTCAATCGAATCCAGGGTGGGACCACTGGATTGCGCTGCTGGACTTACTCAGTTATCTGAGAACAACAAGAAACCACGGATTAATGTTGTTCCCGAATAGTCGGATCGAGGTAATCGGATACAGCGACTCCGATTATGCGAACAACAGAGATGACCGAATTTCCGTTGGAGGAACACTAGTGACTTTGGGTAGCACACCCATCTACTGGCGGACCTTTAAACAACGGAACGTGACACTGTCAACGATGGAGGCGGAGTACGTAGCCCTCACAGAAACTGTTAAGGACTATATTTGGATTGTTCGTGTTCTGCACAAAATATCCCCAGAATTGGCTGGAAGATTCTCTCATTATGTCATGTGCGACAACATATCAGCAGTGGACTTCACAAAATCTTGTGTCGAGAACAGGAAAACAAAGCACATTGACATCCGTTACCATTTTATAAGAGAACTTGTTAAAAGAGATAATCTTCTAATCGTTCACGTAGGCACAAAGTCCAATCATGCCGACATTTTTACAAAGTCAGTTGACAAAGCTGACTTGGTAAAGTTTTGCGATCGCTTCTTAGTTGATTTGAGCACCTTGCGGGCTTAATAAGGAATGAGATAATACGGGGGGCCGAATGTTAAGATATAATGTATTTTGATAAGTAATCACTATTTACAACATGCGTGCATATATATCTTTGCGTATTATCATGTAACTAAGTGTTAGTGTATGTGTTTGGCCAACGCGAGTGATCGCAATGTTTGTTTACATACAGTGTCTGTATGCTGCCTACAGGTGGCGCCTTTTTGCATTGAGGTCATGTGACCAATCAATAAAGATCACTTGATGTTTTGGTTCTCACCTGTTAACATGATGTCTCTTTCTTTCACCTGATGTGTTTTTCCAATCCACTACATTTGTCACTATTTGCAGAAGTTTGCAACACTATTTAACAAGTTCGGCCCAATTGCCGTCTGTCTTGTTCTTCGTCCTCACTTGCATGCCTCTCAGTGTCACTTTTTCTTCTTTCTCTGGTGCGGACTGGGCTCGGTCTTTGACTTGGGCATCAAGTATGGCGTGACCGGCAGGTCCAGTATGGAATTTCTTCTTCCTTGTTATTTCCTCGGCTTTCGCAGACGAAGTCGATTCTATTTCTTCGACGACGCCTGCGCTTGGCAGTTTTTTGCCAGGGCGATATTTAACTCGGCCATCATCTTCATCATAGTCTGTGTTTCACTAGTAATTTTGGCCGTTTTTTCGCATTTGTCGGAATAATGGCCGTATTCCCCACAGCTGTAGCATTTGATGTTGCTTTTGTCGCCCGTGGGTGTGAAGCCCGGTTTTTTCGGGACGAATGCTGTTGGGAACCGTCTCTTTAGGCCCGGCGCCCCTTTTTCCTTGGTGGCTCGGGCGTGGGCTCTGAATTGGGTGATGGCTAGCGCTCGGTGCGCGTGATGAAGGTACGGGCCTTGGTCGTCGCACCCCGTCGATAAGTTTTCGAGGTGTTCGTGCAGGTCGTCTTCATCGCTTGATTCCTCTGCCGGCTCGGCGACCGCTGCGGGAAGTGACGCTTCTTCTGCTTTTGCCGAGGTGGCTAAGTCAGTCGAGGTCACCTGCATCGCCGTAGTCGTCGGAGCTTTCTTTGGGGCAGCAATCGGGTTGCTTGGGAGCGTCATACCGGTTTTTGGTGTTAACGTCCGTCCCGAAGACGCCTCAGTGAGGCTCATTATGCCGCTGAGGTATTCGCTCGGTCTCATTAGTTTCTCGGAAGCTTTATGGCGTTCGGCGCTGGTGATCAGTCGCTTTTCGTGGGCTTCCGCCTCTTCGGGTGGCAGCGAGGCGTAGTACCTTTGTTCTATCTCCAGCGTATTGGTTAGGAGATAATTACTGACATCCCGGTAGTTGCCAGTGCGGGGAGCACGTATGTCCAGCAATATTCGTTGTGAATGTGCGGACAATCCCCCATAGAAAATCATCGTAAACCCGGCAGGGTTAATTTCGTACGGTGCTCGGGCGAAGAGTAATTTCGCTCGGGCGTCGTAGTCGGCGAGTGTTTCACCTGGGGCTTGACGGAGGCCTCGCAATTTGTTGCTGATCTCGTCTGGTGTCTCGCCGTATCGAAGGTCGAAACGGACGAGAAAGTCGTCCCAGGTCGGATTTTTCAGTCCTTGGTACCACTCGCGGGCTGATCCGGTGGTTAACTCCACTAGGCCGTGTGTAAGCATATCGGCGACGGTCGCCTTTGTAGCTTTCTTAATTCTCATGACTTCGTCGAGGAAGCGGTCTCCCGCTTTCCACGAACCGTCGAATCGCGTTTGTACGTAGTGTTGCCAGCGGATGTTGCCCGTGGCTTCGGCCGCTGGTTCGTTACGCACGCCATATTTGCGTTTGACCCTTTCACCGGCGCGGTTATGTTCATCTCCGGGGTGGCCTAAGTCGATTCCTTCCTTTCGGAAAGAGTTCAATAAGGCACGTCCCAGTTCAGCCATTGTATATTGTCGGCCGGCAGAGTCCTGGAAATTTCCCTCCTGTATGGAAGGGCGAGAGCTGTGTGAAGATCGGTTGGAGGCATTCGGTCGGTCCGAATGGTGCTGGTTGCTGCCGCGGCTCTCTCGGTGCGATCTGGATGACGGTCGACTTTGGTCGTCGTCGTTTGATGAATCAGAGGGGTCGGAAGGGTCGCCTTGTGGGTGATCTCTTGGTCCCTTCGGGGGGACTTCTTCGCCATCCCGTGATTTCTTCGAGCCTCCGGAGGGCGGCGGCTCCTTTTCGTCGCTGCTCCCGTAAAAAGAATGCCATTTATTCTCTTCGCTTCCTGGGCGCTCGCGGTCCTTATTCGCGTTCTTTTTGTTAAGCAACGCGTCGATTGCGGCGCTTCTTTCGGATCGTTTCGAGGGGTTACGGTTTCTGGATTTTCTATCCGGTTGGTCGTCTTCCTGTGACTTCCTCTTTTTTGTTTCGGCGTTGGAACCACTGGTGGGCTCTTTGTCCGTTTCCGGATCCTCTTTTTTATTCCTCTCCGAAACGTCCGGCTCGTACTCTCTTTGGAATTTCTCTGTTTCCTTTTCCCAGTTTTCGGCTTCCCATCGTTTTTGCTCGTCAATTATCGCTTTTTTCTTAGCTTGGTACTCGTCGGTCCATCTGTACCGCTCCCACTCTTCCTTTTCTCGAAGAAATTGCTCCTTTTCTCTCCTTGCTTTTTCGGCTTTCATTCTTTCATGGTACTGTTCTTCCCATTTTTGGTGTTGCAGTTGAGCTTCCTCTCGGAGTTTCTGCAGCTTTTCGGCCTTTCTCTGGGCCAGGAGAGCTCGAAATTGGTCTTCGTAGTCTTGAGCCTCTTTATGTCTTCCCTCGACGGTGGCATCCCATTCTTGCCGTAATCTTTCTTCTTCTTCGTTCCAAAGTCCTCTCCTCTCAGCGCTTACTCTACGCTGACGATTTATCGTTTCCTGCCTCGATTCTTCTCGGGCTTTCTCCCGAGATTCGTGAAGGGCTTTGTGAGGGTCGGGCACGAAGTTACCTACGTCACTCGGCGTTTCTTGCGCTACAGGCGTCTCCGCCGCTGGTCTTGCGACTGGCGTCGGGGCCTGTGCTGCGCAAATCGCTTTAGTGAGTATAGTAATCGAGTCCCAAACTGACGTTCCCGGCGGAATATCGGTTACTGCTTTCAGTCGGGCTGCCTGTTGCGATAGGTGAATTAAATGGGCTACCTCGGGGGAAACCGGGGCAGGTCTCGCCGAGGCACGGGAGGCCATCGGGGTCCCGCTCGTGTTTCTCGCCGGAGTTTCATTTAAGGGGGCCGAATGGTGGCTTTGTGTTGGTGATGGGTTGCTGTCGACTGTGGTTGTTCGCCTCGGAGTTTCCGTCTTCTCCTCGGCTACCAGTATCGGCACTCGTCCTGTCGTTGTATCGCGAATTTCTTCTTGATTTTCTAGGACTTCCGTATCGGTATCTTCGACAAAGGGCATATCTGAGGAGAGCGGCTCTCGCTCGGGCTCGGTTAGGGCCTCGAGCGAAGCAGCTGCTTCCTCTTTCTGCGCCTTTGCTTTCCTCCGATTCGCTCGGGCTTTCGCCTTCGCGGATTGTTCGGGAACCGGGCCACCCGACCTTAAGTTATAGTCGGAGGTCCGTTTTCCCTTTTCGAGCGTAGGTCGCTCGTTATCAGACGCGGATTGTTCATCTTGGTCTGACATTTCTTTGAGTAATTCTTCGATTTGGGTTATTATATTAAATGAGAGATCACAAGTTCAGTTGAGATTTATTTCTAAATCCCGGACGGGCCCCCACGTGTCGCGTCCTACCTGGTGATAGGTTTAATGAGCTAACGTGTATTACTTTACCTGTGATTCTACTAAATATGTAAATTACCCAAATGAATACTAAGTATATTTAAATGAACAAATAGGTTTATTCAATAGGCGTAAGCCTTAAAATACACTCAGTATAGAACTAGAGTCGACTTGGTCAGAGTCGAACAAAGGATTTCCCAAGATGGCGTCGTCGGTTCCGCGTGGTCGGCGGAACAAAGGCGGCGTCTCGAGTTGTCGTAAATTCGTCACGGATTCGTCGTTCACGGACGCGGTGGAATGCTCTTTCGAGTCTTCTATCCGTGCCTGTTGTCTAGGGGTTGGTTTTAGCGTCGCAAGGCTCTGTCCAGAAACGTGGAGTTTCTTACAGCGCGCTCGGACACTTCGCAATGGAAATAATCGTGGGTCGATTATTTGGTGTGAATTCACAAGGGTTAGTTTCCTGCTTTCGCGGGAAATAAACGCACAGTGTAAATTCGTGAGAGTTACAGTTGCACTGGAATCAGCGGTCCTCGATCAATCCTAACTTTTGGTGGAGTTGGCCTGACGGTGAGGTAGTTGCTGTGTTCTTGGTGTCGTTTGTGTAAGTTCTGTTCTTAGGGCGCGAAACTCTACCTGATATAGGCCAGGGTGAGGGGCCTGGCTCGGCCAATGGGGGCCGTCCACGCATCACCTCACCCCCTCGGGGCACGCGCTTCCCAGGGGGAGAAGGCGGAGCCAGCGCGAGGGAACTGACCTTTCTTAGTGACTCATGCGGATGGCGTCCACTGGAGGGACGACCACCCGCGGGGTCACCACAGTATATATCTCCGCTGTTAGTAGTTTCCATCTGCGATATTTTCTCTTTACATTTAAATTTCATTCCACTGTTGATCAATCATTCCTAGATGTAAAAAATGCCTTGGGAAAATAATTGACAGTTGTGGTTGATTACTAACCACAACTACCGTCTTAACCCGAATAGTACTGGATCGTGTTGTATTCGAGTTTCTCAAAAAATCGCTGATTTGCAACCATGGTCAAAAAATTCGAATTGAGATTCGAATCAGATTTTGTCCTAAATTCTTAAAAATTAAAGCAACAACACAATATAAATGGGAGAAAAGTCTTTATTTTTGGTTTGTGTACAAAATCAATGGTTAGAGACACATGTATACAACCATAAAACGTGTGACGATTCTACTTTTGGGCTAATTTATTAGTCCTTTTTGAGATAGATAATTCGGTTTATACAAGACGTTGCTAAGTTTAGCAACAACCTAACCGAGATAAGCTACGGAAGCCTTCACAAACATGAATACGTGACAGAGTAAAAATAACTTACAGTTTTAGTGTGACATAACATATTTATTACTAAATATTGATGGTTAACAAGATGGGTTCTTGACGCGTGTAAACGGGCGGCATCAACTGGTTGAGGATCCGGGCGAAGCCAGAGGGATACGGCTGACTTGCGGCATCGTCACAAATATCGCTACAGAGACGTATTTGGTCCGCAGCTCGATTATCTAATAGTACGAAGAGTCCTTCGTATATTCGGGAATATTCAGCAGAATATTCCATGTTTCAAATGAATAAAAGTAAAGTGATTAATGGAATATAACAAATGAATTGTTATATAAATATTAATTGGGCGAGGACCGTCACGACAATTGAGAGAACGTCGCGGGAGTTGTTGAGACTCCATCCGCCAGCATGCCTTACGACGACAAGATCTCGTGATCAGGCGCCGAGTATTTAATTGTGTGCTTTAACTCGCTATCGGTGGTACCAACCACCAGGTAAACATTTCTATGGACTTACCGGTATAAAAAGATATTGCCAATACAGGATTACCAATGCCCGAGTAGTTTGTTTAACACAGTGTTGTTCAACTCCTGTTCGCGGGTTACTAACCCGGAGGGTACGATGGGGCGGGGACCGTCACGACGGTCGAGAGAACCATCGCGGGAGGATTTGACTCCTCCATCCGCCAGCATGCCTTACGATGGCGGGATCCAATGATCGAGCACCGGGTAAAATATTAATCGGCCACTGCCGTTGGATTACCATTATCCAGGTAGTTGTTTTATCGCAACATCTTTAGATATTACTCACGGGCTACCAACCCGGCGTGTCACCTGTGCATTAGGCCTTTACCGACTTTTAACGAGCGGAAGGACCAATCGTAGAAAGACGGAAACCTGCGTGGGCTGTTTACAACAACCATCCTGCAGCGGACTGTGGCCAGTTAGCTGAGGGACCTACTTTCATTTAGCAAGGTCGTACTGTATACGACCGTTATATTAAGCCACCGTACGAAGTCCTACTGTCCCGTAGAACAGCCGGCTAACGTTACGGGGCCATTTCATGCGAATGCATGTCTATTACCGGAGTTGGCCTTCCCGAAAAGGCCCTACAACAGTAATAACAAAATAGTAATGAATACTAATTGTGGAGAACTGAGGTGGCCTGATGTGTCGATAGAGAATAATGAAATCAAACGATAACAATTCAACTACAGACAATATACAAGTTCAGTTATCAAGCTCTGGGGAAGTGAGAAACTGATGCTTATATAGTTCTGTAGAACTACTAGATTGGCGACAGCCAATCAGCGTACGAATCGGCGGATTCGTGGGTCACTAGTCCGGACCTAATATATGACTATGTCCAGATGGGCCCAGTTAGGGTCCGGAAGGGTCCGATTGGTTCCCTTCAACAGGTAAGTAATGTAAATATTGATTCGATAGAATCAACATCATCAAGTAATTAATACTTAATTTATATCGAATAAAATAGTTATATTTTATTCACCGTGTCTAAATAATTATTTATCACACTTTTCAGTTTTATCGAGTTTGAATTGCGCGCGTTTGTTAAACAGCGCCATCTATGGTGAACATTTGATAAATACTGATTTGTAATCATCACACATCCCCCGGTGACAAGCATAGAGTTTACTAACTCTCGATTGTCATTCTTAATGCATAAGAATGTTCACCTAATTCTATCGAATTAATCCACTTGGTAAGTATTTTATTAACTTAATCACGTTATTTCTTTCAGAAACTTCGTCACCCGATTAGACTAATCGGCTTCTCTGTACAGCGCAACTCCCGGTTGCTAAGCGACGGAAATGAACTCGTCCGAACATGGATACATGTTCGAGAAAATACAAATTTCGATAGAAATTTTATTTCTCCGTCAAATAAGCTTATTCATAGCTTATTAATCAACAAGATAATCAATAAAAATAAACTTATGCAAAATTTTATTTATCGAAAATCTAAACTACTAATTTTTATTACGACTGTCATAAAAATTATCGAATTTCAACTTGAAATTCTTTAATACTTCGATCAAAGCAAAATAAACACAAAATTTTCCATAAATAATTATGAAATTTACAACTAAATCAAACAAGCATATATTAATATGATTAGTTCAAAATAACAACCAAATTGAATTCGGAAAACAAAACAAATTAAATTGAATCCAATTTTAAATCAGACTATATTCTTATGAATATTTAAATAATTAGTTCAAGATTTTGAAACCAAACAAACACAACACTCATGAGAATATTTCGTAATTGCAAAAAACACAACAAAACACTTGGAATATTTTTAGTCAAAAATATTTCCACTCAGAAAAAAAAACGAATGTTAATTTTGTCCCTTTTAATCCTTCTTTTCGACGTCAGTCAAATCTTTCTCCTCCTTTTTCTCAACTTCGGCAGAAGTCAGAAAATCCGACTCTTCAGTCGCCTCTGTCGAGACGGCGGAAAACACGGCTTCTTCCGGCGCTTCGATTTCATCCGGACTCGGAGGCGGAAACGGCATGTCGTCGAGAAGCTCAGCCACGAAATCAACGACGGAAAGCAGCTCTTCAGCGTCCTCGAACTGTGCCTCGTCCGAAGTTTCAGACTTAGGCGCGATAGGAGCGCTCGACACGTCGGTTACGGCCGCTGGAGGATCCTCCACGGTTTTGGACGACGCTTCTACGGCCTGTTGAAGCTTGCGAGCTCGCCCTCGTGCCAAGATGTTGGTTCGTTGAACCTTGGCAATTTCTCTCGCTCGGTCGAGCGTCAGACAGCCTCGACCACGCGACATCGTTCTTGGTCGAACGATTTCCTCTTGTACCTCGCTTCCGGCGCTTTCGACAGCTTGGACAGTTTCAGTAGAAACTTCGGAGTCCTCGGACGGCGGCGGTGATTGTCGAAGGAGTTCGACTCTTACGCCGGCGTTGGCTTCAGCACGGGCCCAGGTGAGGAAGCGCGGGTCGATGTACACAGCCTCGCCGCGGCTGTTTAGAAACAATCGGCACTTGGGGCAGTGAGCCCAACATCGCTTCTCATTCGGCTTAATGCCTTTCACCACGTGGGGCTGAACTTCCTTGCGCCACGGCTCCGAACGCGGTCGCGTTTTCCTTCCTCGACAGTTTGGACAACGCATTAGAGAAGAGCCTGCGGATGCACCGCAGCACCACCCACAGCCGACGCAAAATGGGCAGATCGTCTCTGTTGCCTGGTCCGTCACGATGTTATCGTGAGGTATTCCGGCTGCCATGTCTCGTTCGCACTGCTCCTTGCGCAGGCGGGCCTTCTCGTCCTTCTTTCGTGCCTTATTGGCCGCTCGGTACTCGCGGTTGCGAGAAACAGGCTCCGAATAACGCAGAGCGCCCGGTGGCGGCTCGTTCCATCCGTATTCGGATGCCGAAGATTCAGCACCCGCAGGAAGATGTGCAACGGACGTTGATTGTCCTGCTACAGTCGGTGCAGCTGCATTCGACGTATTGGCGACGATAGGCGCCACGCTTGCAGTTGGCGGCCGAAATTCTGGCGAATGCGGGGCCAACGGGACGTTGATAACGTTTACCGGCGGATACGCCACTTGGGCCAACGGGGCCAATTGTGCCGATTCAAACACTGTCGGTTGCGCCGAAGTGGACGGGGCCTGCACCATCGCATTTAAGTCGAGCGGAAATCCGTCCGGATGGACACTGAGCCAATTTAGCGTTGCGAGTTGCAGCGGCGTCAGGGCGTACATCGAGGCGGGCGCCGTCGGTATTGGTTGGGCCCTCATGTAAGCGCGTTCCGCTGAACGGCGTTGCTCGTCACTAGACGAGGTGGACGAGCTGGAGCTCTCATGACGGTGTCGTCGATGACTTCGTTTGGAGCGGTGTTTACCACTTCCCATCTGCGGACGCAAATAAATTATTTTATTAAATAATTCCACTCTGAATAATCATTCCTTGAGTCCAAAGAATTAAAACGTATTGTTCGCAACGAAAAATACACAAGTCGAGTTATTTATAACCCTTAACACGTGACACTAATGAGTCACATTCCCCTTGTGTTTATGACACGAGAATGGACTCGCCTGACAGCGATTTTCATCGAAAATCGCAACTTGTTGATTTTTCAAAAGAAAAATCCCCTTAGTTTTGTAAACTATTTAACCCAAATTCCGAGTATCAAAGATAACTTTTCGTATCAATTAATTAACACTTAGTCTAATAAATATCTTACATCGAAAAATCATCGCTAAATAATTCATGCAAGCCTCGACCGCGACTTGATTTAAATAATTAGTGCCTACGTACTTAAATTTAATAATTCATTATTAAAATTTAACACAAACTATTCGACTGAATAGTTAACTTCCAGAGTGATTTAATGCCTATTCACGCTTATAATAACACGTGAACTTCTAATTTTTTTATCGGGACGCCGATATTTTCAATTGTTGCGAACAATTTTGTTTCAATTCTTTGGTCAAAGAATATATTTGAAAACTACTTACTGTTGAAGCTTGTTTTCCTTGCTGAAGTTGCTAATTGAATTAGCGTTGAAATCTCGAGTCGAAAAGTGAAGAGGGACGAAGGGACGAAGTCACTTATATCCACGTGTTTAACGAAGTGTTTGTGTGCAATGAACCCTGGGAATTTTATTCCCTATTAATTGTCGGGTTCGAGGTTTAATCACACCTCGTAATTCTCGTTCCCTCGCGAAGGGGCGAGATCATCACTTTTCCAAGTAATTTCTCTGTATTTTAGTTAAAATACATGTAAATACGACCAAAAAATTAAAATATTCTACCGAATATTTAATTCATCGCAACAAATTCATATTTTTAATATAAATTTCGATAAATATCGTAATATCTTGTCCCCCGGTGTTGAGATTATAAATCACTACACCTGTCAGACATGTAAATAATTACAATCTTCAAGTTTTAAATAAAACTTATCAATTCCAACAGAACTTTGAGGCTTTTCCTCGTTGTTGGTATGGTTTTTTAAATACTGCAGTGATATTTCGCACGAAATTTTCATCTGCATATTTAGGATTTGGTTTTCGTTCTCGTCGTGGACGAGTGCTAGTTCGTGGAACTATCGGTTGGGGTTTGCGGGGTTTTCGAGGCGGTTTCTTTGGAATTTCGCCTCTTTTTAACGCCGCTTTCTTTTCCATGGCAGTTAAGCGTTGTCTATGTCTATGTTTAGACTTTGTGGGCGCAGATTTGTCAATCTGCACTGAAGTTGAGTCGGATAATTCCATTGGAATTTCTGAGGAAGTTTCAGGAATTAATTCCATTTCTTCAGCATCCGGAAGTTGATTACTTTCGTCCATCCATTTAGGATTTTCTTGAGGCGAATAAGAGGCGGACTTTTGTCCTATTTTCCAAGTCTCAATCGGGTACGACGGAGTATAGGGATACAACGCTTTAATATTTACTGATTTTTCAATCGAACCATCAGCTAATTTGCGTAATTTATACGCTCCGCCAGGAAGTACTTTAGTAATTTCCCACGGTCCATCTCTCTTCTCGGCAAATCCAGCGGAGATATTTTTATCTGCGCACGAGAGAATGTGAGTCTGTTTCCAAACTAAATCTCCAACTTCGAACTCCGTAATTACGAACTTTTGTTCGTGTATTTTTCTATGTCGTTCAAAATTCAATTGAATTCTGCGATGCATCTCTTGATGCGATCTGCGCAAGACATCCAATAGTACTCTGACATATTTTGCTGGATTTTCTTTGTCAAATGGATTGGCATGTTTGATAATCCTTGGGTCGAAAGGTAATGTTACGATTCGTCCCGTGTTCAGTAACATCGTGCTTGAGCCCGTTGCCGACGAAACGTTATTTCGCATTGCAAATGCGAATTCGTCTAGATATCTTGGCCATTGCGTGTGCACATCTGTGTACAAAGCCAGCATGGTTTTTATATCTCTATTGGCTCGCTCTGTCGGGTTCGCCTGGGCATGATACGTGCTCGTATGAGACGGGCGAATGTTGTACATATCGCAATACTCATTGTAAATATCGGAAACGAATTGTTTTCCGTTATCGCTCACAATCTTTTTGGGGTGTCCCCATCTGTTTGTAACAGATCTTAATTCTTGAACGCAGTTAGCGCTCGTGGCTTTTGTCAAAGCCTTAATTTCAACGAACTTGGTACAATTGTCAATAATGACAAAAATATACTGGTTTTGGGACCTTCCCGCGGGTTTCGGGCCCATCAAGTCCATGTTAATACATTCCCAAGGATTGGTCATGTTGTGTGGTGTGTAAGGAGCTGCGTGCCTTTTCTGTTGAATAGGCTTGTGCTGAGCACAGTGCGTGCAGCTTTTGACGTAGTTCCTGACACTTCTACTCATACCAGGCCAGAAATATATTAAACGCGTTTTCTCGAGCGTCTTACTCATCCCAGCGTGACCGCTTAGGGGGTGGCCATGACAAGCGAAGAGTACTCGTTTTACGAGTGAACTGGGTACAACGGCTTTAAAGCCGTTTCCCGAATCGTTTAATTCCTCTTCGAACGAAGGGTTAAAATAGATGATCATTTGATCACCATCAACTTCTTTTTTGTCCAAACAATAGTTTTTGACTTTGTTTTTCCATTCTTTTATTTCAGATTGTGGTATCCCAACAACCTTGTCATTCACTAAATATTCCCGAATGCGTTTGCATTCAGTATCTAGTAACTGAGCATCTATTATTTCTCTCCTTGTAGGAGGGACTTCTTTAAGTACTTCAGTCAACGCACTGTACAAGGTTTCTTGTACTTCCTCCCCCTCCTTTTCTTCAGAACATTCTTTAGAATTTTCTGAAAAATAGGAACGCACACTAGCCAAATATTCTCGTTTCTCCGGGGCGCGATTTAATGAAACAGAAGGATTTCCGTCCCACTCAGGCCAGTATTGTTTAATTTCAACAGGTTCCACATGATCACAAAGAGGAATGTCTTCCTCTGTTAGTGGGGCTCTAGAAAGTGCATCTGCAACTTGGTTAGCAGCACCTTTTCGAAAAACAATTTTAAAATTTCCACATTGGATTCTTAAGGCCCATCGGCCAAATTTCCCAGATGGTTCAGGCGTTCGCATCAACCATTTCAGTGCTTCTGCATCTGACTCTAAAGTGAATGTACCATATTCGAGATATGGTTTAAATCGATCAATAGCCCACACGACTGCGAGACATTCGAGTTCCGGCGTTGTATAACGCTTCTCCGCTCCACGTAAAACTCTGCTTGCATAAGCTACAGGTCTGGGTACAGAAATGTTTTTCTGCTTCTTTTCATCGAATATATCGACGTCTTGGCAAAGGACAGCTCCTAAGCCTTCATGTGAAGCGTCAGTCATGACGACAAATGGCAGAGCCATGTCTGGTTTGTGTAGACAATTGTCACCACAAAGTAGCTCTTTAATTTTATTAAAAGCTTCTGTCTGCTCATCTCCCCATTCAAATGGAGTTTTCTCATTCATCATACGTGTGTATGGTGCGGCAATAGTTCCGTGATTTGGAACAAACTTCCTGAAGAAGTTAGTCATACCGTGAAAGCGCTGAATATCTTTAGCACACGTGGGGGTGGGAAATTTCATGATCGCCGATATTTTATCGGGATCACCGAAGAGACCTTCGGGTTTAATCCAGTGGCCCAAGAATTTTAATTCTGTACGCCCAAAACGAGATTTCGCTTTATTTATTGTCATGTTGGCTTGGTTAAGCCTTTCCAAAACATCTCGAACATGTTTGAGATGATCATCCCAATTATCTGAATACACAATTACGTCATCCAAATAAACTAACGCGTAGTCTTGTAAAGCTGAGCCTAAAATGCCTTCCATCAGACGCTGGAAAGTACAAGGCGCATTGCAAAGGCCGAACGGCATTCGCACAAATTGATAAGGGCCGTTTGGCATATAAAACGCCGTTTTTGGACGATCTTCTTTACACATTTCGACTTGGTAGTAACCTTTAACAAGGTCAATAGACGTAAAATACTTTGCCGGACCAGTATTATGCAACAAGAGGTCAATACTTGGCATTTGTATTACTTCGACTTCAGTGATGGCATTTAGCCACCGGTAGTCAATGCACATCCTATACGAGCCGTCAGGCTTCGCAACAATGACGGGATGACTTATGAAGGGCCCTTTGGCCTTTTCAATGAGTCCATCCTGTTCCAATTCTGCAGCTAGTTTGGTCATAATGGCTCTCTTGGCCGGGTTATACATTCTATACTGCATTTTGGGCAATGAATGCCCTTCTTTGAACTTAATTCGATGTTGGGTCACGTTAGTGCACCCAACTTGATCACGAAATACATTCAGTATCGATTTAACCACTTCGCGAAGTGCTAGTCTTTGTTCTGGAGTGCAGTCGCTCTCCTCAACTAATTTTTCATCCCAAGTCAACACAGGAGTGTCGGTTAACTCAATTGAGTTGAGAGTGGACGACAGTCCTAAATAATCGAAAGTAATTCGATTTAACGGGGCGAGGGCCAAATTGGCTTCTTCCGATTCATAAGGAGCGGACCAATTAGGTTTATCTGCACAAGAGAACTCTTGTAAATGTGGATGCGGACTAATTTTTTGTCTGCGCATGAAATTGTGACCAAGTATCAAGCCACAAACTCGTTTTGCCAAAACGATGAAATTCATTGGTGTGAATTCATCAGCCCATTGCACGCACAAAGTTATTTGTCCGACAGGCTTGTGTGCTACGCCTACAGCGTTAACCAACATATTTCTGGGGGCCTCTTGCAAAAATTCCGGCAGAGCCTGAGTTTCAGACAAAAGCTGTTCCCCAATGTAACATTGAGATGCTCCTGTATCCATGAGCGCGTTGTAGGTGAGCCCACCAATTGTGATCTTCATTCGAGGATCATCTTTATTATTACCTAAAGTAATATTGTGCAAATTATTACCACCTATGACTCTGTTGAGTCGGCGGAGTCTACAGAATTTCTTCGTGTAGCACTTGTGTGGAAACAATGTCAGATTTTTTAATTGTTCTGTCATTTCTTGCAGATTTTCCTCTACTCCGCCACTATGACTAGTGGCTACTTCAAGACAAGTTGTGTCTACATCCATAAATAAAGATTCCGACGTAGCATTAGCCACTTCTGGGGGATGGAATAAACCTTCGTCCCCCGGATCTAGTTTTTTGAACTAGTCGCACTTGAGTCTGTCGATTCGGGCTTGATCAAAGTTTTGACCATTTCTGCCAACGAGTTAGTCAGCGAAGTTTGTAACTTATTTTCAAAAGTATTTAATTTCACATCAAGTTTAGCATCTAGTGTTGCATCCAACACTTCTTGAGTTATCCATCTGTTATTAGGACGTTTAGAAGTAGGATCCACAGTCGGGGAATCCGGCGTACTTCGTTTTTGCAACTCTTCAGAGTTGAAATTTGTACGTGGTTTTAAATCTGGACATTCTCGACGCATGTGTCCTGGTTTCTTACAGTGGTAACAAACTAATTGACCACGTCTGGTCTGATCTAATACTCCATTTATTAAATAAACAGTCTCGCACTCCTCAGGTAACTCTTCATCACAAATATTAAGTTGTTCTTGTGAATCCAAAGTTAAAGATTTAGCATTTGTCTTCGACTGAGGACGTGTGTCAGTTTTCCGAGGTGGAAAAACGACTGGATTGGGAATATTTTCCCTTGCTCCATTAGCTGTACGACTGTACAAGCCTTTATTTTTTGTTATAACGGTATAAATCTCTGTCAGAGGCAAATCCGCTATGCCTTGCGTATGCAGAAGCAAATCATTAGCAGGAGTTACACTCCCGATAAAAAGACAACCAGCCCCTTTTGCATCAAGACTGTCTTGTAATATCCATAACTGGTAATATTTGTGCATAAAGTCATAAAGACTTTCTGTTTCCAGTTGTTTCAACTTAGTTAGTTGGTTCGTCCGCTCTTGTCGAGTGGCTACAAACCGTTCTTTGAACGCCTGTTCAAATACTTCCCAAGATATGAAATCTTCTCTCCGTTCATGAAACCAACCATGCGCTTGCTCGGTTAAATAACCGGCCACGCCTTTAACAAGCATGTCATCGAGTGACATGTTTCGCAGGAAAGCGACATTTTTTACAATATTGAGAAAGCGTTCGCTTTCTTCTGCTTTTCCGGAGAAAACAGGGATATCTGGCGGTTTCAAACAGTTAGTTTGAGGAACAGTGGCGGAACTTTTTCCTGCCTGCATCAACTTGTGCATGGTCGTGGCAATTGACGCGAGGTCATCAGCCGTCATTCCAAAGCTACTGGGGGGGCGCGAGTTGTCGTTTGACGACCCACCATTGTTTGGTTGACTCGAGTTATTTTGACTTGAGCCACCACTATTGGGGTTGAAATTATTCGACCCTCCTTGATTTGACCTGCTGTGGTTACCAAAGTTCGAATGGTTATTCGAATTGCCTTGGTTTCTATAATTCGAATGATTATAAGAATTATCCTGATTGTCAAAATTCGGACGATTGTTCGAACTTTCTTGATTACCAAAATTTAGATTATTTGGGTTGTTCGAGTTCGGAGGAACTGGGTGACCCCTTTGTATGTTAGGTGCTGGACTAGAATTATTTGCAAATCTAGAATTTGGGTCAAAACGGCGGTTTGGACCTCTTGTCGCACCTGAATTTGGGTTCAAATTTCCAGCGAGATTCGGACAACTATTTGATCCGTTTGGAAAACTTGGATTAGGGTTGGCCATATTAGGCGGACCCGAATTCGCTCTGTTGAACGTATTCTCAAAGTTTTCTGGATTTGTAAATCCTCTTTGTTGGTTGCGAGCGAAGTTATTCGCTCGTAATCGTTGTTGGAAAGCACGATTAAAATCTCCTGGTGTCAAATTCGACTGATCTTGACGAGGAGGTTGTGCATTTTTATTCCTATATCTAGAAATAGGCGTCGAAGGAGTGGGACTAAAATTATTTAATCTTTGGCTGGCTGGGGAATTAGGATGCTCCGACGTAGCACGTTGTGCGTGCACAAAATCTAACACTTCGGTCAAAGATCTAAACTGGTTTGGGTTCAAACCGTGATCCTGACAAAATAATAGACCGCCTCGGCCTAAATGAGAACCTTCAGGAATGCATTCCTGTTCTCCAGGCGGAGTAGGTTCATGTGGAGCCCTATTCTCTCCAGATGGTCCGGCGGTTTCAATTGAAACGCCATTATGGACCGCGTGGTTTCCCACTTCTTCAATTCCATTAGGAACAGGTATAAACCCGGATAGATTCATTCCACCGGTCAAACAAGTTCTTTCCTTACCACGGGTGTTCATGTGATGCTGGTTATTAGTCATAACTAAACTTAAAACTGAGAAAAATTTCCTAAGTCTGAGAGATAACGATGAAGTTGCAAACGTTCAGGAGGGTCGCAAACGAAGCAGTGGTCACACTATTCGAAAGGAAGTATGGGTACTTCAAAACACCTCTCTGATTGGTCAAGTATCAACGCTAGTCTCACGAGAGTCCAACCTCGTCCGAGATTGGTGGAAATCATCAAGTTCGTGGAACCGTAATCTTGACAGATTCCAGTGTTATGACGTAGTCACCAAACAATATGGATACTTTTCAAAGTACTCTAAATATTATCAAATTTATTTAATAAAAATGACCATTCCATGAGAATTTTAAAGTATTAAAACCCACAATTTTAATAAAGCGCGTCGAATCGTTTGAATCGACGGCTTCTCTGCACAACCTGGTTGCTAGGCAACACAACAGCGAGAATTCTTCTTCGCTGAAATTCGAATGGTATTCCATTCGTAAAATTCGATTTCAATGACTTGAGATCACGACTTTTAACCAACATTTTAATGTAGATCAAGTCTGTAAAATAAGGTAAACCCACTTTGAAATAAAATATAAATTTTAATTCCTTCGAAAAGCGTCAATTTTCTTTCTAATTTATTTAGGCAAATAAATTTAGGTTTAACTTGAAGTCTCAAGCAAAATACATATAACAGAATATTCTAGAATTAAAACAACTGTTAAATTGATAGAATTCTTTAAGAATTCCATCAAAAGTCAACTTTTCAAAATTAGGCCCGACCGCGTGGTTTTGTCAAATTTGTCGGCGACAACATGACGCTACCCGGGCGGAACCAACTTCAACAAGTTCGGGCAAGATTCTCATTCTCAGGGTTGGGCCTTTAGGCCTGACCACGTGGTAGAAATTATTAGTTTTGTTAAAACACATAATTTCCACGACGGAAAATCGGAATAAAGTGAATTACACTTATTTTCTTGCGAGAAGTCCTAAACAGAATAAAATATATTAAACACAAATATAAATTTCGCTCGAAATTTATTTTACACACAAAAATCACCATAAACGTTACACTACTCGAATTCATCATAAATATGCAAAACTTCAAATTTTATTTAAAATTTGGCAGCCTATCTCGGTAGAACCTCCACTTGTGACGATTCTACTTTTGGGCTAATTTATTAGTCCTTTTTGAGATAGATAATTCGGTTTATACAAGACGTTGCTAAGTTTAGCAACAACCTAACCGAGATAAGCTACGGAAGCCTTCACAAACATGAATACGTGACAGAGTAGAAATAACTTACAGTTTTAGTGTGACATAACATATTTATTACTAAATATTGATGGTTAACAAGATGGGTTCTTGACGCGTGTAAACGGGCGGCATCAACTGGTTGAGGATCCGGGCGAAGCCAGAGGGATACGGCTGACTTGCGGCATCGTCACAAATATCGCTACAAAGACGTATTTGGTCCGCAGCTCGATTATCTAATAGTACGAAGAGTCCTTCGTATATTCGGGAATATTCAGCAGAATATTCCATGTTTCAAATGAATAAAAGTAAAGTGATTAATGGAATATAACAAATGAATTGTTATATAAATATTAATTGGGCGGGGACCGTCACGACAATTGAGAGAACGTCGCGGGAGTTGTTGAGACTCTATCCGCCAGCATGCCTTACGACGACAAGATCTCGTGATCAGGCGCCGAGTATTTAATTGTGTGCTTTAACTCGCTATCGGTGGTACCAACCACCAGGTAAACATTTCTATGGACTTACCGGTATAAAAAGATATTGCCAATACAGCATTACCAATGCCCGAGTAGTTTGTTTAACACAGTGTTGTTCAACTCCTGTTCGCGGGTTACTAACCCGGAGGGTACGATGGGGCGGGGACCGTCACGACGGTCGAGAGAACCATCGCAGGAGGATTTGACTCCTCCATCCGCCAGCATGCCTTACGATGGCGGGATCCAATGATCGAGCACCGGGTAAAATATTAATCGGCCACTGCCGTTGGATTACCATTATCCAGGTAGTTGTTTTATCGCAACATCTTTAGATATTACTCACGGGCTACCAACCCGGCGTGTCACCTGTGCATTAGGCCTTTACCGACTTTTAACGAGCGGAAGGACCAATCGTAGAAAGACGGGAACCTGCGTGGGCTGTTTACAACAACCATCCTGCAGCGGACTGTGGCCAGTTAGCTGAGGGACCTACTTTCATTTAGCAAGGTCGTACTGTATACGACCGTTATATTAAGCCACCGTACGAAGTCCTACTGTCCCGTAGAACAGCCGGCTAACGTTACGGGGCCATTTCATGCGAATGCATGTCTATTACCGGAGTTGGCCTTCCCGAAAAGGCCCTACAACAGTAATAACAAAATAGTAATGAATACTAATTGTGGAGAACTGAGGTGGCCTGATGTGTCGATAGAGAATAATGAAATCAAACGATAACAATTCAACTACAGACAATATACAAGTTCAGTTATCAAGCTCTGGGGAAGTGAGAAACTGATGCTTATATAGTTCTGTAGAACTACTAGATTGGCGACAGCCAATCAGCGTACGAATCGGCGGATTCGTGGGTCACTAGTCCGGACCTAATATATGACTATGTCCAGATGGGCCCAGTTAGGGTCCGGAAGGGTCCGATTGGTTCCCTTCAACAGGTAAGTAATGTAAATATTGATTCGATAGAATCAACATCATCAAGTAATTAATACTTAATTTATATCGTGTCTAAATAATTATTTATCACACTTTTCAGTTTTATCGAGTTTGAATTGCGCGCGTTTGTTAAACAGCGCCATCTATGGTGAACATTTGATAAATACTGATTTGTAATCATCACAAACGTTACGTTTCCACAACATTCAATCGAAAAACGTTGTTACTCCGACGTTTTTCGAAAAAAATTTAAGTTGTTCCTATTGGTTCAAATATAACACCATGGTGTTGTATTCGAATACAACACGATCCAGTACTATTCGGGTAAGACGGTAGCCCCTAATTAGCGTAGGCGTTCTAGATTTTGATAGATCGTGCAGTGAATAGTTCAACAAACAGTATTAAAAAAAAACAAGAAAACCGTCTTACAACCATCAACTGTATTAATAAGAATTGTATGAATCGATAGTTATCATACTAAGTACGACCATTGGAAATATAATATTAAATAATAAATAAGTCATTTAGGACTCAGTACTAATCTGACACCAAATAACTTGCAGTTGATCTTCTTTCCTCAAGACAACATCACCGACAAAGTAAGTACAAGACAACGAACAATCGAAAACCGCAACATAAATCCGATAGCGACATCGACTAGAAAACTATTTGCATTTTAGCAACAAGTGGTAATTTGTGAGTTTGCTACAGCCACACTTTCGAAGGAAATTTACTGTGTAAAAAAAACCTGTCAATTCTGAACTAAGCACTGGCTCACACCAGATAAGTTTGTTTTATCTTCTTAACACGCCCAAAAGCAGGTAAAATTTCTGTGACTGGTATGGTCTCACCCACAGTAGTCTGGAGGTTTCCATGGGAGGACGCATACTCATCTACTAGTAAATGATTGAGACAGGGACTCTGGATTGTTGGATTTCGGCCTTTAATCTAGGGGCCGGAGTCTCTCATCTATCTATGTGTTGCAGTGCTGCTAGGCATGCTACACCAGCAACCAACCCGTCCCACAAAGGGCCTGAACTCCATGGGTGACGTGGCCAGTCACTGACGGACATTCTGCCATACATATCCCGTATGACCCATGTAGCCGCTCATAGAGGCTGTAATAGACACATCGTCATGTTACTGAGCATCACAGTGGTCAATGGTGAGAGCAGCAGAGCCAGCCAGCATCTTCATGCTTTCACTAAGACCTCTACGTCTGTCCTCTCTGCTCCATCGGCTCCGTCTCTCTCACCACCTCCTTCTCTAACCTAACCAATCCACCCTGCAAAAGGGACGGCCTTAGGGCCAGTGGGCGGTGTGTGGAGTGATGCAAGTTACCGTGGGTGGCCAAGCGG
The DNA here is from genome assembly GCA_949358305.1 of Strigamia acuminata. NCBI lineage: Eukaryota > Metazoa > Arthropoda > Chilopoda > Geophilomorpha > Linotaeniidae > Strigamia > Strigamia acuminata. The sequence continues at coordinate 7,737,475 of OX442314.1, forward strand.
TCACACTTCACAATATTTAATAAATACAAGTTTGCCCTTATAAAAATTTTGTTGAAACCACAGTTTGAAATCTGTCCTTTGCAGATAAGCTACAATGCAGAATATTTCTTTCGTGAGAAAAAACACGCAAAGATTAAGTAAACTACGTTTGACAATTCACCGGATGTTGAAGGATGATGCAAACAAACTCAGATGCAATTTAATCGGCTTTGATGATTTTATAAATAGCAATCATCGTGGGAGCAAGCGTCACATCTTTTGGCTTCTTTTATTCTCATTTTGCACATGCATGCTTACTTATCAGGCTTATGATAGAATAATGCATTATTTGAGTTATCCAACCGTTGTTGACGTAACGAGCAGATCGGAAGATGTTACTTTACCAAACTTGATGATCTGTAATACAAATACGGAAGAAATGGCCAGACTTTGGTTTAAAACATATGGACACCTAACAATTCAAACCTACCAATGCAATCACATGCTGCGAACACTTATGGCAATCCCATCGTACGATGTAGATGAACTTTGGACAGCGACTAATTTGACAAAAGAAGTAGTGAGCGTAAAAATAAGGGTAAAAAAAAATAAAAATCAGTATTTTTTAATAATCATAATTCAAACTCTTGATTTCGCGCAGAAATATTCAAATTCAAACCAAACAGTTGTTCTGACAGAAACTAACCATTTAGTTGGAATGTGCTCAACATTCAAATTTCGTAACTATAATCAAATATTTATTTTAAACATCGAACAAAATATGCTTTATCATTCATTGCCATAGCTAAAGCTTCTACCAACTCAATTGTTGGAGATCTACTGACTGTAAAAATGGAAAAAAATCATGAAGGGATATGTCCTACAGAGCCATATTGATATTTGGTAATTATTGCAATTTGATATTGTGAATTATATTCACTTTCTTTCTTTTTGCACTTAGCTTTTACTTGAATCTGATGATTATGGAAGATCTTATGGCTTAGCAATGCAATATCCAGGTGTAACAACCAAAATTGATTTCAGTTATAAGAAAGTAAAATTTTAACCACAACCTCAATTTACTACACATCACTCTATGCTGTTTTAAAATTTTAGTTCAAATTTCTTAATTCAACTGTAAATTCATGCTCCAGTGAGGAGGAATACAGAGAATGCTATCAGACTTGTCTAAGGAAAAAATTTAAAAAACAGCTAAAATGCAGGTAAGAAAAATTGCCATGATAGCACACCATTAAAAAAATCAAAAAAATAGATCTTATTTCCAAGATTCCCTTTTACCAAGACGGACTTACCGCTTTGCAAATGTTCGAACGACACGAACGAGCAATACGACATTGCAAATCAGCTTATAAAAGGCACAAATGCACTTTCAGATTGTCTATGTAGACGTCCATGTCAAAAACTAACATTCACACCATCCACTGATACAGGCTTAGCAGATGATGAAAAAACTTCATTGATATCTTTGGCAATAACTGATGACAAAATTAGTGTGTATGAAGAACGATACATCTATGACATCATTGCTCTACTGTCAGATTTAGGCGGCAATCTTGGCCTGTTTCTCGGTCTGTCATTAATCTCATTACCTGAAATCATTTGGTATTTATATTATATTGCAACAAAAATTGACCAAAAAACATCCGTCGATAAGATTCGCTGTGTGTATGAGTTATGCAAGAAGAAAGCTACTGCGAACGAAGAGAAAACCATGGGAAATGGAATATTAGAAAAGTTTAAATTTGTGATGATATTCGTAATCACAGGATACAGTTTGTATTGCTTGGAAATTCGTATAAACTACTACATTGATGAACCGGTAACAACAATCGTTAGAATAGTTGAACGCCAATACACTGAGTATCAATCCGTCACGGTCTGTGGTGAAAAAGAAAATGAAGATGTGGACGCCGCCAGATTACACATGATGAAACACACTAATAAAAACTGCAATGAAATATCGCCCTGGCAATTGTTCAGCAACGAATTGTCCTTAGAAGAAATTTGGGCAACACTCAATGTGCACGACACAATTAATATTCAGAATGAGGTACTAAGCTTACTTGTACAAGTAGTGTACAGTCGAGTTAGAAAAAAACTGGACCCACACTCAAAGCTGCCAATTAAACTCGTGAGTAATTTTGTGTTTTGCCACTATGTGAAACACAATACATCAACAGGTGATAATACAGACAAGGCTATACAAAGCTACGCACATATTATCACTTGTTGATGTCTGGTGTTTCACCTAGTGGCGAAACCCGAAATTACTCACAAGTTCAATTGCCAGCATAGAGTAGGGGTCCAGATATTTTGAACACGACTGCACACACACACACAAAAATTAGAAATCGAAGCTCAACGATTAAAACTATTTATTTTGTAGAAATCTTATGGATACAAAATAGCACTTAACATATCAATGCATCCTATTTCACTGCCTTTTGGTAATTGTTCACGAATAAACACAGGTAATTTATAAATTTTAATCCCACACATTATTTCACCTTACAAAAAGGAATGAACGATGTTTCTAGGCAATTATGGCCTAACAACTCACGATCGTGTAGTACACCTATGGACAAAAAAATCTTCACATGCTGTCAGACTACTTCAGTTCCAAATGTGAAGATTTTTTTTACCATACTTGTAGGTGTACATTGTTTATAGTTACTAACTCAATAAATGGCGAGTCGGAGGAAGACACAACACTTGCTAATAAATATTCTGTCCTTTTCTAATATTTTTCAGAAAAATCAATCAATCTATCTGCTTATTTTATAATTTTATTTGAAACTCTGTTTCCTTCAGAAGTATGTGACCAGCTTCTAAAGGTAAAACAACACTTTGATAACAGATTGATAAGTTATGTCGGGTTGTGAATTTTTTGAAAAACAATTGCCTCTTTTATCCCAGTGGGTCATTTGGAGTATTTATTTATTTATTTATTTATTTATTTATTTAATCGCACTCCAAAGAAGTAAAAAGAAATGAGTTACAAGTGAGGTACAATAATTTGTTGAACAGATAACAAGTGACGATGTAGGCGCCGATCTACCGGTAACCTAACCCCCACTTCTCGGGGGCCCTGAGCCAAGTGGTCGTACTAGCCCCCTCTCACAGGGCGAGTTTATACCTAATATATCTAATTGTGCATTGTAATTAAATTCGTAGTTTTTCCTAAATGATCTGGAAGAAGAAGTTAACATTGTGGCACCTTTGGAATTAAGCTATGGCTGGATGAACACTGTAACACTTCAAGCATTGAAGGTAATAATAGTAAAAATTAAACTATATAATTACATGCTATTAAGCTTATCCTAACTTAGTTTGATTTTATAAAATAGACTGTACGAAGAAATACAAAAAGTAATCCATGCGAAGAGAACAAAAGTGCTCATTTCATGTGTAAAACTGCTTGCATCCAAAATAGTTTACTCCAAAATGTTAACTGCAGGTATGTTAATTCAGATATTTCACTTTTAACACATCTCAGTTCAACACATACGTATGGCTTACATCTACAGTACCGTGTATGTGCATAAACCTTATGTCCGATCGTGCAAATAAATCGGTTTTATGAATATCTACGTCTCCCAACTAGATCCGATAATCGACATTCTACTGTAACTGGTTTTATAAAAATTACCTTTTCAGTTACATACCAGTTTTTTTTTGTTGTAAATGTCACTATTGTTTGGTTTCAGATTACCTTACCTAGGAAATCTGAATTTGCCAGCTTGTAACACAACGACTGAATCTATGACGGCTCATTTAATGTACTTAAAAAATTTTGACACAAACCAAAAACAATGTAAATGTAGACTGCCTTGCGAAAATAGTTTTTACAAAATTACTTTATACCAAAGCAAATTGTTAGTTAATTTTTTCACAGGAATAGTTCTGCAATTCTCTGATTCTTTCGTAGAGATTATAGAAGAGCAACAGGCATATCCGATATCTCAATTGCTAAGCGATGTCGGTAGCATTGTGGGATTAGGTTCTGGAATGTCATTGCTGTCTTTCTACATTGGCATTTTAAACACTTATAATTGTTGGAATTCGAAAAGATTGGGAATACTCGGATGAAAATGATGAAAAGGTTTATTTGCGCGAGATACACGACATACAGTCTCGGCCCTTTTCGCAAGTGACCGGAAATCGTTCTCGTGACGTAATACGTCGCCAGTCGAAAATACACCCAACTCCCCCTAGTGGTGGGAGACCCTCATTCGGGATTTCAAGCACATTGCGCCTGGTGACACAAAATGACAACAATAATTTGTATCAGAGTAGGATTTGGTCAATTTGGTTCCAAAAGAAGCAATAAATTATGAATTTGTTAAAGCTGTCCTATGCTAGATTGTTTAAAATCTTTGTGTCGCAGTCCAACCCGTTCGAAGTTTGCATTTTTAAGAATTAAAACAAAAAAAATCTGTATTTTTCTCAGTTGATATCAAAGATTAGACGTTTGATTGTAAGACGTTTAATTGTAAGACGTTTAATTGTAAGACTTTTAAAAACCCAAGTAATTTGATATCACATGACATATGGACTTCACAACGGGTTACAATAACTGGCGCGGAATGAATGACCGCGGAAAGAAATTCCGCGCTTATTCATTCGCGCTTATTCAGTTCTCGGGTGATCATTCCGCGCCTGTTCAGTTGTGGTAATGAGAATTCCGCGCTCAGGCAATTCCAGAACTGACTAAGCGCGGAATTATTTACAGAACACCATTCCGCGCTTATTCAGTTCTTGAATTGCCTGAGCGCGGAATGGTGTGCTGTAGAGAATTCCGCGCTTATTCAGTTCTTGAACTGCCTGAGCGCGGAATGGTGTGCTGTAGAGAATTCCGCTAGGAGACGGGAGGGGGCTTTACTGCAATGAGCGTTTGTTCAATTTTCGTCGTAATTTGCTGATTTCTTCTTTTTAACTAAATTTAATGAGAAATATAAGGACGCCAACGTTTTCAGCGGCAGATTACACATAGGATTCATGTGTTAAATATTCATAAAGGTCAATTTTAAAAATTAATCTTTTTTTTTTAAATTTCAAAATTAAATTCTATTTTGGTCACGGCTTCCGCCAGATAAAGCTCTAGTTTGTTTACAATTCGTGGTCAATCGAAATTCAAAATGAAAATGGTGAACATGAAAGTTAATCGGTTTTTCAAAAAAATACCCAAGTTTAATTACGAAGACATGCATTTTAAAATTAGAAATTTGAAATAAAATGGTGAACATGACATAAATCACCGATTTTTTAAAGAAAAAATGACTACCGTATTTTATCAATTAAGAGCTGCGGCTCTTATTCAAAACTGCAATTTTTGTCAGCAATTACAATTTCGGTTTTTCGTTTGTTATATTTGTTTAATGTAACAAACGAAGTCCAATTATGTCCATTGAAAGGGCTATCTAGTCCAATAAATTTTTTGGATTGGACATAGGGGGGGCCAATTTAACGAAGGTCACTAATTGGACGAATCGTGTCGTTAAACGAACATTTTTCAAGTGTGAGAATTTTGGTTGAAAAAACGTCCAAAATTGACTTTAAAAGCCTAAAAACCACGAAAATAAGTAAATTCGATTGGAAAACAACAAATTAAAAACTTGTATTGCTTTTCGTATTCCGCGCTTATTCAGTTCCAACTTTTGTCCAAATTCCGTGCTTATTCAGTTGACAATGTTGGCATTCCGCGCTAATTCAACAATTGAATTCAAAATTCCGCGCTTATTCATTCCGCGCCAGTTCAATTTACTGAAATAACGGGTCTGTAAAAAAAATTAATTCCGCGCCAATTCATTTCGCGCCAGTTATGAATCCCCTTCACAACTTTGTTCACCAACATGACTGCCTGCATGAAGACAACAATAGTTTGTAGTGGTTGCCCAGTGGTTAAGGCAATGGACTAGGCATCTTTCCACACAGGTTCAAATCCTGTTGTCTGTGAAAAATTTTTATTTTATTTTTTATTTATTTTTAGCAGTAATTTTAATGTTTGTAATTTTATATTTGTTTTTAGAAAATTTTAATCTAATTAATTTTAATTTTTTACCACAACTTTAATTGAAAAGTTGGACTTAATACTGTATACAATAACAAATCAAATATTTTGCATTTAAATTAAATGTAGTCAAATAACTGCAACTTCATAGATTGGATTTTCTTTGAAATAAGAAATTGTATACCACATCTGGTTAATTATTCATGGTTAGATGATAAAATAGAATAATTAATCAAATATTTTGAATTTAGATTAAACTTATTCAAGAAACTGCAACTCCGTAGATTAGATTTTCTTTGAAATTAGAAATTCTATACCACATCTGGTAAATTATTCATGGTTAGATTATAATACAGAATAATTAATCAAATATTTTGCATTTTGATTAAACTTATTCAAGAAACTGCAACTTCATAAATTGGATTTTCTTTGAAATTAGAAATTGTACACCGCATCTGGTAAATTATTCATGGTTAGATTATAATAGAAGATAGAAAATATAGAAAAACCTATTGAAACTACATTTCAATAGATCTGATTTTTTTTGGAAATAAAAAATTATGCAGTTACTTGGTGTCTGATCACTTTAGTGGCACTGTCGAGGTCACCAACTGAAGAAACGGTAAGTCTTTCTGACGTATTATTAGAGACAAATATAGCTGTGATAAAATAGACATCTGCCATATTTCTTGCCTGTATTAAACTGGGTTTCATAAACTTGGGCAGAAGTGGGGCCTAACTAGGGGTAGGTCCCCAGAAAGAAAGCAAGTCCACCCAGCTATGGTTTTGGGTGTCGACTAAAGTCTTTTATTATAATCGAAAAGTGGCGGGTTGCCTAGGAAAACCTTCTAGGCAGTTGTTATGTATCGACCCCAACAATTGTACGGTTGCCTGGGAAAACCTTCTAGGCAACCATACAATTGTTGGGGCCGATACACAACAACTGTTGAATTAAATTTACATTAATCATTAGTTGTGGGCAGTGTTGTTTAACTAACGTTTCTGGTGCAGATTTTTCCGTTCTTTCGTGTGGTGTTTAGTTTTTGACAATCCGAGCTTTGGTTTTCGAGATATTTGCGATTTTAATCAAATTTTCTCTCAATTAGCCAAGTTTGATTGCACTAGTCATTCCTGAATTTAAGATTTTATGGCACTTTTGTGGATTTCTTCAGATGAATCAGTATGAGATCGCATATGATTTTACAAGATTTTGCAGGATTTTGTTAGATTTTGTGAATTTTTAAGAGATTTTGGTTACCGTATATTTTGTGAGATTTTGTAGCATTGTGTGAAATTTTGCTACATTTTGTAAAATTTTGCTACATTTTGTAAAATTTTGCTACATTTTGTAAGATTTTGCTTTATTTTGTTAGATTTTGTGAGATTTTGCTACATTCTGTGAGATTTTGCTACATCCTGTGAGATTTTGCTACATTTGGTGAGATTTTGCTACATTATGAGATTTTATTTAAAGTATATGATACCAAAAAAGTGATACAGGTACAGTACCACTACCACAAAATGTGGTACTCTTTGATACAGCGATGCGTTCGATGAAAATTTACTGTATAAAAAAGCTGTCAATTCTGAACTCAGCACTGGCAGACACTAGATAAATGTTCTTTATCTTTTTAACACGACCAAACGCATAAAAAATCTCACAATATTTAATAATTACAAGTTGTTTCCATAATGTCAATTGCCCACACCAAAACTTTGTTAAAACTAATTTGAAATCTGTCCATTGCAGATAAAAAACAATGCAGAATACTTCATTCATGAGAAGAAACAGGCGTTTGACAATTCAACGATTGTTGAAGGATGATGCAAACAAACTGAGATGCAATTTAATCGGATTTGATGATTTTATAAGTAGCAAACACCATGCGAACAAGCGTCGCATATTTTGGCTTCTTTTATTCATATTTTGCGCATGCATGCTCACTTATCAAACTTATGACAGAATAATGTATTACTTGAGTTATCCAACGGTAGTTGACGTAACGAGCAGTTCGGAAGACGTTACTTTACCAAACTTGATGATCTGCAATGCCAATACAAGAGAAATATCCCGCCTTTGGAAAAAAACTCATGGAAACGACCCACCTCCATCCGACAAATGCAGTCTTTCGTTTCTAGTAATGCCTGCTCTAATGGTAAACCCAACTAACAATGTAGAAGAAATTTGGAAAGCGACTAATTTGACGAAAGAAGTAGTAAGCTTAAAAATAAAAGTAAAAAGATATGAATAAGTATTTTTTTTTATTTAAGAAAAATCCTAATTTCAACTCTTAATTATTTCATCAGGGAAAATCAAAATCTAACAAAACAGTTGCTCTGACGGAAACTAGCAGTCTATGGGGAATGTGCCCAACAATTAAATTTCGTAACTATAAACTAAAATTAGAGAGTTTGCGGGATGCATTTTTCCCTTACTATACGGTATGAAAATAGTGTAAGGGAAAAATGATAAATTAAGGTTTTGCGGGCTGCACTTTTCCCTTATCACTACACTATTTCAGCCAACTACTGACAGTTAGTAATTTTGGGCCTAAAAATTCAATTTGGGGGCGTAAATGTGCAAATTTCTGCATAAAATTCCATTCTTCTGCCTATAAAGTTTGGTTTTGGGCCTAAAATTCAATTTTGGGCATCACTTATCATTCAATCTACGTACCTATGATTGTAATGTGTTTGATCGGGACTACAAAATATGCGCCATTTGCAATGGGCAGAGCTAACAATATAGTATTCTTAATTCTGATTGGCTGCGCTACATTTTAATTTAGTGTTGAAAACGATACACTAAAGATTTTTCCCTTACGATATGGCACTAAAATAGTGTAACGTGGCACAAAATAAGGGAAAATGCATCCCGCAAACTCTCTATTTAGAACGATCTCCTTTAATAAACTTTATCATTCAATCATACAGCAAAAGCTTCTAGCGACTCATTTGTTGGACAAGAACTGACAGTAAAAATTGAAAAAAGTTCCGACTACATGTGTCCATCAGAACCATTTTTTGTAATTTTAATAGTTAAAAGTTATGATTTGCATCCATTATTCAAAAATCTTTTTTACACAGGTTTTTCAAACCATTAATGATTTTGGAAGACACTTTGGCGTAACAATGCAACTTCTTGGTGAAACAAAATCAATTTATCTGAGTTATAACAAAGTAAAAATATTTTTGTAGTATTTCTATGTATTTGTATAATTTTATTTGTAATTTTTAGTTCAAATATCTTAATTCAACTGTAAATAAATGCTCGAGTGAAGATGAATTCAGAGAATGCTATCGAAGTTGTCTATTAAAAGAATATAAAAAAAAGCTAACATGCAGGTAAGATTACAATTAAAAAAATCATACAAAAAAAAAAATATTATTAAAAATCTTCTTTGCAAGATTTCCCTTCATGAAAATTGATTTACCGCTTTGCAAATGGTCGAAAAGTATATTCAAGCATTATTTGGATACAACTCAACTGATTGAAGCCACAAATCCAATGACTACTTGTCAATGTCGACGTCTATGTCAACAAATAACTTATACCTCGTACATTGAATCAGGCATTGCAGATGACAATAAAACTATATCTATATCCTTAGCAATAACTAATGAGAAAACTAGTGTGTATGAAGAACGATACACCTACGACATTATTGCTCTGATGTCGGATTTCGGAGGCAATCTGGGCCTGTTTCTGGGTCTAGCAGTCATCTCATTGCCTGAAATCATTTGGTATTTATATTATATTGCGACAAACTTTCACCCAAAAACACCCATTCATGATCTGTATGAGATATGCAAGACGGAAGTTATTGCGACCGAAGAGGAAACTATTACAGACGGAGTGTTAAGAAAGGTTAAGTTTGCGCTGGTATTTATGATTGCAGGATTCACTTTTTATTACTTGCAAATTCGTTTCAACTACTACAATGATGAACCGGTTACAACAATGGTTAGAATAGTTCAACGTGGATATACCGAGTATAAGTCAATCACGATCTGTGGTGAAATTCGAAATAAAGACATGGACGAAGCCAGATCACACTTACTGAAACACACCAACAAAACTTGCAATGAAATATCGCCCTGGCAATTGAAAACCAGCAAGTTTTCACTGGAAGAAATCTGGAAAACACTCAATGTCAACAAAACAATTCAGGTGCTAATAAAGGGGGTCCCCACACTTTTTTACAAAGATAATCTATCCGGACCCACTTTATCCCCAGCGCATTGAATTTTTTCAGTGATACCGTTGAAGATATTGCTGCCCTTTCTTATTTGCATGTATTGTAACTGGGCACGGTCTTATCCCCCACGGTATGGGGATTTACCATAGCGGGAGAGACGCAGATTGTTGGGATTTGGCCTTTAATCGTTGTCGAGGGGTTGGGTCACCTATCTTACTGCGTGGCTGTGCTGTTAGGCACGCTACACCGGCGTCCGACCCGTCACACACAGGGCCTAAGTCCCATGAGTGACGTGGTCGGTCGCGTTGGACGAACATACTGCCGTGCTTACCCGTACAACCCATGTAGCCGCTCATGGAGGCTGCTGCAGCAACATCTTCCTGCTACTAAGCGCTACAGTGGTGAATGATGAGAGCAGTAGAGTCAGCAGTTGTCTCTGCTGTGGTTGGGACCGTGGCAGCTCACTCTGGCAAGCCTTCTGCCTCAACTCTCTCAGCAACGTCTCTCTCTCACCACACCACTCAGCTCCCTCCTCTCCTGTTAGGCCGGTCTACTCCTCCAAGAGAGGGACGGCTTGGGGCCACTACGCGATGTGTGTTGTGTGTGTCCAAACGCTCACAGTATGGTTATTACTAAACATACAATGTATCCTTACATCCTGTAAAACCATCAATGGTAGCTCATGTCAATCAATTCGTGCTGAACACACTCTGTTCCATCAAACAATCATAAGCTACGTAAAGCAGATTGGCTCGCTTATTTCATAAATTAAAGTTATAATTTAGGCCTTCCTGACAATTAACGTTGTCATAACTTGACTTTAACTATAACTTGACCTTTTTTAAATGCACAAACACCCTCCCGCAAACTCCCTGGTAAACCCCATGTACAGCGTGATAGGTATGTACACTTGTGTTCAAAAAAACTGGACCCTTACTCTATGCTGGAAATTGAAATTGTGAGTTATACTTGTACGCAGGCAAAGCTATATGAGTATTATCACCTGTTGATGTCTGGTGTTTCACTTAGTGGCAAAATCGAAAATTACTCACAATTTCCATTTCCAGCATAGATTGAGGGTCCAGTTTGTTTGAACAGGGCTGTACCTCATGTCCAGCCTCCATGTAGCTGCTCATGGAAGCTGCAGGAACAGAGAGTATTATACATATGCACAGCCGTGCAAGCTTAATTATTCAGTTGTTAAATTATTTTTTCAGAGTTTTCAGGGCCAAGTGTTAAACATTTCAGTGAAACCTATTCCACTTCCTTTTGGCAATTGTTCACGAATAAACACAGGTAATTTACAAATTTTAATTTATGCTAATTCACACATCATGTCACATTACAATAGTTCAGGGCTTAAAACTTTTGCCTTTTGCGACTCCTTTTCGTCGATGAAATTTTTACACAACTCCTGGTATGAAAGTACATAAACAAATCAAACATTTTTCCGACCCCCACATTCAGAGGCGGATTTAGATATTGCGAGGACCATATTGTTACGTGGCTTAAAAGATGTAGCTAAGTCTAGGGCACGTCATCTAGCGCATAAATTTAATTCGCGAATTGATTTTGCGCGATAAACAAATACCACAACCCAATTTTAGCTACACACCCACATGGCACACTAATACAACTCCATCATGCAAGGAAGAGGTGCGGGTTGTAGGATAGTGTAACATGACGGTATCACAAAATGTCACTCGGGTGGCACTACCAGAAAGCCCTCCTTTATGGCTATTCCAAGAGTATGCTTGCAAATATATGTCTAATAGAATGTTGGGCAACAGCTTGTAAGGTGCGTCCAAAAAGTCTGTAGAATAACGAAAAATTTGAAAAAAATTAACTTCTAATATTTTGATTTAATTTTGCTTTTAGGATTATTAAATATACCACTCAAGTAATGTCTGATTAAATTTTCAGACTGATTCAATAATATTTATTTAAAATATCAACAATAAATTAAAAAACAGGTGTCCAAAAAGTCTGTGGAATTTATGTTTATTCTTTCCCACGGTAGTGAGGTTATATTTAGAGTCAATAATATAGTATTTTTATGTTATTATACCTTTATTACAATGCTTTTTTGCATTTTGAAACATTTGGTAATTGTTTCATCAACAATGCCAAACAAAAGAAAATTTACTGCTGATGAAGTGATAAAAATATGGAAAATGAAAGCTGGAAGACTTGCTACTCATGAAATTGCTAAGATAATTGATAAATATAACTGGAATTTTATCAGTAAAAAGAAAACTAGCAATGTAAACCTCAATCAGGAAGACCAATAGTAACTACAAATCGAGCTGGTTGCAGAGTTCCACACTTGGCAACACACTGTTCACATTCAGTTCAGAAAATCTGTGATGTCTTTGAAGGAAACATTAGTAAAAATACTGTTAATAATCACCTTCAAGCTTTCCCAACGATAGTTTATAAAATAAATGGTCGAATGACCAACTTTGAAACCTCAACCTACTCAAGCCAAATTATAGTGGACAAGGTTTCAGATGACCTGGAACAATGAGTGGTGGACAATGATTTTAGTGATCAGAAGAAGTTGTAGCTTGATAGTCCTGATGGTTTGGCTTACTATTGGCATAAAATTTGAAAGGAACCACCCCTTTTTCAGAGCCCAATAGAGTGGAGGGTCAGTAATGGCATGGGGAGCTTTTGCCTTCGTGGGAAGAACTTATGTAGCATTCGTTAGTGGCCGACAGAAAACAGAAAATTTCTGATTTCTGAATCAGGAAACACTTCATGAGTTTTTGTTTCCTGTTGGGCAACGAATTTGGAGACACCTAATGAATATTTCAGCAGGATAATGCCATTATTCACAATTAAAATTCAACGAGAGCATCATTTTCAGAAAAAAATAATGCATCTATTGGAGTGGCCAGCCTGAAATCTTTACTAAAAACCATAGAAAATCTATGGAGAATAATGACCAGACAAGTTTATGCCAATAACAGACAATTTTCTACTATTGATGAACTAAAAATTGTGATTGACGGATATTGGGGTAACATCTCTTCTAAAACGCTGGAAAAATTAATTGTGTTTATGGAAAATAGTGTTTTTGAAGTAACAAAACATAATGGAAAAATAATTGGTCCATAAACAAACAATATTTCCAATTTATTGTTAAAGAAATTTGTTAATTGTTAAATTCCACAGACTTTTTGGACACCTGTTCTTTCATTTATTGTTGATATTTTAAATAAATATTATTGAATCAGTCTAAAAATTTAATCAGACATTACTTGATTGGTATATTTAATAATCCTAAAAGCAAAATTAAATCAAAATATTAGAAGTTAATTTTTTTCAAATTTTTTGTCATTCCACAGACTTTTTGGACGCACCTTATGTTGCATCGGTTTGTAGTGTTGAACAGTTTTCCTGTATGGCTTGCAATCGCTTGCAATCGCAGTCTTTTGAGTGACGGCAATCGTAGATCACTTTCTGTCCCTCTGCAGTTACATATTTCCGCTGCGCATTGTCCATGTCTTCTCAGCTTTCACAAACGTGTGCGCTTCATCGTATGTCGGAACTTCTCCCATTGTAGACCCTCTTTCCAACGTTTCTTAGACCTTTTTTAAGTTGTACACCTTTTACATAGCAGTGGAATTCTGCCACTTTACACTATTTTGGTACACACCTCCCAGTTACACCTTTGATACAAACAGTTGGTTTGTGTGAAAATTGATTTTTACCTTTCAAATGTTTTCAGAAAAATCGTTGGACATAAATGCTGTCCTTACAATTTCATTACAAAATCTGAAATCTTCAAAAGTATGTGACCAGCTTATGAAGGTACGAAAAACACCATTTATCACTTAATAAGACCTCCTTTCCAAAATTTCACAAACATAAAACTTATAACAAGTCAAAAGGCATAGACACAATTTTGAAGTGTGTACCTGTGAGGTTTGAAAAGACTTGTGGAACACATGGCAAGAGTTAAACTAAACTTGTATTTACACTCAAAATCTACAGCAGACAAAATCTGTTTTGTGTAAAAGTCAATTTGACATCTAGATGGCTGTGGAAGCCCCCTCCCCACGAAAGTAATGGAATTTTGTGCCGCATAAAAAAAATTTTAAAAAAATTTAATTTTTAATTTTTATGGTCCCAAAAGTGGTTTAGGTGCCATTCAAGGCCCCTAAAACACTTTTAATTAAAAATACAAAATTTTAATTTTAATTTAAAATTTTTAAAATTATTTTGATGATCTTCCAAAGGGGTGGCCATGGATAATTTTGGGCTAGAGCTAGATGCGTTCGCACCAAGAACCAGAACTAGATTTAAACTTTGGGCTAGTCCAAACTATCTGCTGCAAACAAGGTATTACAGTATTTTCAAATGTAGGAATAGTTTTTAATAAGCTTTTCCTGCTTTACCGCTGCTTTTCAACCTTTAATGCTGCATTACGGCTCCAACAAATAAAAAAAAAACGTTCTTACAACATTGAATTAAAAAAATTATTACCACATGCTCTATTTTACACATTTTTTGGTTAGACGCCGGGTTCGAATAAGCGCCGGGCTTCGAATAAGTGCCAGGAGTGGCAAGTCAAAAAAATTATTAAACACCCCGGCGTTTATTCAAGGCAGTACGGTATTGCTTAAACTCCATGTTCGAATTACATAACAATTCGCTCCTACCAAGTTCAATCCAAGTTAATGAACACAATCTGTGGTGGTTTTAATTTACGTAAAGTTTAACACAAACCCTTAGTAAAACACCATTTAAGTTATGATTTACTGAATTGTACCCCAACCTGTACATTTTGTCATATGCTCATACTTATATTGCTAATTTTGAATTATAATAATATCCAGTTTTTCCTAAATGATCTGGAAGAAGAAGTTAATATTTTCACACCTTTGGCTTTAACCTATGGATGGGGAAGCGTTCTGATGCTTCAACCATACAAGGTAATAAATTAAACAAATCAAACATACATGTTTTCATGCCAACGTACTTTGATTGTATGTAATAGACTACACAAAGAAATACAAAGCGTAATCCATGTGAGAAAAACAAAAGTGCTTATTTCAAGTGCAAAAATGCTTGCATCCAAAACAATTTATTCTTAACTGTCAACTGCAGGTAAATTTATTCACTTTTTTAACATCTTAATTCCGATTTTGTTCAGTTTGCAATAGTCTATATAAATTTACAAAAAATACAGTAAAGATGAAAACACAAGGGAGCGGGTAAAATTCCAAAGTATGACTCGCTTTTGGCTTATCAGCTTAACTGGCAAACTCAAGTTAGCTAGGTATCTAGCTAGAAATTCCTGCCAAAATCTTCTCCAAAATTTCCTCACGATTCTGATTGGCTGTCAAAGTCACATGAACAAAACACCAGAAAGCTTGAAGCTGGTAAATCAAACTCAGTTTGATCGGAGCGGGCAAGTTTTTAGCCGCTTTTTCAAGTAAAAGCAAGCTTTTAAATTTTACCCGCTCCATTGTTTCCACCTTAAGTCCTCTTTTTGTGCACCCGCGCACTATTGGCAGAAAGGAGTCCCCGCACAATAAAAAGATGCATGCTTTACCTTTTTTCGAAAATATCTAGTCTTTTTAGCATAACAACTACCGGTATTCACCAAACTATTGTTTCTTTCAGATTACCTTACGTCGAGAGACTGAACTTGCCAGCTTGTAACACAACGGAAGAAATTAATACCGCTCATTTAACATACTTAAAGAATTATAACTCGAATCAAAAACAATGCAAATGTAAACTACCTTGCGAAAATAGTTTTAACAAAATTACTTTTTTTGAAGGTAGATTAGTAGTGGATCACTACACATCGATACTTATGAAATTCCCTGAGACTTTCTTCGTGAGTATAGAAGAGCAGCAGGCATATCCGATATCTCAATTGCTTAGCGATGTCGGCAGCATTGTGGGATTAGGTTCTGGAATGTCATTGCTGTCTTTCTACATTTTCATTTTAAACACTTACACCTGGTATAAGAATAAGAACTTGTCGACGTGGTTCCAAAAGAAAAAATAAAATATTTGTTAAAGTTATCCATGCACAAGACTATTTTAAATCTTTGTCACAATTGCACTAAATTTGATATTTGAATTTTCTTTTAAAAATAGAAAAGAAAACAAAAAATTAATTTTTCTGATGCCCTGTACACTCACATTTTGTATTTTGGTTCCAATAATGAAAACATATTTTATATTAGAAATATAACATAGTAGATATTAAAGTTTCATTTTTAACTGAAATACAACATTATGATGAAACAATAATATTTCAATGTTATGATTATTTCAGTAGATCATAATTCATAATTAAATTCTTGTTAGACTATTAATGTTTTTTAAAAACACCAAATGTATAAAACTTTTAAAAATTGTATTTTCATACACTATGAGATTTGTTATTACACACAGGTAATATTAAATGTATTTTTGAATTAATAATGCAATAAATAATTACAAGTATCAGCCAGAAAAGATTTGGGAAAAACTTTCAAAATTTCAGTCATTTAAATACAGTCATTATAACGAAAGTTCGTTATATCGAATTTTTTTTAACATGGTGTTCTAAGGCCAACTAACCAACCAAGCCATTCTTAACTATTCGTTATAACAAGAAATTCGTTACATTATGGTTTGTTATCACGAAGTTCGACTGTATGTTCAAAATCATTGAAACGAATTCGTTTAGTTGCGTTCTAAGTCTCTGATTTTGCTATTTTTCTGGTTCCCATGAACAATTTCTGATGACTGATAATTTTAGCATAATTGGTCAACCCTTACCTGACAGCAAGACGAAAAGTAAAACCAGAAATAGTAAACTCGTGACGGAGCAGCAACTTGGAAATAACATCAAGCTCGAAAGACGATGAAATTAATACGGAACCTGAAACAAGAAATACAAATCAGTTACTTGGTTAAATGAAAATTTGCAGTGGTAAACAAACCGAGGTTTTGTGGGCGCTTTGTCCGCCATCATTGCACTGGGTGAGCGCTTTGATTAAATTTTTCGCTGTCAACCTTGACCCTCAGATCTTCGATTTGTATTTGAAATTCGACTCGAGTTTAAACCTTGTGTTAGCAAGGTGCAAAATATAAATAATTACCCGACCACTTATCGCCCAAAATCGCACGGCTTTTAGGTTTAAACACTACACACAACGGTATCGTGGACGAGTGGCATCTGGTGGCGGATTTTGATATTTATATTTAGTAAAATACACATTTTTTAAATGTTTTCTTTCAATCTACTGCAGTCATATTTACGAGTTGTCTGCAGATTTTGATAAAGTTAAAAAATTGTTCAGTGTATAAATTTTAATTCTAATATTTTTCAAAATTGTATTTAATTCTGTTTATCGTCATGTGGTGGCGCTTATCAAACTGCAAAAACCAATAAATTGCACGTGCGTAAATTGGATTTTTATTGAAATTGGAAATTATATACCACATGTGGTGAATTATTCATGGTTAGTTATTAATACAGAATAGTAAATGAAATTCTTGCATTTAGATTACAGTTATTCTAAAAACTATCACTTTATACTTTCAAATTGGATTTTATTAGAAATTAGAAATTATACTTGTACACCACATGAATGAATTATTCATGATTTGATATTAATACAGAAAAATAAATCAAATATTCCCCATTTAAATTAAACTCATTCAAGAAATTGCACCTGCTTAGATTGGATTTTATTGGAAATTGGAAATTATATACCACATGTGGTGAATTATTCATGATTAAACATTAATATAGAAAAATAAATCAAATATTCCCCATTTAAATTAAACTTATTCAAGAAATTGCATCTACTTAGGTTGGATTTTATTAGAAATTGGAAATTATATACCACATGTGGTAAATTATTCATGTTTAGACATTAATATAGATTTAAAATATAAATTTAAAACTTCTTTAACAGAATAGTAAATGAAAGTTCTGCTTTTAGATTACAGTTATTAAAGAAACTACATCTTTTTAGATTAGATTTTATTAGAAATTAGAAGTTATACACCACATCATTGTGGTTAGATATTAATTTGAATATTAAATCAGAAATTATGCAGTTTCTTGGTGTCTGGTCACTTTACAGCCACTCGCGTGGTCATAACTGAAGAAACGGTAAGTCTTCCCGACGTCGTATTAGAGACAAATTTAACTGTAATAAGAAATAATACTGGATTCCCAGTTGACAGATTAATTCAGTAGAAAGTTTTGTGTAGTGGAAAATTCTCAGAGCAATACAATAGTATTTGCTGTTAGTGGTTCCCATATGAGCGAAAAGTAGGCAGAAATTATCCCTTTTCCATTTGGCAGCACACCGATGTGTGTAAGATTTGGCACGGTAAATTTACGTGTGGCAATGCACAGTAAATTCACGGTAAATTCACGATAAATTCACGGTAAATTCACGGTAAATTCACGGTAAATTCACGGTAAATTCACGGTAAATTCGGCAAATTCACGGTAAATGGAAATGGAAGTCTGGTGGTAAGTAAGTGCATTCAATGAAAAGTGACTTTGAGGAAAGGAAGTAAAGTGAAAGTCACTTCTTCTAATCCAGATTGAACGCACCTAATGTTGTTAGCGACGTCACCTTAGTGACGGGTACAGTTTAGCGACGCTGTTAATCGCTATAGTGTACCCGTCGCTATAGTGTACCCGTCGCTACAGTGACGGTCGCTATAGTGATGTATGTAATTAGATTTAAATTTTCATTTAATTTTAATTTTTAATTCTTTGTGTTTTAATTTTTTTGTTTTAATGTGGTTTTAGTGGAGTAATGTTTTGTTGTGACAGCGTGCAATACCACGCAAAAACTTGAGAACAGGCATTTGTCGCCTGCTTTACCTCGCGCAGTTGCAACAGGTGACTTTTCTTTGGCTTCAGAACCCCACTGAATATACCTTCACATATTTGCTCCGTGTCGGCTTGTTCGCGCCTTAATGCTATAAGCATTCAAAATATGCCAACATGTCGGGCTCCCATCAAGCTGTTGAACCTTGACTGCTAAGACTCTACGGCATTGCTTGACCGTGGCTGACCGTGGCGGTTCAGTAGGTATGAACTCCAGAGGTCTGGTGAAAACATGGGCGGAGCGCGAACACCGGTGGATCAGGTCCTACGTAACTTACCTAGAACATAATTGCCCTCCTACCATTCCAGTAAGCCAGCTGCCTCTGGACCAAACAATATGGTTTAAGTAAAGCGTATCTGTCAGGAATCTCGCGTGCCGGCAGAAATGACAAGGCGGACAATTGTCTAACCAGAATATTAAACTCCTTATCAGCCAAATATTGAGTTTGCAAATGCTCGTTTTGAACATGGCGGTACACACTTTGAGCTAAGTGGAAATAGCAACCATGTAAAATCCTATTTGGGAATACTTCTTTGGCGGCATTGATAGCTTCGACCTCAAAGTCACTAATGAAGAACTCTGGGTCTAACTCCTCTTCAAATAATTCACGAATAAGACTTTTGACCTTCTAAAACAGGAGTATGTAGCTAGCCTTGGTCTTATTTTCCATGATACGTTTCCGATACGTTGCTAAAACATAATGCTTGGTACACTGCTTTATCGGTACGTTGCTAAAACATAACGCTTAGTACACTGCTATATCGGTACATCGCTAAAACGTATCAATCGCTATGCTGATTGTCGCTAAAACAATACACCGATACGTTGCTATAACGTTCCCCAAAATTACTTCATCGTAGGACTTGTTGTCGCTAATGTGTACGTCGCTAAAACGTACTGTACTTTTATTATTTTTTTATTTTTAGCAGTAATTTTAATGTTTGTAATTTTATATTTGTTTTTAGAAAATTTTAATTAATTAATTTTAATTTTTTAACAAATATAAAATTACAAACATTAAAATTACTGCTAAAAATAAATAAAAAATAAAAGCAAAAATTTTCACAGACAACAGGATTTGAACCTGTGTGGAAAAATTCCTAGTCCATTGCCTTAACCACTGGGCCACCACTACAAACTATTGTTGTCTTCATGCAGGCAGTCATGTTGGTGAACAAAGTTGTCATGTCATATGTCATGTGATATCAAATTACTTGGGTTCCAGAGTAAGGTTTGAACAGGCTAATCACCAAGTGTAGTGCTACACCTTTTTACTCAGCCTATTTGCATGAAAAATAAACTCCCTCAGCCAACAGACTTCTACTTTGACAATGTCATTGTTACTTAACTCTAGTTTATGGAGCAAAATGCTTTAAAATGGTTAAAGAAGTACTTTAATTGTTACCTCATATAATTTATTTTAAAATTGGTGAGTAGCTTATTAGTGCCTCCCCCTTGTAAGTACTAAGTACTACTATTGGAAATGAGATATTAAATACGGAGTAATAAATAAGTCATTCAGGACTCAGTACTAATCTGACACCAAATAACTTGCAGTTGATCTTACAAAAACAGTGTTTAAACCACAATTTTAAATCTGTCCTTTGCAGATAAGATACAATGCAGAATACTTCATTCGAGAGAAGAAACACGCAAAGATTAAGTAAACTCCGTTTGACAATTCATCGCTTGTTGAAGGATGATGCAAACAAACTCAGATGCAATTTAATCGGATTTGATGATATTATAAATAGCAAACACGATGCGAACAAGCGTCGCATATTTTGGCTTTTTTTATTCTTATTTTGCACATGCATGCTCACTTATCAGACTTATGACAGAATAATGCATTACTTAAGTTATCCAACGGTTATTGACGTAACGAGCAGATCGGAAGATGTTACTTTACCAAACTTGATGATCTGCAATGCAAATACAAAAGAAATGTACAGCATTGTGAAAAAAACTTATGGAAAATGCTGGCCTGGTTTTGCACTGCACAATCTTATGCAAAAACCAACTAACGATGTAGATGAACTTTGGAAAGCGACTAATTTGACGAAAGAAGTAGTAAGCGTAAAAATAAAAGTAAAAAGATCGAAAGAAGTATTTCTTTTAATTTAAGAAATATCCTAATTTCAACTCTTAATTATTTCACTCAGGGAAATTCAAATTCAAACAAAACAGTTGTTCTGACGGAAACTGTCAATCAATGGGGAATATGCTCGACATTTACATTTCGTAACTATAAACAAACGTTTAAAACTATCTGCTTCAATAAACTTTATCATTCATTCACACAGCAAAAGCTTCTAGCGACTCATTTGTTGGACAAGAACTGACAGTAAAAATTGAAAAAGGTTCTGACTACATGTGCCCAGCAGAACCAATTATGGTAGTTTCAATAGTTAAAATTATGATTTGTAATTTTTTTTTAAAAATCTTTTTACAATTAGCTTCTCCAATCATTCTACGATTTTGGACGTCACTTTGGACTAACAACGCTACTTCTTGGTGAAACAAAAACAATTTATTTGAGTTATAACAAAGTAATATTCTTTTCATATACCGTAAAGCGGGGTGACTTTGGCTTAAGGGGTGACTTTACCCCAAAGTGAAAAAAAAGATTTGCTGTATTGCCAAAGACAGGCAGTAGGAAATATTAACAAATAAAAAATATGAAAATATACTATAAAGTATGCTCTTTCACACTCTTAAGCTGGATTTTATCTCAGCATGCACACAAACCTTAAAAAAATTCACAAGTGGATGCATGTTTTTAACTTAAAAAAAAAAACACTCAAAAATTATTTTATATCTCAGAAAGGGTTAGAGTCAGGACAATGTCCTTTTAAAGTGTTAATCTGTAATTATTCACGACCTTTCAGTTAAAATTTCATGCACTTATCATGAACAGGAAAGTCAGGGGAACATGTTATCATCACTGGGGCGACTTTGGCCATTTTTTGGGGTGACTTTACACCACCCCTACAGATGGGGTGACAAGAGCTTTGTAATATTATTTTTTGATTGTTTTGTTCCTATTTGTTAATTTTTCTATCTTTAAACACTTGTGATTATTTATGACATTTTTAATGCAGTTTTTTTTGTTGTTTCAATTTTTTGTAAGAAATAAATTTCTAATGTTCTTATAATTAAGTCATGATCACATGAATTTATAGACTGAACATAAAAAATGTCAGAAAAACTTTAGAATGTGACAAAATGATTTTTAAATGTTTTCTGATAAAATCTTATTATAATTATTATTATAATTATTATCTGATTAAACATTATCATTGGATTTCAATGGTGTTCCAATTGATGGCCAAAGTCACCCCAAGCAGGTGTGAAATTGGTCAGCTGGATTAATTTTTTTTTTTTAAAAATGTAATAACTATAATTTTTTTTAAACTTGCCATTGTTTAGCACATACAAATATATACCTTACATTAAATTTTCATAACAATATGATTATTCCTAGGATTGTTATTGAAATCTGCAACAAAAAGTGGCACAAAGTCACCCCGCTTTACGGTACTGTACTACGTTTACATGCACCAAATATTTTGAGTGATGAATAATTCGAGTGGTGAAAAATCAAATTGTTGCGTTTTCCATGCAGAAAATGATTCGTGATCACTTTCGGTTTTCGACCGATGGTGAAGTGCCGGCAGCAATGTGCGCATGCGCAATAAAAAAAAGTTCGAGTTCACTCAAATTAAACAACCTTCTGCGAGGGCTTATTCACTACTCGAATAATCCTTGTCATCTCTGTTTACATGACATTTGAGCACACAGAATATTTCATCTCACTCAAAATATTCCGTGCATGTAAACATAGTAATTGAAAATAAGATTACTACTCATCACTTTATTTTATTTGTAATTCTTAGTTCATATTTCTTAATTCACCTGCAAATGGATGCTCCAGTGAAGACGAATTCACAGAATGCTATCGGAGTTGTCTATTAAAAACATTCAAGAAGCAGCTAAAATGCAGGTAAGAATACTATCGTACAATACAAAATTATCATTAACAATCTTCTTTGAAAGATTTCCCTTTATGAAAATTGATTTACCGGTTTGCAAATATTCGAAAAATATACTCGGGCAATATACTAATACAAGTGAGCTGATTGAAGCCACAAATCCAATTTCTATTTGTCAATGTCGACGTCAATGTCAACAAATAACTTATACCTCATACATTGACTCAGGCAAAGCAGATGATGAAAAAAGTATATCTGTATCCTTATCAATAACTAATGAGAAAATAAGTGTGTATCAAGAACGGTACACCTACGACATTATTGCTCTGATGTCGGATTTAGGAGGAAATCTGGGCCTGTTTCTCGGTCTAGCAGTCATCTCATTACCTGAAATCACTTGGTATTTATATTACATTACAACAAAATTTCACCGAAAAACACCCATCAATAAGATTCGCTGTCTGTATGAGACATGCAAGAAGAAAGTCATTGCGACCGAAGAGGAAACCATGACAGATAGAGTGTTAGAAAAGGTTAAGTTTGCGCTGGTATTTATGATTGCAGGATTCACTTTTTATTACTTGCTAATTCGTATCAACTACTACAATGATGAACCGGTATCAACAATGGTTAGAATAGTTGAACGTCAGTACACAAAATTTCGGTCAATTACGCTATGTGGCGAACAGCAAAATGATGCCATGGACGAAGCCAGATCACACTTACTGAAACACACCAACAAAACTTGCAATGAAATATCGCCCTGGCAATTGAAAACCAACAAGTTGTCACTGGAAGAAATTTGGAAAACAGTCAATGTCTACAAAACAATTTGGGTACTAATATACAGGGTGGTTCAAAAAGTCTGGTTCACAGTAAATAAATTCCAAACCGTTTTAGATGTTGATTCAGCAAAATGATTGTTAAGGTAGTATGTCGGGGGAAATCCAATTATGATATCCAATTTGACCTCTGAGGTCATCTTCAAGGTCATCCATATTGTAACTCGAGAACCGTGACAGTTAGAGCAAAAAAGTGAATTAGAAAGTTGTAGAGCATCATCCAATTAGTCAAGAACTGTTCTTAAAAAAATTATTTCTTAGGGAAAGGTTTTGAGAAAAAAGGTCTGAAACATTGGCTATCCTCATTATAACTCAGCTTTGTAACCTTAAACTATTGAGGCAACCAAGCTAATCCTCAATTAGGACACTTTATTGGGTCATACTTGTAAGTGGAAGAGAGGAAATACGAAAGAAAGGAAATAATTTATTTTGGAAATACATTCCACATGATAGTTTTAGGTTACAAAGCTGAGAAGACTAACATTTCAAACCTTTTTTTCTCAAAACTTTTCCCTAAGAAATAATTTTTTTAAGAACAGTTCTAGACTAATTGAATGATGCTCTACAACTTTCTAATTCACTTTTTTGCTCTAACTGTTACGGTTCTCGAGTTACAATATGGATGACCTTGAAGATGACCTCAGAGGTTAAATTGGATATCATAATTGGATTTCCCCCAACATACTACCTTAACAATCATTTTGCTAAATCAACATCTAAAACGGTTTGGAAATTATTTACTGTGAACCAGACTTTTTGAACCACCCTGTATACTCTGGCTCACCATGGGAGAAAGGCCAATCTTCAGTGTTGTATCGTTGGTAAGATATAAATTACTTCGTTCTACCTACAATCCATGTGCCAATCATGGAGGCTGTGGTGGGTCACCCACCATACCGGGCGTCACAGTGGTGAACAGGGAAAGGATACACACTGCAAGTGTCGAATGGCCAGCATTAGGTGGCCAAGCAACATTAATTATTAAATTTGTATATTATTTTTTGTAGGATTTGCATAAATTTAACAAAAATCTAAACATATCAGTGGACGCTAAACCACTTCCTTTTGGTCATTGTTCACGAATAAATACAGGTAATTTACAAATTTTAATTTAATTCACACATCATGTCACATTACTATAGTTAATAGTAATGTGATCAGTTTCTGTCGCAAACAACACACACCCACACCAACCATTACATCAAGAGAAGTTGAGGGTTTTAGGCTTATGTCACATGAATGTGAATAGTCCAGAGGCAATCACGTTTTGCATGTATAAACAAATTGGATACTTATCGATTAAATTTTATTAAATATATTAATTGTATACATCGTTTAAATGACCCACGCTTGGGATTTTATTTAACTTAATTTCTTACACATTTTACTCGGAGATGGAATTCTGCCATTTACACCATTTCAGGTGTATTTGAATACATACTTCCCAGTCACACCTTTTAACACTTTTTCAAGTGTATTTATACATTTTGCACATTTTAACACATCTTATTTCTACCAGTGTATGGTAACCTCAACTGATCAATACAATACAAGCACAATACAATTCATATAAATTATGTCCTGCATTTAATACTGTGAGAGTGGACATGCGCCATCAGAGCACGGAAATTCCTGAACAGCACCAGATGAACCACACATTTGTCGTAACCTTGGTTCCGGTAAATAAACTTAACGCACAATATCTTACTAATAACACCCTTTATTTCACACTTGTAATAATACAATAATAATACTTAACAATGTGGTCTCGGATCCTTGTTGGCGGATACGATTTGTTGCTGCACGGCAGTCTTACACGTGGCTTCTACTGTTGTCTAGGGTAATGGCGTCTGGCGAAACACGTGTTCGCAAACGCTTCGCTTCGGGAGATATTACAATCGTAGTATTGCTACGATAATATCTGTGACTTCTGATTTATAGATGTAATTGGCAACGGGCATCGATCCTCTATCAATCCGGTAAAACGGCCTGACGGTGAGGTGGTGATGCTAATGTTGCTCTGATATCTATAAAGTGGGGGTTTCCGGTCAGACACGGGTTTAAATACTGGCTGGACCGGAAATGACGTATTCGCATAAGTTCGGAGAATTATGCAAATTCATGACGTTGTCCCGTCAGTCCCGCAGAAACGGTAAAACTAGTACAGCTAGTTTTCCCGTAATAATCAGACAAGTAACATTATTATAAGTATAAAAATGCTATTTATTATATGATAACTAATTAAAACACTTTTGTGACCTCATGGTCACCACACATTAAATAGAAGTGAACACAAGAGACTGTATTAATGGTTTATGGCCTTTATTCGGTGTGAAGAGGTCTGTTTCTCATGTCTCTATTATTGTTACTGCTGCATTGTTGCGCAGACCTGCGCCCACACGCTGCACATGTGGTTAGGGCTACCCGGTTGTGCAGCGTGATCAGTCAGTTGTTGATACAGAACTCAGTTCTTTCCCCCGTGGATCGCTCACGGTACTGGCATCGGCTTACCGACACAATCCACAAATATCACTACGGTGAATAATAGTGGAGAACCGCTAGGTGTGAACCATAGCTCCAGAACTCTGGCTGCAAACAGGAAGTTGGACCTTTTATAGTCCACTCGTACGAGAGTACCTTTTCCGATTGGTTGTTGGGTAGTGACCGGATGTGATGTCATTCCCATAATATTGCTATCTCTCAACCATGAACTCAAAAAATTATTTAAAAAAACAATAATAATAATTAATTGAAAACATAAATAGTTAAAAACTGACCATTTCCTTCCCTAAAATAAAATATTTCGGCAGTGTTTACCATATTTTTTTCCTAAGAAAAACCGGTACCGAATACCGAACTAAAGACGGTATTTGGTATTCGGTATTTCTTTAAAAAATACCGGTTTTTGATACCGGTAAATACCGGTAGAGAAGACCTAATGTGTGTGTGTGTGTGTGTGTGTGTGTGTGTGTGTGTGTGTGTGTGTGTGTGTGTGTGTGTGAAAATTAATTTTTACTTTTCAAATGTTTTCAGAAAAATCATTCGACATAAATGCTGTGCTGTCAATTTTTTTTTTAAACCTCTTGGCTTCAAAAGTATGTGACCAGCATCTAAAGGTACGATCAACAAAATTTAATACTTAATAGGGCCTCCTTTAAAAAATTTCACAAACATGGAAAGAATTGAAGTCCATTTACTGTACATAACATCATCGATTTGAAATGAAGCTTCATTTGGCGCAGTTCCCCTCCCTAAAATAAGTGCACTCACTTAATCCTTTTTTACAAAGTGGGTCACTGAGTAGTGATCCTGGTGACCAAACATTGTCACCACAAAAACCCCCAATTTCAAATTCTCTTTTTTAAACGCCAGTTTTAACATAGTGAAACACCATGAAAGTTATGGTGTACTGTATTGTGGGGTGCTGTCCGAACGGCGAATCGCCTAAGGGCGAATTTCGCCATAGTGATTAATGGCAAAAAAATAAATTTTTTCCCCAAAAATATTTCCAATGGCGAATTTGCACACATTCGCCATTGGAAATGACCAAACAGGTTTCCAATGACGAATCGGTGTAAAATTAAACCGATTCGCCATTGGAAATGACCAAACACGTTTCTGATTTATTTTGGGGTTTTAACTGCTGGATAATTGCGTGTTTTGACGTTTAATGCTTCGAAAAGTATTTATAAACATACACAACAAGTCTCATAAAAATTTTTTTTACCCAATTACAAACACAAAACACCAACAAAATGTATTTTTTTTAAACATTTAAAACTGCACTTTTAAAAATCAAACCAATTAAAAACAAAACGTAGTCTGTAAAAACATGAAAAATTACACTTTAATCAGGTGTAACGCAATTAAAACGTAATAAAACTCACAAAACCCAAACAACATTTTTTGAAACAAGAAAATGACACTTTAAACCATTTAAAACGCAATTAAAACAACAAAACCGGTAAAAAGTAAAACATTACACTTTGAAGTAACAAAAACACATTTAAAACGTATTTCAAACGTCCTAAAACAGCACAAAAACACGAAAATCACACAGAAAACCAATCAAAACGAAATTAAAACAACAAAACACAAACAAAACGTCTAAAAAATGAAACATTAGACTTTAAAATAATTAAAACACATTTAAAACGTACTGAAACAGCACAAAAACATGAAAATCACACAGGAAACCAATCAAAACGAAATTAAAACAAACAAAACGTTTAAAAAAAATGAAACATTACACTTTCCACTAACCAAAACATACCAAAACCCAAAAACAGCCTCCAAAACACACTTAAAACGCAATCAAAACATAACCAATTGCCAAAAACCAAAGCAAACGTCAATCAAACCACTTCATTCCCATCTGCCAACATTTCCTTTTCAAAACCAAACCGGAAATACATAATAAACATGTGATATATAGTCGGATCTCAAAGGTTTCTGATGGCGAATTGGTCAACATTAAAACCAATTCGCCATTAGAAAGGTCCAATTACATTTCTAATGGCGAATTTTCCTAGATTCGCCATTGGAAATGTAAGAATAGGTTTCCAAGGGCGAATCTCAAAAATTCGCCCTTAGGCGATTCGCCGTTCGGACTGGTACTCTGTATTGTACCCCGGCCTGAACATTTTGTCATTTATGCTCTTACACATACAACTAATTTTAAATTATAATATTATTCAGTTTTTCCTAACTGATCTGGAAGAAGAAGTTAATATTTTGGCACCTTTGGCTTTAAACTATGGATGGGCAGGTGTTCTGATGCTTAAAGCATTTAAGGTAATAAATTAAATGAATCAAACATACATGTTTTTATGCTAACTTACTTTGTTTGTATGTAATAGACTATACAAATAAATACGAAGCTTAATCCATGTGAGAAAAACAAAAATGCTTATTTCAAGTGTAAAAATGCTTGCATCCAAAACAATTTATTCTTAACTGTCAACTGCAGGTAAATTTATTCACTTTTTTAACATCTCAATTCTGGTGTTGTTCAGTTTGCAATAGTCTATATAAATTTACAGAACACACAGTAAGTCCTTTTTTGTGCACCCGTGCACTATTGGCAGAATGAAGCCCATGCACATGCTATACCTTTTTAAAGACTTTTATTTAACTTGACATGAATGTTTGTGTTTCAACTTCCAGCGTTGCTAGGTAAATCCCATTAATATTTCGATCAATAAACTGATATGTCGCTAAGACGTTCCGGTCGCTATACCGGTTTGTCTCTAAAACGTACCGGTGAATTCGGTACATATGGTTTTTTAGTCGCTAACGTGTATGTGGCTAAAATGTACCATTTTTACTAAAAATCGCTATACCGACAGTCGCTAAAGTGATCGCTGCCGACCGTTGTTTGTTGCTTTTAACATACTCAGTGAGTTTCCCTCACCTATTTGAAGGTTAAATCTGAGTCGTTTATATTTCTTTTTAACACACATTTAACCCCACGTAATCAATGGATCTTCTAAACTGAAATAGTAGTTGTCATCCAACGAGAAGGGAATTTCTCACTACCCAATGCCCGCGTCGAAAGGTAGCTCTATTCAGGATTCTCCCATGTACATGGACCCAATTGCGACTAGTTTGCACGCGTAAATGTTATTTAGCTCTGACTGAAAATTTGGATTTTGTGACAAAGCCTTTTTCCAAAAACTTAGTTTTTTATACATACTTGTTTAAAAAATATCGAGTCTTTTCAGCATAAAAGCTACCAGCATTCACAAAACTGTCGTTTGTTTCAGATTACCTTATGTAGAGAAACTGGATTTGCCACCTTGTAATACATCAAAAGAAATTAATACCGCACATTTAATGTATTTAAAGAATTATAACTCAAATCAAAAACAATGCAAATGTAAACGACTTTGCGAAAATAGTTTTAACAAAATTAATTTCTATGAAGGTAAATTAATGGTGGATTACCTCACCACAATGATGATAAAATTCCCTGACACTTTCTTCGAGAGTATAGAAGAGCAACAGGCATATCCCTTATCTCAATTGCTAAGCCATGTCGGGGGCATTGTGGGATTAGGTTTGGGAACGTCGTTTCTGTCTTTCTACATTTTCAGTTTAAACACTTACATTTGGTATAAGAATAAGAACTTTTTGATGTGGTTCCAAAAGAAGAAATAAAATATGAATTTGTTAAAGCTATCCATTCGCAAAACTATTTTAAATCTTTTTCACAATTGCACAAATTTGCTATTTGAATTTTCTTTTAAAAATAAAAAAGAAAACAAAAAATTAATTTTTCTGCTGCTCTATACACTCACATTTTGTATTTTGGTTCCATAATGAAAACATATTTTATATTAGAAATATAACATAGTAGATATTAAAGTTACATTTTTAACTAAAATACAACATTATGATGAAAAAATGTTATTTCAATGTTGTGATTATCTCAGTTGATCATAATTCATGATTTAATTCTTGTTAGAAATTAATGTTATTAAAAATACCAACCGTATTAACCTTTTAAAAATATACAATTGTATTTCCCTGCACTATGCGATTTGTTATTACCCACAGGTGATTTAAATGTATTTTTGAATTAATAATGCAATAAATAATTACAAGTATCAGCCAGAATAGACCCGGTTATTTGGGAAAAACTTTCAAAATTTTAGTCATTTAAACAGTCTGATAATTTTACCGTAATTGGTCAAACCTTACCTTACAGCAAGACGAAAAGTAAAACCAGAAATAATAAACTCCTGACGGAGCAGCAACTTGGCAATAACATCAAGCTCGAAAGACGCCAAAACCGAACGATGGAATTAATATTGAACCTGAAACAAGAAATACAAATCAGTTACTTGGTTAAATGAAAATATGCAACGGTAAACAAACTCGAGGTTTTGTTGGCGCTTTGTCCGCCATCCTTGCACTGGGTGAGCGCTTTGATTAGATTTTTCGCTGTCAACCTTTGACCGTCAGATCTTCGATTTGTATTTGAAATTCGACTCGAGTTTAAACCTTGTGCTAGCATGGTGCTAAATATAAATAAATACCCCGCCACTCGTACAATTATCGCCCAAAATCGCAAGATTTTTAGTTTTAAAACACTACACACAACAGTATCGTGCACGGGTGGCGTCTGGTGGCGGACTTTGATATTTATATTTAGATTGCAAAAAGCAAAATATACATTTTTTTTAATGTTTGATTCCCATCCACTGCAGTCAAATTTTCGAGTTTTCGGCAGAATTTGATAAAGTTAAAAAATTGTTCGGTGTTTAAATTTTAATTCTAATATTTTTCAAAGTTGTATTTAATTCTGCTTATTGTCATGTGGTGGCGCTTATGAAACTGCAAAAAAGAAATGAACCATTTTTCGTAATTTTCGAAGAAATAAATTTCGAAAAAGTGAATGAAAACCATTAATAATTTATTTTCCCCGAAATCCAATTAACTTGTGCATGTTAGACACAATGGGACATTCTAGTTACGCCAAAGCGTACACAGTGTCTGATCAAATTTTCTAAACACTACATTCACTGTGAATAATTATATTTCGAGCAAAATCTAATTAATCCTTTCTTTTACTAACTGAAAACACGTTAATAGGAAATTTATTAATAATCATCGTACAAAGAGTTACTATAAGTTTACGCAGTACTTACGTGTTGATTACAAGACACTAATTGGCCTTTTAGGGACTTACAAACCATATTTTGAATTCTGTACGTAGAAGTAAATCCAAAAACCTGGTAAACCCATGTCCAACAACATTTGGCTTAAAGCAGGGTAATATGGTGTGCAATTTTCTCAGGCGACAAATTATGCACCCCGCCGCACCCCATCTTTGACTCATTTTACCCCCAAGAATAACTTAGAGACCCCAACTCAAAAACTCCACAAAAAGCTATTGTTCTCCATCGAAGGGACAAGACGTGTTCCGGGCCATTGTGAACCAGGGCTAGCCTGCCTTGTGTGAACTCTGCACTCCTCACCATTCACCACGACGAAGTTCAGTGTCATGGCGTTCTCCATAATCCATCCTCCATGAGTGGCTGCATGGGTCAGAAGTGAGTACGACATGAATGTTATGTTGAACCGACCAGGTCACCCATGGGGTTCACGCCCTGTGTATGACGGGTCGATGGTTGGTGCGGTGTGCCTATCTGGCACTCCCGCAACGGCTGACGGATTCCCCATACTCCTAGACAACAAGTATTAAAGGTCAACAACGGATAATAGGGAGTCTTAGTCATTTTTTCGTGAGTATGCGTCCACACCAGGATAACCAGTCTCCGGGTTACCTTGGCGAAGACCATACCAGTCACACATTTACATAGTGGGTCACTAAAGTGAACCTGGCGACCAAACATGGTGTCACCTCCAATTCCCCCTTACGATGCGTTCATTTAAAAGACAGTTTTAACAGTACTTAAATCGAGTAAGTACGTACTGTACATATCCAAGGAGTCCATAACAACCCAGACAACTGCCAAACGGACCTAAATGAGGATTGTAAAATGCCAGTGTTAGAATTTCATAAAAGCGGATGACACAGAGGCAGGCATCACAACTGAAAATATAATATTTTTACAAATCAAATTAATAAAAAATTGAATATTTTCAACTTACCAGACCTCTGCGGGTTAAAAAAATCAGTTGGTAGTAAATATCGTTTGCAATAAATAAACATGATTGGTTATAAATTTATTTTCCTCGATGATGGAGGGGTCTTCAATTATACTTTGCAACATTCGAGAACCATAGATACTTGGAATATGAATGATTACCCATGTTATTCGCGTGATAAGGGCATTCATGGTCTACAAAGATTAAAATAAAAAATAATACACCAACTCATACAAATCATACACCAATAAACAGTGCTCTTCCTTTATCCAATTGTCAAAACAATGGATTAAACTCGTTGTGCGGACCTTCTCAGATACGGTACTTAATAGTCGAACATTTTTTTTTTTTCTAATAGAAAATTAAAATAAAAACAAAAAATAACTATTCTCTGAGGTAACTATTCTGAGGTACCCTCGAGCCCCCCATCGCGCCCACCAGGGGCCCCGAGTGCGGTCCGGTCCAATCGGTCGTCTGGTGCACCATGAACTCGTGCGATCGCCAAGCAAGAACGATGCAACAGTCTATCGAGTCATCTATTTTGAACTCCATTTTGTACCTCAAATGGAAGAAAACTAAAACTATATTAAAATTATATTAAACTAATATTGCAGTATTTTGACATTTGCGACGGATTATTTTCTTGCTCGAAAATTTTCGATTGTTTAGAATTATTTTTATTGATTGAACAGTTTTCTAATTTCTGGACAAATCGTGTTCATTGATATAATTTCTCAACTTACTGTTAATGTTGTCCCATCGATGTACTTTTTTCGTGATTAGCGAAGATTCAGTGCTCGGACAATCGTCGCCGACCTGGTTCGATAGTGCAGAAAAAACCGGAAGCGGAAGTTTGAGACAAATATAATCTCGTACTCAAATTAATACATCTAAAATATTTTTACGTTTCGACATGGCGATTTCGGGTTAAAATTTAATGAAATCTAATTTCTTCAGCGATATTTATGTGTATTTATGACGAAACGACCGATGAAATATCAAATCGGCGACGAAATGACCCATCGGCGACGAAAAGACCGGCTACGAAATGACCGTACCAGAATTCGAAAACAAAAAGGGCCAACGCCGAAAACTGCGATCGTTTCGTCGCCACTTACGGCGACGAAACGATCGCCTACAAAACGTAGGCGACGAAATGATCCGCCTCGTGTATTTGTCGTGTCATAATTTAATTTTAAGAAAATTAGTGAATTATAAATTCGGTGGCAAATTATAGGCACCATGCAACATTTAGTTTACAACTAGAAACATGTAGTTTCTATTCCATTTGTGGTATATTTCAATTTCTCTATTAAACGGAGATTTGAAATAAACCTTTTCCAATTCCAATACAATATTTTATATAATTTATATAATTTATATAAATATAATTTATGGACGGCCCCTTAGCCTAATTCCATCTTTATTAATTCATTGTAATAAATTATTGTGTTCTTTTTATTTTACTTACCTTACCTGTTGTAGTTATCTAATCGTTTATCCCTAGACATTTCAGCCAGTATAGAGAGTAAGTCTAACTTAGCATCTCAACTGTGGTTATAAGTTATTTGTTAATATACCCGGATCGCAGCAGCACACTGCAAGGAATAAAATGCTCTTGGAAGTGGATATCGTGGATGGAGGCCAGCGTGGCCAAAGAACAGCGTTGACGGAGGCCGGAAATGGTAAAAAAAAAACACAAAAAAAGGTACTGAATTTTAGTTGAAATAAATTGTCCCATCTTCTTCTCATCAATTGATGTGTTTCTAGCTTGTATTTGTATGGTTACAGTTGGATGCAGTGGGATGTAAAATGTATGGAGTCAGGAAAGTGACCAGTCGCTTGTAGGAAATTTGCATGAATGCTTTATTCAAAGAAAAACATAGGTGGCGCTACGCAAGGGCAGCGTCACAAATTATCGATCAAAGAAAATGGAGTGCCAAACACTCCAACAACAACAGACATAAAAAAATTAAAAAGACATAAAAAGACAAAATTACAAAAATGACAAATATGACATAAAAGTGACATAAAGAGACATAAAAAAGACATAAAAGAGACATAAAGGAGACATAAAACACACATAAAAATGATATAAAAATGACATAAAAAGGACATAAAAAGACAAAATTACAAAAATGACAAATATGACATAAAAGTGACATAAAGAGACATAAAAAAGACATAAAAGAGACATAAAAAAGACATAAAAGAGACATAAAAATGAGATAAAAATGAGATAA
Organism: Strigamia acuminata; assembly: GCA_949358305.1. Classification (NCBI taxonomy): domain Eukaryota; kingdom Metazoa; phylum Arthropoda; class Chilopoda; order Geophilomorpha; family Linotaeniidae; genus Strigamia; species Strigamia acuminata. The sequence goes on from OX442314.1 coordinate 7,772,247, forward strand.
AAATGACATAAAAAAACAATTTATTGTACAAACGCACAACTTAAACTTATATACGCTGTCATTAAACAGGAAAGACATCATGTTGTATATGTACCAATTTTGGTCAACAAAGTATTAAAATGAAAAATAAACATGTTCATTTTTATGATAAATGATGATTTATGACAACTACAAATTCGATCAGGGAAATAAGAATTTATTACAGTCATCAAATAAAGAACAGTTGATTCTGAACTGAGCGTGGTCAGAACCGACTGCTCTGCACTGGCAGACACCAAATTAACTTTCCTTCATCTTCATAATTGTTGTTTCCAATACATCAATTGCCCTTATAAAAACTTTGCTAGAACCAGTTTGAAATCCATATACAGCATATACAGTAAGATACGATGCGGAATAATTATTTCATGAGAAGAAACAGGCAAAGAGTAAGAAAACAACTACGTTCTGCAATTCACCGATTATTGAAGGATGATGCAAATAAACTGCGATGCAACATAATCGGCTTTGATGACTTCGTCAATAGCAAACATCGTAGGAATAAGCGTCATGTGTTTTGGCTTCTTTTATTTTTATTTTGCACGTGCATGCTCACTTATCAGACTTACGACAGGATAATGCATTACTTAAGTTATCCTACGGCTGTCGACGTGACCAGCAGATCAGAAGATGTCATTCTACCTAACTTTGAGATTTGTAGTACCAATACGAAAGAAATGGCCAGACTTTGGAATAAAACTTATGCAAAAATCCAACCGGACTGCTTTAACATGTTAAAAACTCTGATGGCGAATCCAACACACAAAATAGAAGAACTTTGGCAAGCGACTAATTTGACGAAAGAAATAATGAGCACAAAAATAAAGGTAAAAGAAACAAATGTTTTTTAAAATTTATGACAATTAAATATTCAAAGAGGCACTGTACACTAGGAGAAATAATAGGGTTAAAAAAGTGTAAACGTATCAAATACATTGTGAGCGATTGCTCCTCCTGGCGGTCAGTGAGTTAAATAGGAAATTCGCAAGATGGATCTTGGATCTCCAGGAGTTCGACTTTGTGATTAAACACAAGCCCGGGAAATTGAATGTCGTGGCCGATGCTTTATCGCGAGCAGGAGCCTCGGATAAGCCCGGAGTTCTGATTGCTGCGACACTCATTGTGGGTGGGGACAAGTTGAAGGCTCAACAAGATCGAGACTTGGGCTGTTCAAAACTTTTGGATAATTTGGGGACTAAGTTTGGAGTCAGAAGAGGTGTGCTGTGCAAGAAAAAGCTATTTAGGGGGAAAGAGATTTGGAGGATTGTAGTTCCAGAGCGGATGAGGGTTCAGGTGATGAGGGAGGCTCACGTAAAAGGGGGACATTGTGATTCTTTTAAAACTAGGAGTCGTATTCAGCGGAGAAACTGGTGGGAGGGGCTGAGTAGGGATGTTAGAGATTTTGTTAAAAACTGTCTACAGTGTCAGTTGCACAACTATCGGACCAAGAAGGCGGACGGGCTGCTAAACCCACGAGAATTGCCACCTAGACCGTTTTATTCTATTGCTGTGGATCATGGGGGCCCATACACCAACAGTTTTGGTTTTTCGCACGTGTTTGTTGCGGTGGACTGTTATTCGAGGTTTGTGATCGCGGTGCCGGTGAAAAACGTGTCCACAAAATCGACGGTGCGTGCTCTCGAGGACGGGGTGAGTCGTCGGTTCGGGATGCCACATCGAATAGTTTCGGACGAGGGGACAACTTTCATGTCTCGCGAGTTCGGGGAGTTTGCGCGCAAGAACGGCATCGTGTTGGAGGAGTCGCCACCGTACCACCACGCTTCAAACGGCTTGGCGGAACGCGAAGTCCAGAGCATCGTGCAGAAGCTCAGGAAGTTGGGCGAAGCGGGGAGAAAATGGACGGAGGATCTAGAGAAAGCGATTTGGGCGATCAACACTAACGTCCAGTCCTCGCTAGGATTTTCTCCATTCGAATTGGTGCACAGTTTCGTACCATCGGAAAATCAGGAATCCAGTTGGCTGGAAGGTTTCGAGGAGGGAATTGATATCGAGGAAATGTGGCTGAAGCGAGAGGAGGCTGAAAAGAGTTTGGTTACTGCTCAGAGGGACCAGAAGAGAAGATTTGATCAAGGTCGGAAGACGGCGGAGTACGCTATTGGGGACAGAGTGCTTTTTTCAAAGGGACCGCGTACAAGAAAATTTGATACTTTATTTTCGGGACCATATGAGATTACCAAGCAGATCGGCGAGGAGATCTTTCTAAGATGGGAAGACTTGGAAGACACACGCTTCCCAACTGAAGAGGTTTTTCGAGCAGGACGTCCAGGAGGATCCAGAAGAGAACGACACGACATCGGTCATTGACGCTTCGGAGGCGCGATATAATTTAAGAAATCGTTATGTAACTTGAGTTTTGTTGTCGAGGACGACAACCTGTTTGTGGGGGTCGTGTGAGCGATTGCTCCTCTTGGCGGTCAGTCTTGACCACGATTGGCTCTATTTGTTATCTTTAGTCATGATTGGCTCTTTTTGTAACTTTTGGAATTAAATCAGTCTAGTTTTGACAATCACCACAACTGGTTGTCTTTAATCATTCTCACATACATACACTGTCATCTGTTGATGGGAATTGTTTCTGTTGTGGCATTGTTGTTGTTGCCATCTATTGATAGGAATGGTTTTCCATTGTGGCATATGTTGTTGTTATTGTTGTTGCTGCATGGATGGTGTCCTCCTAAACGTAGTTTTATTTCTAAGCATAATTTATGGCCTTTATTTCTTGCAGAAATTTTCAAATTCAAATTTAGGGATTGTTCAGACGGAATCCTTCCACACATATGGGATATGCTCAACATTTCAATTTCGTAACTATAGACAAACATTCAGAAGATCAGCACTATCTCTACGTATCATTTATTGTTACAGCACAAGCTTCTAGTAAATATTTAGTTGGAGAACTACTGACATTAACCATAAAAAAAATGTCTAACATATGCCCTAAAGCTTATTATAAGGTAATATTAATAAACAACACTTTTGACTATTATTGATTCTCTTTTTTGCACTTAGATTAACCTTGTTCCCTCTAATTTTGGAAGACACTTTGGTGTAACTGCATTTTTTCCCGGTGCAACACCAAAAATTTATTTGAGTTATATGAAAGTACAATTTTACCCAAGAACTTAAAAATTACTATGTATGCATCATTTTATTCTGTTTTGAATTTTAGTTTATATTTCTTAATTCGCCTATAAATCAATGCTCCAGTAAAGAGGATTACAGAGAATGCTACCAAAGTTGTCTATCGAAAATATTTAAAAAGCATCTAGAATGCAGGTAACAGTATATGAGATGGTATCATAAAATCACAAACATAATAATTAAATATCTTCTTTAAAAGATTCCCCTTTATGGAAACAGATTTACCACTTTGCCGATGTTCAAACAGCACACACGTGCAGTACAGTACTGCATTTAAATTGATGGAAAGCACAAATCCAATTTCCGATTGTCTATGTCAACGTTCATGTCAAAAATTAATTTATACACCATTCAGTGATGATGGCATAGCAGACGATAAAAATACCGTATCTATATCTTTAACAATACCTACCGGTAATGACAAAATCAGCGTTTATGAAGAACGGTACACCTACGACGTTATTGCTCTACTTTCGGATTTAGGAGGCAATCTGGGTCTGTTTCTCGGTCTGTCGATAATCTCATTACCTGAAATCACTTGGTATTTACATTATGTTGCGTCAAACACAAATCAAAAAAGGCCCGTCAATAAGATTCGCTATTTGTATGAGACATGCAAGAAGAAAGTCATGGCCCGCGAAAAGAAAATGATGACAGATATAATCTTAGAAAAGCTTAAGTTTGTGCTGGTATTTGTGACTGCAGGATTCACTTTATATTGCTTGCAAATTCGTTTCAAATACTACATTGATGAACCGGTAACAAAAATGGTTAGAATAGATCAACGTCGCTTCGTAGAATTTCAGTCGATGACGGTGTGTGGTGAAAAACAAAATGATGACATGGACAAAGCCAGATTACACTTAATTAAACACACCAAGAAAATGTGCGATGAAATATCACCCTGGCAATTGTTCAGCAACAAATTGTCGCTGGAAGAAATCTGGAAAACACTCAACGTCCATGACACAATTGATATTGAGAACAAGGTATACTACCGTATGTTACATTCCAAAAACTAACACAGCAAATTATTTTTCTTGTAGAAAATTTATGGATATCAAACACCACTAAAGACATCAATGCATCCTATTCCACTTCCTTTTGGTAATTGCTCACGAATAAACACAGGTATTTTATACATTTTATTTTTTAGAGCTGACACCTGTGCAATTTATGGGAAGTTGTGCCTCATTTTCAATGAAATTGAACAAGTTATTGAAAGTTTTTTCTCCGGTGTGAAAAAGGCAGTCATAATTTTGACCGTTTCAATGTTTTTCAGAAAAATCAATCGACGTAACTGCTTACCTCCTGATTAGATTTGAAAACTTATTGCCTCCAAAAGCATGTGACCAGCATCTAAAGGTAATATAACAGTACTGTACTGCGTAATCTCTACATGAAGTTCTCAAAAATGTTTGTAGTAAAAATTTTCAAAACGCAAACCCATAAAAAATTGTTTGAACTCTAGATTTGTGAATTCAATCTATGGACATTTTTATTTATTGAAAAACTTAATTTTGCTCCTAAGATTTTTAAAAGAAATCCTAGAATAAAATTGTTAAAAAATATTATATTTTCAGTTATTCCTGAATAATCTAGAAGATGATGTTAACATTTTGGCACCTTTGGCTATAAATTATGGATGGGTGAACACTGTACTGTTTCGTGCATACAAGGTAACAAACCAAACAAATAATACACCTGCTCATGCTAAACTAAACTTCATTTGATGAAATAGACTATACAAAGAAATACAAAGCGTAATCCATGCGAACAAAACAAATCTACTTATTTTATGTGCAAAAATGCTTGCATTATGAAAAAGAATTTGTTTCAAACTGGTAACTGTAGGTATGCTAATATTACTAGTAGTAATATATTTGTTGTTTGAAAATACTTAGCCTTTTCTGTTTCCTACTGAGGTTGCTTTTGTGAATATTACCATACAACTGTTTGTTTCAGATTGCCTTACGCAGAGATGTCTAATTTGCCTCCTTGTACCACAACAGAGGAAATTACCACCGCTCATCTAATGTATTTCAATAATTTTGAGTCAAAACGAAAACAATGCAAATGTAAACAACTTTGCGAAAATAGTTTTTACAGAACTACCATGCATGGTAGTAAATTTGCATTAAACTCTACCACATTCCTAATGATAAGATCAGCTGATGACTTCGTACTAGTAGAGACTATGGAAGAGCAAGAGAAATATCCGCTGTCTCAATTGCTAAGCGATGTCGGTAGCATTGTAGGATTAGGTCTGGGAATGTCATTGCTGTCATGCTACATTTGCATTTTAAACAGTTATAGTTGGTATAAGAGTCGTCAGAATTTGCGAATGGGTTGTCGATTTGACCACAAAAGCGACCATTAAATATGATTTACTTAAAACTATTCATGTACAAAAATATTTGCAGTCTTTATTATAGCATCGTAACCTATTTGGTTATTCGAATAAAAAACACCGTTTTAAGTTAGCTTTCATGCAAGTTGCTAGCGCCCAGAAGTAGCCAAACTTGGCACTTTGCGTCGTCTGCTGTCCATTTGTGCATTGTGGGTCCTTGTGGCAATGCAGCAATGCCACAGTTGTCAATAATCCATTTTTACTCCAATTAGCTTATGCGTGCTAGATACGGGCGGCTCAAGATATTGAATTCATGGCAAGCTGTATACTAACTTTGATTAAATTTTCTGAGCAAAAGATTTGCTGCGAATAATTATACACAGTGCAAAAATCCAATTTCGTTTTCTTTCACTCACCAAAGACACGTTAATGGGAAAATGTATGAATTAATAATCATCATACAAAGTGTTACTATAGGAATAAGAGTTTATTGGAAACAAAAGAGAACAGTCAATTCTGAACTCAGTGCTGGTAGTCACCAAATAATTTGCAGATACCTTTTAACACAAAACAAAACAAGGTAAAAGACTTAAAATATTCCATATTACCCCACTTTAAGCCGCATGCCGGTATAGTGCGAGTTTTACCAGCATGCCGATAAACCCCGTTTTAACCAGCTTGCCACTGTAAGTGAGTGCAAATTTTTATCAATAAGAATTGGCTTAAACAAACATAAAAAGCATTTTTAGATGTTCAAAATGTAGGAAATTGGCTTAAATTTTTATAAATTTACCCACATTTTGGTAACAATCTTCCGAAAATTAAAAAAACTCAAATTTCAGGCCTAAATTCTCCAATTCTCTCCTTATGACACATTCCTTTAAACGACAGTTTTAATAATAATTAATTCGCGTAAGTATGTACAAGTTGTTTACAAAATTTCAATTGGCTTTACAGTGACAACCACCAGTACCATAGTTTGAATTCTGTACATAGAAGTAACAGATACAATGCAGAACAATTGTTTGGTGAAAAAAAAGAGGCAAAGATTGGGAGAACTACGTCTGACAATTAACCAATTGTTGAAAGATGATGAAAACAAACTTCGATGCAATATCATTGGTTTGGATGATTTCGTGAGCAGTAGAAGACATTGGACAAAGCATCACACCTTTTGGCTACTTTTATTCTCATTTTGCACGTGCTTGCTCACTTATCAGACTTGCGACAGGATAATGCTTTACTTAAGTTATCCAACGGTTGTTGATGTAACGAGTAGATCGGAAGATGTCGAACTACCAAACTTGATGATCTGCAATAGCAATACGAAAGAAATGGCCAGTCTTTGGAATAAAACTCACGTAAACCTCAAACCTCAAATCAAAGAATGCTTAGACATGATGAAAACTTTTTTGGTAATCCCAACTTACAATGTTGACGAACTTTGGAAAGCGACTAATTTGACGACCGACATAGTGAGCGTCAAATTAAAAGTAAAAAGATAATTTAAAAAAAAATATTTTAAAATTTAAAAAAAAATTATAATTTTTTATGACAGGGATATAGAAATTCAAATAAATCAATTGTTATCACTGAAACTGGCTATCAATTGGGAATGTGCTCAGCAATTCAATTACGTAACTATACACATAAAATTTAGCACCATCTATTTAATTGATTTTATTACTGATTTACATAGCAAAAGCTTCTAGCGACTCGTATGTTGGACAAGTACTAACAGTAAAAATGGAAAAAAATTATGATCACATTTGTCCTACAGCGCCACATTGGGTATTTCAATAATTAAAATTGTAAATATTATTCATTTTGTTTTCTTTTCATTCTAGCTTTTCCTTACGTTCGATAATTTTGGAAAACACTATTGCGCAGGAATGCAATTTCTTGGTGCAACATCAAAAATTTATATCAGTTATGACAAAGTAAAATTTTATCCAAGATTGTAAAACTACTAGACATCATTTAATTTAATTTTTAATTTTTAGTTTATATTTCTTAATTCACCTACAAGTAAATGCTCCAGTGACGACGAATTCAGAGAATGCTATCGGAGTTGTCTATCCAAAAAATTTAAAGAGGATCTAACATGCAGGTAAGACTATTTTAATTTGAGATGGTGTTATACAATGAACCAAATAAATCGTAAATTAATTTTTTTGTGCAAGATTTCCCCATACAAAAACGGATTTACCACTCTGTAAATGTTCGATCAAGACACTTGTGCCATACGGTAGAGCGCGTGGAGTAATTGACACCATACACCCAATTTCTTCATGTCTATGTCGACGTCCGTGTGAAAAAATAATGTTTACACCGTCTACTGATACAGGCATAGCTGATAAGAAAAATAGTATATCTGTGTCATTAGCAATAACTAATGAGAAAATTAGTGTGTTTGAAGAACGGTACATCTATGACGTCATTGCTCTACTGTCGGATTTTGGAGGCAACCTGGGTCTGTTTCTCGGTCTATCATTGATTTCATTACCTGAAATCACTTGGTATTTATATTATGTTGCAACTAACATTCACCAAAAAAAATCCGTCTGTAAGATACGCCATCTGTACGAGATATGCAAGAAGAAAGTCATTGAGAATGAAGAGCAAACCATGACATTTGGTGTCTTAAAAAAACTTAAGTTTGTGCTGGTATTTGTGATCGTAGGATTCACATTATATTGCTTGCAAATTCGTTTTAACTACTACATTGATGAACCGGTTACAAAGATGGTTAGAATAGATCAACGTCGCTACACTGAATTTCGGTCAATTACGCTATGTGGCGAACAACAAAATGATGGCATGGACGAAGCCAGATCACACTTACTTAAACACACCGAAAAAACATGTAATGAAACATCGCCGTGGCAATTGTTCAACAACAAATTGTCACTGGAAGAAATCTGGACAACACTCAATATTCATGAGCAAATTGATATTAACACTGAGGTATACACATAAGCATGTTAAATTTTAAAAAGTATAAGAGTGAAAATTATTATATTTCTAGAAACATTATGGATATAAATTAGCATTAAACGTGTCAAAGCATCCAATTTCACTTCCTTTTGGTAACTGCACACGAATAAATGCAGGTAATTTACAAATCTAATTTCCTAGAATTCACACGGTCATTTCAAATAATAACTTTTCAAATGTTTTTCAGAAAAATCGATCATTCGAGATGCTCAGCTTCTACTTAAATTAACTAATATATTTCTTTCAAAAGTCTGTGACCAAAATCTAAAGGTAATTACCACTATTTAATTTAGTGAAACCTCGCTTCCTAACAATATAATCAGACACTATATACATATACACTGTATTTTGTAGCCCCAGCCTGTACATGTTATCTTTTATGCCCATGCCTCGTACGATTAACGTCAGGACTTCCCATCCGCCATTTTTTCTGAATATTAACCTGCACAAAAATGAAGGAAGAACCATCTGTGGTCGCAATGCTAAAACTTGTTTCAGACAAATGGTGGAGGTGACGATAATAACAGTCATCAAAGAATAATGCTGTCACCATTTCCCCGCTAAATGACATCATTTTGTGTCTGTTTAGCCATGGATGGCGCCACGATCACGAGAATGAATCGCATCAGGGTCTAACAATTGAATTATGACAGTTGGGAAGTCCCGTAGTTAATCGTGCAGGTTTACAGAAAACCTAATTTTAAATTATAATAATATTCAGCTTTTCCTAAATAACCTGGAAGAAGAAGTTAACATTGTGACACCTTCGGCTTTAGAGTATGAATGGGCAAACCTTGTTACACTTCGAGCAGTTAAGGTAATGAATTAAAGAAATTATACCGTACATACCGTTTTCCTTCATCGAGAGCCGCTCTCGAATAAGATCTGTTGGGAAATAAATCTAACCCGTGTTGTTTGTGTGAAATAGACTATACGACGAAATACAAAGCGTAATCCATGTGAAGAGAACAAAAATACTTATTTCAAGTGCAAAAATGCCTGCATGAAAAAGGATTTCGTCCAAACTTTGAAGTGCAAGTATGCTGTGTTCATATATTTCACTTTTCTCAAATTTAGATTTTATCGATAGAATACATACTTATTTCTTTATTCCAAAAAATATCTAGCCTTTTCAGCAGATAACTTATTCACAAAATTGCTGTTTGTTTCAGATTACCTTTTTTTTGGAGATCGAATTTACCAGTTTGTAACACAACAAAGGAAATCACTACGGCTCATTTAATGTACTTAAAGGCTTTTGACTCAAATCAAAAACAATGCAAATGTAGACTGCCGTGCGAAAACAATTTTTACAAAAATAGTTTGCATGGGACTAAATTACGATTTAAATCTACAACATATATAGTTGTTCAATTTCCTGATACTTTCTTAGAGATTATAGAAGAGCAACAGAAATATCCGCTATCGCAACTGCTAAGCGATGTCGGTAGCATTGTAGGATTAGGCTTAGGAATGTCTTTGCTGTCTTTCTACATTTGCATTTTAAGCACTTATACTTGGTTTAAGAATAAGAGCTTTTCGATGTGGTTCCAAAAGAAGAAATAAAATATGAATTGGGAAAAACTATCAATATGCAAAATCTTTTAAATCTTTATGTCACAGTTGCAACAAATTTCGTATTTGAAATTTTAAGAATATAAAATAAAATAAAATAAAATAAATCATTTTAATGCACTCACATTGAAATAATGTTGTTTTCTGATTAGATTGTTGAAAATATAGTAGCAAAGTTATATTTTTAACTAAAATTCAGATTGTGATTGTTGAAATGTATACACACATAAATAACATATATTTGAAGTAATTTATTTCATCGGACTCTTTTTTTCTTAAATTTATTTCTGTCTTTCCTGTGAGAGGAAAAAGAACTGCAATTCTGATATAGACAAGTTGTGTATGCTCTTCTATTTTGCTCTTCTAATTTCTGATATTCCTCCCATTTAAATGCACTGATTTACTCATTGGGCGCCTGTGAGGCCATCACAAATAAAGTATACCTACTACAACAAAATATTTAAATTCTTGTATAGTACATAATTAATTTTTTCTTCTATTTCTAATTATTACAAGGAAAGTACGATTCAAATTTTAAAAAATCAAAATGAGCCAGATTATCCCTCAATGTTATTACAAATATTTCATTCTATAATGCATGTTCTGTGGCACTTTACGAAACAAATGTACTGCCTAATTATCCTTTTAAAACTTGTGGTGAGCAAAGTGGATAAATATTCCCCCCAAGCGGATATTTGCCCTTTGACTCACTGCAATAGACGGGTCGTTCCCCTCGTGTTGGCTCCGCCTCTCCCTGAGCAGGTGTGTGCCCCGAGGGGAGTGAGGTGGCCGTGGCAAGCCCCCATTGGCTGTGCCTGGCCCCTCACACTGACCCATAAAAGGGAGAAATTCCCGCCAAAAGACAGAACTTACACAAACGACACCAAGAACACAGCAACTACCTCACCGTCAGGCCAACTTCAACTACAAGTTAGGATTGATCGAGGATCGCTGAGTAAAGTGCAAACTGTAACTCTCACGAAGTCACTTGCGAGCTATTCCTGCGAAAGCACGAGAATAGCCCTTGTGAAATCGCCCAGAATAATCGCCCAGACGATTATTCGCCGAAGTAAGTGTCCGAGTGCTTTGTAGGGAACCCCAAAGTTCCTAGACGAGGCCTCTGCGACGCTAAACCAAACCCTAGACAACAGGCACGGATAGAAGACTCGAAAGAGCATTCCACCGCGTCCGTGACGACGAATCCGTGACGAATTTATGACAACTCGAGACGCCGCCTTTGTTCCGTCGACCACGCGGAACCGACGACGCCATCTTGAGAAATCCTTTGTTCGACGCTGACCACGTCGACTCTAGAATTATTACTAAGTGTATTTTAAGGCCTTCAAGCCTACTGAATAAATTACTTGTTCATTTAAATACATTTGGTATTCATTTGGGTATTTGCATAATTGATCACAGGTAAAGTATTACACGTCAGCGCTATTTAAACCTATCACCAGGTAGGACGCGACACGTGGGGGTCTGTCCGGGATTTAGAAATAAATCTCAAACTGAACTTGTGATCTCTTTTAAAAATAACCAAATGAAAATGTCAGACAAAGATGAACAATCCGCGTCTGAAACCGAGCAACCTATGCTCAAAAAGGGAAACAGAACCTCCGACTATCACCAAAGGTCGGACGGTCCAGTTCCGGAACAATCCGCTAAGGCGAAAGCCCGAGCGAACAAACAAAAAGTGAAGGCGCAGAAAGAGGAGCAAGCTGCCTCGCTCACAGCCCCCCATGGGGCAGAGCGAGAGCGGATTCCCTTGAATACGCAGAAAGAGGAGCAAGCTGCCTCGCTCACAGCCCCCCCTGGGCCAGAGCGAGAGCGGGTTCCCTTAAATACGCAAACCTTCGAAGATACCGATACAGAAGTTCCAGAAAATTGCGAAGAAATTCACGAACAATCAACCGAACGAGTATCGATATTAGTGGCCGAGGAGACACACAAAACTCCGAGGCAAACAAATACCATCAGCACCAACCCATCGCCACCAGTGGATCAAACTCTTGTGCGAGACCAGGGCGGGACCCCGATAACTTCCCAAGTTACGGCGAGGCCTGCCTCGGTTTCCCCTGAAGTGGCCCATTTAATACGGCTAGAACAAACTCCGCGGCGAGGCAGGAGCGGGACCCCGATAACCCCCCAGGTTACGGTGCGACCTGCTTCAGTCTCTCCCGAGATAGCCCACCTGATACGGCTAACACAACAAGCGACCCGACTGAAAGCAGCGATAGACATTCCAGTAGGGACGTCGGTCTGGGAATCGATTACTCTACTCACTGATGCTATCTGTATGGCCCAAGCCGCAACGCCAGTCGCAACACCAGCAGCGGAGACGCCCATGCAACAAGAAACGCCAAGTGAAATAGGCGGTTTTGTACCCGACCCCCAAAAAGCCCTTTACAAAGCCCGCGAAAAGGCTCGAGAAGAAGCGAGATTGGAAACAATAAATCGGCAACGAAAATTGAGCGCAGAAAGAAGACAACTTTGGAGGGAAGAAGAAGAAAAACAACAACGCGACAAAAGGACAGCCGAGCGAACGGAAAGAATAATACAAAAAATGAGAGGAGACCAGGAAGCCGAGATAAAGCAAGAATGGAACGTCATCGTAGAAGGAAAGCATAAAAAAGCCCAAGACTACAAGGACCAATTCCGAGAACTCCTGGCGCAACATAAAATGGAAAAGCTGCAAAAATTACGAGAAGAAGCCATAATTCAGCACCAAAAGTGGGAAGAACAATACCATGAAAGAATGAAAGCTGAAAAGGCTAGAAAGGAAAAAGAACAATTCCTGAGAGAGCAGGAAGAATGGGAGCGAGAAAGATGGAGAGAAGAATATGAAGCTAAAAAACAAGCTATAATTGATGAACAGAAAAGATGGGAAGCCGAGAATTGGAAAAAAGAAACAGAGAAATTCCAAAGAAAATACGAACAAGACATTTCGAAGAGAAATAAAAGAGAGAAAGACCAAAAAATGAACCAAAAGCCCCCCTGTGGCTCTGACATCGAAACAAGAGAGCGCAGAACAAAGCCAACGAAAGCGGCAAAATTAGGAAGATCCCAAGAGGAAGACCGACTGGAACCGAAATCAAGAGACCGTCACCCCTCGAAGAGATCCGAAACTGGAGCGACCACTAATGCTTCACTCGATTGGAAGAATACAAATAAGGACCGCGAAGGCCCAGAGAATGAAGAAACTAAATGGCATTCTTTTTGTGGGAGCAGCGACGGAAGGGAGCCGCCGCCATCCGGAAGCCAGAAAAAGCCACAAGATGGCGATGAAGTTCCACCTAGAGGAGCGGAGAATCGCCCCCATGGCGACCCCTCCGACCCCTCCGACTCGTCGGACGACGACCACCCAAGTCGGTCGTCCACGAGGGGAAATCGAACAGGCAGGGACGGCGACCAACGCCGACCCGACCCCACAAGCACCTCAAACCGATCTTCCCGGAGCTGTCATCCTCGCTCACAAAAGAGAAAGGAGTTCGTAACCAATCCCAAGCCGCATGCCGACAAGCAAACGACAAAGGACAACAGAAAGGAAACATCGAGTAGAACTAAAACACTACTAAGTTGCCTCAAGTCTGAATTTGAAAATTATAAACACAAGCCAAAGAAAAAAGCTCGAGACAGAAAAGCAACGCTTCTTTCGTGTCCAAGCCACACCGAAGTAACGAGCGAGGCCAGCCACCTGACCAAGCTGTTAAAAAAAGCACCAGACAGCAAGACTGTACAGAACAAAAATTTTCCTATTCGTGACCAGTCATTACAAATCCCACCAACCACGGGGAATCAACATCAGCCAGTAACAACTGAAAGACCAGCAGTGAGTGACACAGGGCCGCCAATAAAAATGGAGAAGGCCCCGCTCTCGCTAGAAGAGAATTTAACAAAAACAGTCTTTTCTCTTTCGGGAAGAATAAACTGCGACCAAAGCGGAAACAAAACGCTAAACGATGTACGGGTTTCTACACTGACTCCACTGCCAATCGTGAATATTTGTGATGAGCATGGACAAACAAATAAGGCAGGGCAAGCAATATTAGAACCAATGGAAAAAATTAAAGATTTGTTGCCGAAAAATTCGAATGACAAACCAGAGCGTTTGCAAGATGACCAATCAAGTCCTCATCAAGAAACTGACCAACAAAAACCGCCCGACGTAACTCCAGCCCAACCGGAGCAAGCGATTTCGGAGAGGGAGGAAGCAGAAGAAACCACTTCTGAAAATGATAAAACACATCATCCTCACCGTTCCAAACAGAAATGTGACGAAAATCATCCCGAGCGAGAAGACAGACAATGGAATCGATTGTTATCCCCAATGATCAAATATAAATCCACCCCCTGTCTAAATGAAAGGAAAAAACTAAAACACTGCGTTCATGAGCCTAACCAATCAAGCACGTTGCATAATCCAAAAGCTGACTGTCAAATTAGGGCCTCTTCACGCAGCCCGATAAAAACCAGAGCAACGATGAAACAAAAACAGCTAGAAAAAATGGCTCAACCACCTCCAGTTGGGACCTTACAAACTCCTCAAGTTACTAAGCTCACCAGAACGCAAAACCGAAAAGAAAGACGAAAAAAGACAAGAGAAAAAAAGAACCGACTGGCGCAGAGTCAAGCAGCCAATTGTGAACCATTTGCAATGAAGCGCCGACCGCCCGATCTCACTATGAGGTCCCACAATAAAGAGTTTGTTGCTAACCGCTCCTTCTCAGAGCTCAAGAGAACGAACCAGTTGGACGAAGACATCTTGGGAAGGGAGGAGATAAAGAAAGCAACAATAATTTTGGAAGAAAATCAAGAAAGGCCAAAAATGGAGAAAGGAACATTAAAAACAGATTATGAGCAAGACAAACTATGTCCAAACTTCAAGGACAATTGGAGTGAGCCAGACAGCACTAGAATGATTGCAGTGCAGTCAACTCTGAAGAAACAGACCCTCTGTTTGTTACACGAGCTCCCGCTGGCCAGCCACCCAGACAGGGCACAGACCCATTATCGAGCCAAAAAACTAGTGTGTTGGCCGAGGATGAGAAAAAACACTTCTTATCTCATTGGACAATATCCCCAAGATGTTGCCACTGGGCGGATTAAGACCTGTGCCCTCGCTAAACGCTTTGCTGAGGAGATCACAGAGAATTTATTCGATGCAGCAATGAGATTCAAATTCAAGAAAAAAGCATTATCAGACAATGACACGCAATTTGTCATTAAAATATGCAAAGATTTCGGTGACAAACTAAAGAATATCGAGAGCAAAACATATGGATATGGGTACAAGTGGAATCAAAACATGATTGCACGGATTTTCGACAGACTTGAGAAAATTCACAATTTGGAAACGGATCTTCCATTCACGGACTCCGAAGCTAAGGACCATGTTTGGAAAGAAATTCACAAACTGCCCAGCGCAGCCAAGGATACCGCTGCCAGTCAGGCAGTTCAAAGAGACAGTTCCGGCATGAGCAGAGCTGGACAAGGCGACGATACTCACAAACTGCTGCAAATAATCCACAACTACAAATTAGAGCCTATAGATGTGGATTGGCTGACACAATATCTGCCAGAATTTTCCCCGGAGACATGGTTAGAGATTCAGTCAAAATCAAAACATATCTACTGCTGGACCGAGACTTTAATAACGCTGCCAACAAAGAATTTAAATGGAGACCCAACCCTAGTGGGGTCCGGCCGCGCCAAGCACCAGAAACCAAGCAAAGGCTGTGCAGCCCCCTCAATCGAAACTTCAACGACTGAAGCCCCAATAGATGATAAACGAGATCGAGTGGAATTATCGAACAAGAAGTGGGGCGGTCAATCAACCCCAATTAACCCAGTCATCGTTCAGGCAAGAAATATTCGCCCACAAGTCTGTGAGAAGATAAACCCCATCAACATTAACCAGCAACGTGACAATAATACAAATAGCCGGCAGAATCCCAATCGCAACAAACTCAAGACTTTTCTTCGTGAAATGGAAAACGCCAAAGTCGCCGTCGCCACTTTGTCCAATATGGACTTGGCCCAAGATTGCCATATAAAACAGGCTATGGCTGTTTGGACCACCGTTAATCGAGAGAGTATAAGCATACCTCCATCAATGAGCGACATGTGGAGCCCGGTTGTCCCCTCGACAAGCAACATCCACTATGGTTTGACACACGACAGAGATGGACTGTCTTGGCCAATTACATCAGCTAGCCAACAGCCAACAAGCCCCTGGTGTGTCATTTCACCACTTGCAGTTGGGCCCTCAACAACTTCACCATCAACTGACAATCGCGAGCAACAAAACTCATCACGGAACTCACAGAATCAACCCAGAGTACCGAGAACAACAAAGTCAATTTCGACTCATACGGCTAGCCCATTTGTACTGACCATTGCCATAGAGACATCGGCCACCCACAACGACAGTAGAACTCTTATTGTATTCCTCACATACTGGAGGTGTACACAGACCGAAACGACATACAAACCAAAAAATAAACATGTTTTGTTCTCCATGAATGACCAAAACGACTTACGTTCTATCCTCAGCGGAAACCGATTATTCCCGACACCTCACATCCCGGCATCAGCCTTAAGTTTTGATTATACATTACCACGGGCTGAGAGCTGGAGGAGAGTTAGGGATCGCTTGTGAACACCCCGTGTTCAAAGCTGGGGGAAGGACGTGTGGTGAGCAAAGTGGATAAATATTCCCCCCAAGCGGATATTTGCCCTTTGACTCACTGCAATAGACGGGTCGTTCCCCTCGTGTTGGCTCCGCCTCTCCCTGAGCAGGTGTGTGCCCCGAGGGGAGTGAGGTGGCCGTGGCAAGCCCCCATTGGCTGTGCCTGGCCCCTCACACTGACCCATAAAAGGGAGAAATTCCCGCCAAAAGACAGAACTTACACAAACGACACCAAGAACACAGCAACTACCTCACCGTCAGGCCAACTTCAACTACAAGTTAGGATTGATCGAGGATCGCTGAGTAAAGTGCAAACTGTAACTCTCACGAAGTCACTTGCGAGCTATTCCTGCGAAAGCACGAGAATAGCCCTTGTGAAATCGCCCAGAATAATCGCCCAGACGATTATTCGCCGAAGTAAGTGTCCGAGTGCTTTGTAGGGAACCCCAAAGTTCCTAGACGAGGCCTCTGCGACGCTAAACCAAACCCTAGACAACAGGCACGGATAGAAGACTCGAAAGAGCATTCCACCGCGTCCGTGACGACGAATCCGTGACGAATTTACGACAACTCGAGACGCCGCCTTTGTTCCGTCGACCACGCGGAACCGACGACGCCATCTTGAGAAATCCTTTGTTCGACGCTGACCACGTCGACTCTAGAATTATTACTAAGTGTATTTTAAGGCCTTCAAGCCTACTGAATAAATTACTTGTTCATTTAAATACATTTGGTATTCATTTGGGTATTTGCATAATTGATCACAGGTAAAGTATTACACGTCAGCGCTATTTAAACCTATCACCAGGTAGGACGCGACAAACTAAAATTAATTTTGTTTCCATACACTATTTCATTTGTTATTCTGTATTTACTGGATTGAGAGTCGGTATTTTAATAATGTGGTTATTTAATATGTTTATAATTAATTATAAACATTTTGTTCAATTGAACTCTTGTTAGAAATTAATTTTATTAAAAATTCTATATCAAATTTTATAATGCTATCTTTATCTACTGTCGTTCAATGGTACTTCACCATGTATAAAACTACATAATTATTCTTTTAAACACAAACATTAATTATATTTCCGTACACTATTCCATACGTATAAGTGTTTTAAATGTAATTTTGAATTAATAACGCAATAAAATGATCACAAGTAGCAGACAGATTTGGTTGTCATAGTAAGAAGGAATAGCAACAAACTCATTGTTCACTCTCTGACATATTGGAATTTAACATACATAGTGAATTAGTGATGGGCCTACAGTCAGCGCACGGTATCTTGATGCTAAATTCGTACTGCGCATCCCATTCTGCGCAGACGATTTTCTAATTCCAGTTGTTATTTAGCAGTATTAAGCCTAATATTAGGCCTATCAATGATAAAATAAAACAAATATTTTGGTCATACTGTGTGAATTACTTTTAATGATGAGTTTATTGTTGTTTATTTACTTTATTTTAGCATTATTAGGCCTAATAATAGGCTTAACACTGCTAAATAACAACTGGAATTAGAAAATCGTCTGCGCAGAATGCGATGCGCAGTACGAATTTAGCATCAAGATACCGTGCGCTGACTGTAGCACGCTCCCACTGTCCATGTTCCCACGTACTTACAAATAAAGTCATTCCTACAATAGTTTAATTTCAATCCAAAGATTAGGCCTGCAGTGGAATCCATACTTTGAATTTTGAACATTCAAGACAGAAATCAAATTAAAATAAAATAAACTACTCTATTTTAAAAGAATGATGGATTAAAACACGGAATGCTTCAAACTTTTCGGATGAATTCAAACAGAAATCCAAGCCAGGGATTATCTAGGCTGATACTTAAAGTGGACAACGAGGGCAAGTAACAAACAGTTCAGGAAGATCATTCCCTAATCCCTATCCCCAACTATTTCTGTCAAATGAAATTTCTGAATAAAAAGAATGCAGAGTGCCATCCATTTTTGTCCAAAACATCAAAATTTTTGTCAAAAACATCAAAATTTTTGTCAAAAACATCAAAATTTTTGTCAAAAACATCAAAATTTTTGTCAAAAACATCAAAATTTTTGTCAAAAACATCAAAATTTTTGTCAAAAACATCAAAAAAAAAATTTAAAAACTCACAAAACTCATTTCAGAATCGACAAAACCATTTAATTTCACCAGACCATAATTACACTCGCCAACAAGTCCAAATACAAAACGAATAATTACAAAAAAACAAAAAACAAAAACAATACAAACCAAATAAGCCTAAATTTAATATCGCGCCAATCAAGTAGCCGCCGTCTGCGACCGCGCGGACAACTTCGCCTGAGCGGCCACAAACTCCGGATAATCGATAAAACCGTCCTTATTCGCATCATCGGACTCCATAATCGGATCAATCAAAACACACAATTCATCTTCCGTAAAAATCTTCGGTTCCGCATTCCCCGCATCCGGATTATGTTGACCCTCATTAACTAAAATAAAAATAAAATCACAAAATTAAAAACCACAAAATGACAAAAAAATATATTTTTTAAATCCTAAACACATGCAACGACAAAATTCGTGCAAAAAAAGCGAAAATTGACGGACAAGCGAGAACCAATCACCACACAGTACCTCCACCATTAAAATTATTCGCCAGTTTGCTGTGCCGCAATGTATTCGGCCCAATCTAAAAATCCGTCGTTATTAGCGTCGTCTTGGTCAAGAATCGAGTCGACCATGTTCATTAATTCATCGTCGGACAACGCGACCGGATTGCGTTGGTACACCTCGCCGGATTCATTATCTGTGTCTAAGCACACACGGAGCAAATAAATATAAACAGCAAATAATAGTTAATTTTAACAAAAAATTAAAATTAAAATTAAAATGCAGGTGTGCGTGTGCGGAAAGAAGGGTTTTGAATCGATCAGCTTGGGAAAACAATTCAAAATTATAATACCCACGAGTGAAGAGAAAAATAAGGACTTTATGCGAAAAGCTGCATATTTAGTGCAAATACACATTGAAAAAATAGTTTTGTAGGTGCAAAATTGCAATTTTCGATGCAAAAATGCAATTTTAGATGCAAAAATGCAATTTTAGATGCAAAAATGCAAATTTTTGATGCAAAAATGCAAATTTTAGATGCTAAAATGCAAATTTTTGATGCAAAAATGCAAATTTTTGATGCAAAAATGCAATTTTTGATGCAAAAATGCAATTTTGGATGCAAAAATTCATTCTCGTAGGTGCTAAAATGCATTTAAAGGATTATTTTTCAAAAATTATATTTTTATGAGCTGTAATCCATTTTTTTTTTGTCAAAATTCATAATTTTGAACACAAATCCACTTTTAAATTCAATAACCCATTTTTTGGTCCAATAACTAATTTTATAGATACAGAAGTCCATTTGCTATACAAAGATTACATTTCAAAGACAGCTACTTCAATTACCAAACCCTTATCCCGCCACTGCTAAAATGCTCGCCTTTCCCAAATCACCAAATTAAAACACAAGATAAAAACCAATTCCAGTTTACTTATGAACACACATTACGTAAAAATACCAACCATCAATTCACAACTATACTGGAATCGGTAAAACACAATCAAACCACGAATTAAACATCTATAACAATTTTACCATGCCAATGTATGAGTGATTTAATGAGTTCGGTCCCGTCCAATTTATTATTGTTATCGTTGTCGTGCATTTTGAAGTAATGAAACTGTAATTCCTGCTCGGACATCTTGCTCGTGTCCGGCTGTTGAATCACTCCTTCCAAATGCTCCTTTATGTGTCTAAAACAACATAAAACCAACATTAATCAAACAAAGTCAAAACAAACGTCAAATTTGTCCATACTCTCTGTCCTGAACTTGCGCCTTATCGAACATATTTCCTTGTTGTTGTTGGTGCGTTTGGTGTTGTTGGTGTTGTTGTTGATGCACGTGTTGTTGCTGTTGTTGCGGTGGTTGTCCAAATTGCTGTTGGGTGTGGGCCGATACGAAAACGAGGCCGGAAATCCATAAAACGAGTAAAAACGTGCGATTTGACATCATTAATCTGTAAAAAAAAGGCGAAAAAAAGTCAACAGATGTTAATTTGTGGGGGAAAAACATGAAAAATGGTGGAGAAAATTACTTACGTGTGTTTTGTGAATTTATGTAGGTTTTAATGTTGTGTAATTTCAATTCGGTGCATCAAAACTCGATGATGTAAGCACGTGTAAACACCACAGGTGGACCAAACCAATCTTGACGTGGCGCAAGGATCTAGTGGCAGACCGACACCCAATAACAAAACGACTAGATGTAGCTCTAATTTGTGGTATAAAGTTTGAAAAAATTGAAAAAATAATTTATTTTATTGATTTGTAGATATATTTATTAATTTATTAATGAATTGATTTTAAATTTACATGTAAATTATAAATAACACCGTTTGGCGCAGACTGGTGGCGGATTTATCTGTACTGTGACTCGAGTTTATTTTTATCAAACAGGAATAAAACACAAGGGCAAAGTGTATAAATACCAAAAATGAATTTATATTTATCTGTTTATCTATAAAAAATATATTTTTTTTCTTTAAAAAGGTTCTAGACACTTGATAGCTCGCACTAGTCCCTGAATGACTGCAGCGATGAGTGCAGCCACGAAGTTTATTATCAGGAGCATTTTTCATCGATCGTTTAATGTTCTTCCGCCAGGTTTTCTATTGTGTTCAAAAATCTAATTCCTCATTATATCAATTTTGTTTAGTGTCTACAAGTCGCACGATGAGCTCGACGGTGAACAACAAATACAAATTCGACACGTTGCAGGTGAAAAAACCGAATAACTTCGTTTATCATGTGGAATTAAATCGACCAGACAAGCTAAATGCCATGAATAATACATTTTGGAGGTAAACGAATGATATTTTAGCGTTAATTCTTAATGGAAGTGTTAATTTTGTTTGTCATTTTTTGTAGGGAAATACGAGAATGTTTTGCGTCACTCAACGACGACACCGAGTGTCGAGTTGTTGTACTAAGTGCGGCGGGGAAGTTATTCACGTCGGGTAAATAAATTGTTTATTTTGAAGGAAGAAAAATATTTTTTTTTGTATTTTAAATGAAAATGTGTTTTTTTAGGACTTGATTTTGAGGATATGGCTAAACTCACGAGTGTTATTTCGGGTGAGGAGGATGTAGCGAGGAAAGCACGATTTATGAAGAAACTAGTGACAGATTACCAAAGCTCGTTTACAGCTATAGAAAAAGTAAAATAATTTTTTTTTGTAGAAAAATATTTTTTGTCGAAAATTCGTTTTTCTGCGAGAAAAATTTGTATTTTTGCAGGATTTTTACTTCGTGATTGGGTTTTCTATTAAAAAAATCATTTTTCAGTTTAAAAAAAATGGTTTTTTGAGTTTGGAAAATTCATTTTAAACGTAAAAATTAATTTTTACGACTAAAAATGTGCTTCTATACAGACAGATGTATATTTTTGCACGCAGCACGTGCAATTTGCTCTAGAAATAATTTTTTTTTCAACCAAAAATGAATTTTTCGAATTTTTACAACCAAAAATGAATTTTTACAACCAAAAATGAATTTTTACAACCAAAAATGAATTTTTACAACCAAAAATGAATTTTTACAACCAAAAATGAATTTTTACAACCAAAAATGAATTTTTACAGCCAAAAATGAATAAATAAATAATCCAAAAATGCATTTATTCAAATAAAAATGCGTTTCTTAGCCTAAAAATTACATTTTTGATCCAAAAACTATGCAATTTAAGCCTAAAATGACATTTTTGACCCTAAAACAGTTCAATTTTAGCCAAAATAACATTTTTAAGTCCAAAAATTACACTTACGAGTCCAAAAATACATTTGTTAAACCTAAAAAAACAAAAAACTACACGAAACACGTCGAAAAATCCAATTTCTAAACCAAATCCGTTCATTTATTCCCTAGTGCACCAAGCCCGTCATCGCGGCCGTCCACGGCGCCTGCATCGGCGGCGGCGTCGACATGATCACGGCCTGCGACATCCGCTACTGCACGCAAGATGCCTGGTTCCAAATCAAAGAAGTGGAGATCGGCCTCGCCGCAGACGTGGGCACGCTCCAGCGACTCCCCAAGATCGTCGGCAACGGCGGCCTCGTCCGAGAACTCGCTTACACCGCCCGCAAGTTCTACGCCAACGAAGCGCTACAGATAGGAATGATCAATCGGGTTTTACCAACCCAACAAGATCTCATGTTGTGCGCGCTCGAGGCGGCCATTTTGATCGCGTCAAAGAGCCCGGTCGCCGTCCAGGGATCGAAAATTCACCTCAACTATTCGCGTGACCATACGGTCGACGAAGGATTAGATTATATGGTGAGTTTTGAGTGGTTTTTATCGATTTTGGAGTGAATTTTGTTCGGTTTTTTTTATTTTAAGGCGAATTGGAATATGACGCATCTGCTGAGCGAGGATTTGATGAAAGCAGCAATGGCGGCTGCCACGAAAGCGAAGGAAGCGCCGGTTTTTGCTAAATATTAAGGGAACTGATGATAAAATCGATGTGAATTAAGTCGAATGTATAGAAGTAGATGGATTTTTGTATGGATTTTGGAGTTGGAATTAAAATTTCGACATTTTTGCACTAAATATTGGAAAAAATTGATATTTTGTCGCCAAAATTGTAAGAATTCGACATTTTTGCACTAAATATTGGAAAAAATTGATATTTTGTCGCCAAAATTGTAAGAATTCGACATTTTTGCACTAAATATTGGAAAAAATTGATATTTTGTCGCCAAAATTGTAAGAATTCGACATTTTTGCACTAAATATTGGAAAAAATTGATATTTTGTCGCCAAAATTGTAAGAATTCGACATTTTTGCACTAAATATTGGAAAAATTTGATATTTTGGCGCCGGAAATTGGATTTTGTCGCCAAAATTGTAAGAATTCGCTTTTTTTACACAGAAAAGTTAAAATTTCGCTATTTTGTCTTCGGAAAAGTAAAAATTTGCATTTTATTTTTATTTTTTATTTAAATTTAAATTTTTTATTCGGCATCGTCCTCTTCTTCTTCCTCTTCTTCTTCGGCCGCGATTCGTTCAGCTTCTAGACGAGCTAATCGAATAGTTTCCAAATGGTTATCGATTATCGTGCGAACTCGCTCGCCGACTTTGTCGTCCGAGAGCAACCACGTGATGTAATCGACGTAATCCACCGTTCCCGTGCTGCGATCCACTGCCGCGATGAGCGCGTCGTCCAATTCGGATTCGTCCAATGGTTCGCCTGAATTAAATTGAAATAAAATCAAAAAATTTGTCAAAAGTTTCCAAAATTTCAAAATTTTTGTCGAAAGAATTCAAAAATTCAGAATTTTTGTCGAAAAAATTCAAAATTTTTGTAAAAAAATTTAAAATAATCAAAATTTTAGTCGAAAAAATTCTAAAATTTAGAATTTTTGTTAATAAAGTTCAAAATTTTCGTAAAAAACATCAAATAATCAAAATTGTAGTCGAAAAAATTCAAAATTTCAATTTTTACGTAAAAAAAAAGTCAAAATTTTGGCGAAAAATTTAAATAAAAATTAAATAAAATTTTACCACTTTCGGTCATATAATTAGCATATTGGTCCTTTGTCAAATAACCTTTCCCTTCGCCGTCCAGTACCTTAAACGCATCCGACAATTCATAAAAGTTTAATGGGTAAAAACTAAACAAATAAAAAAATATATAAAAAAAAAAATCAACAACATTCAATATTTTTATTGTTTAAAATTCAATTTCTTACCTTCTTTCGTTCAACCTTTTAATTAAAGCAGGAAAAAACCGACTGTACGCCACATAGCCTTCACCTTCTTCTGCTTCCACCTTTTTCGTGAATAAAAATGCGAATTAATAAATTTGTATTAAAATTTTTAGTTCTCAATTTTGACACTTCGTTTGAAATGTCTTGAATATCAGCTTCCGTCGGGATGAAGCCCAAACATCGTATCACCGTTCCGACTTCCCTGAAACGTAAAAGAAACACAAATTCATAAATTTCCAAAAATAATTCCAATTTAATTCACCGCATATCGATGCGATTTTTATTCTCCATATCGAAATGCGTAAAAACAGTTTGAATCAATTGGCTCAATTCTTCGTAATCGGGCGACGTGTCCAACCCCGCGTTAATTTCAGATGGCTTCGAACGAACTAAAAACAACAAAATCAATTCAAAACTTCCAAAAAAACAAAAAAAACCGCCATTTTTAACCAGAAAGAAACGAATAATCAACAATTTCAGTTGCCTCCTCTTCTTCCGCCATCTTGTTTACATCCATCGCCATGACAACGAGCATCCAAACCGACAAACCCCAACAACAACAAAAAACTGAAATAAAACTTGAAAACAAAAAGACATTTATTTAAATCTTTTTTAAAAAACATCCAAAAACAATTCTATTTAAAAAAAAAAAAAACACAAAATAAAATAAAAATAAAGGACTGCAGTAGTCGACCAATAGGAATCGAGTTTACTTCTTCTCTTATCACGAATCGCCGCCATTTTTCATTTTATGTAGTAAAAGAAATCGTGTTTTAAGCGAAACAAATTACGTTGAGTATATCTACATAACATTTAAATTCCTAGCCGATTAGCGCAACCTAAACGTGAAAGATGAGTGACACGGATCCAAACAAAATGAAAGTTGTGGATCTAAGGTCTGAGTTGGGCCAGCGCGGGTTAGACACAAAAGGTAACAAAGCCGCACTGGTGCAAAGGTTGCAAGAGGCGTTGGACAAGGAGAAAACTAATGCGACTGAAGGTGAATTTAAACACTCGTAATCCGTTCAAACTTAATCGAAAACACGTTCTAACACATTCCCACGTTATTCGCTCGCTTAATTTAACGTCAATCGACCTTTTCGCACACTTTTTTCCACATAATCTCTCACTTTTTCGTTAGGCCTAACATTGATAATGCAATTTTGACCGGTTTTTTCGCGATGCAAAATTTGGTTTTTAACGCTTGTTTTGTGTGCATAGGTGACGAAGGAATCGAGGATCAAAGCAATACGTCCGAATCGATGGAGGAAATAGTCGAGGGGAAGGTAAAAAGGGAAGAGAAAACGGTATGAAATGTGTTGTGTGGATATTTGGTGTTTTTTGGGGTTTTTTGGTTGGTGGTTTTGGGTTTTTTGGGTTTTGGGTTGTGTTTTTGGGGTTTTTGGGGGGTTGTGGTTGGGGAATTGAGTGTTTTGAGTCGTTTGTCAAAAATGGCGGCGGTTAACAATTGTTGTTGTTTGGTGCCGGATGCGCTGTAAAGTTGGATTTATCGCGATTTGGGAGTGTTTGGCGGTTGGGAATTGGATTTTGGGGGTTGTTTGGCAATTTGGCGGGTTTTTTAGGGGGGTTTTTATTGATGAAAATTGGTTTTTTGGTGTAATTTAATTTTTTGGGTTTTTATTGAAAAAAATTGGATTTTTGGGAATTTTTGTTAGAAAAATTGGATTTTTGAGTGGTTTTTATTGACAAATTGAATTGTTGTGGATTTTTTATTGACAAAATTGAATTTTTTGACAATTTTTATTGAAAATGTTGAATTTTTCGATTATTTTTACTGAAAATGTTGAATTTTTCGATTATTTTTACTGAAAATGTTGAATTTTTCGATTATTTTTACTGAAAATGTTGAATTATTCGATTATTTTTACTGAAAATGTTGAATTATTCGATTATTTTTACTGAAAATGTTGAATTTTTCGATTATTTTTACTGAAAATGTTGAATTTTTCGATTATTCTACTGGAAAAAATGGATTTTTTGATAAAATTATTTTAAAAAAATTATAAATTCTCATGTTTATTTTTTTTTTCTAGGAAATCGACGTTAAAAAGGATCAAACAGCGACAGATGCGACCGATCTATCAAAACCAGCACTAGCCGATGTAAATAAACAATCAACACCCCAAAAAATCAACAAAAACTAACCCAAATTTTCGCCATTTCCAGGAGAACACTTCGGAACTGCAAACAGAAAACAACGAAGACAGCGATAAAAACGACGAATCGAACGACGAACCAATGGATCTGAAAACAACCACAACAAAAGAAGAGACCGACCCGGTCGAACCGAGCGAAACCGACGAAACCAATGCAGAAAGTAAAAAAAAAATAAAAATAAAAAAAAAATAAAAAAATCGTATTAATCCGTTCCCAACCAGGCAAAGAAGACGAAAGCAACTCGGAAAGTCAACCTCCGGACGAGGAAAAGAAACCGGAAGTGGCCAAAGATCCGTCTCCAGACGGAAACGAAGAAAAAGCGAAAGACTTGAGCCAAACCAAAGACGACGACGACGAAGTGGCCGAGAATTTGAGCCGCGACAACGAAGTGGCGACCGATCTGAGCCGCGACAACACGGTCGCGATGGACCTGCAGTCGCAGGGCGACGCTCAGATGGAGAATGGGGGTCTGAAGGATGAGGACGACCAACGGCGGGGCGAGAAACGACGTCGTTCGCAGTCGCCGGTGCCGTTGGGTGGGGAGAGACGGAGAAACAGGTCGCGCTCGCGATCTCATGAGCGGAAAAGGTATACAGGGGTGCGGTGGTGACGGGCGAACGAGAAAAAGGCGGGCGTTTGGTCGCCCCGGTTCGGTTTTAGGCCTTTTTCGATCGTTTGTGCGTCGCTGCGTGCGCCGGTTGGGCTTTTTTTTGTTTGTTTTCTCGATTTTAAGTCGATTTGAATGGGGAATTTAATCGTTCAAGCAGGGAGTTGTGTCTGTGTGTTGTTTGTGTCGAAAGATTTTATTTTTATGTTTTTTTTTTTTTGTTGTTTTTTGGGGGAAGATTGGGAATGAGTTGTGAGGATGGTGGGCGCCATGTTGGGAAGTTGTAGATTTGGGTTTTTGGAGTTTTGGTTTGATTTTTTTTTTGTTTTTTGGGGGTTGGGGATGTATTAGGAGGGTTTTGGGTTTTTTTTGGTTTTTTGTAGTGGGGGAAGGGGTTTTGAAACGGTTTAAGCGTGGATTTGGCGAGGTTTGGTACGTAGCGAAGGAATCAAGATGGCGTATGCGATGCCCGGATGTTGGGACGGGAAGTTTTGGTTGTTTTTTAGTGGGATTGGTTTAGATTTTGATTTATTTTTGTTTGAAAAGTTAAAATGAATAGCGGGAGAGATTTTTTGATGTAAATTAAATAATTTTAGTGGGATTTTTGATCGAAAATGGAAATGGAAATGGCAGTCGTGTCCGTTGGGCGGGAAATTTGAAATGTAGAATAGAAAATGCGTAGGAAATGGCGGTCATGTCCGTTGGGCGGGAAATTTGAATTGTTTTTGCACTGTAGAATAGAAAATGCGTAAAAATTAGATTTTTTGGTTGGGGATTTTGATGAAATTCATGAAGGGGGAAAAAAATGGCGGCCCGGAAATTCCCAATTTTCCCCTTTTTTTGTTTAGTATAAAAAAAAAATTAGAAAAAAAAAAGACATTTGGACAATATATTTTGAAAAAAAGAAAAAAAAGAAAAGAATTGGTTTACATAATTGAATTTGACCCAAGGAACCGTCGATCTACAAGTCGATCGCCATCCCGCTCGCCTCGACGGCGTCACCGATCGAAATCTCGTTCCCGTTCGCCGCGAGACCGAAGACATTCGCCCATGAGACGGTAAGACGGTTAAGTACACGAAAAAAAAAAAGAAAAAAAAATATAAAAATTGACTTTAAAAATATAAAAATCGAATTTTAATTTATTTTTAAAAAGTAGAAGAAAAAAAATTGAATTTTTGAGAAAAAAAATGGAAAATTTGAGAAAAATTTGAGAAAAATTTGAGAAAAATTGAGAAAAATAGCAAAACAGACACAAACGAAAGACATGTAATGTAAAAATCTCTCTCTCTCCCTGCTTGGGTCGTTTGTTGCTCAAATATAGCTGATTAATGCGGATGTTTTAGACTTTAGAGCACAGTTTTTGTAGTTATTTTGTTGTGACACGGCGCTACTACTTGTGGGTAATTCGAAATCTATATTCTGACGATTCAGATCACGGTCCAAGTCTCCTCCTAAAGAAGAACCAGAAGAAGTTTATGATGACTCTGTTGTGACCTTGGATTCATGTTAGTTGACATTTTTGAACGATGTGACTTTTTTTTTTAATATTTTTTTTTTATATTATTATTATTATATAATTTATTATAATTATTTAAGTTGTGTTATTATTATTTATTTATTTTTAAATGTAAAATTGTTTAATTTTTTTTTTTTTTTTGGTTTTGTTTTGTTTTTTTGATGTTTTTTCGTTTTGTTGGGATTTTGCAGTCAATTCGGATTTGAATTTGTTGATCAACAAGGAGCGGTATTCGGCGGATCCGATGATCGAGGATGCGTTTGCGTTCATGTGGTCGGGAGCAAGGGCCACTTATGGGTTTGCGAAGGGGAAGGTGTTTTTTGAAATTAAGGTGAGAAATTTGGAAAAGAATGTGTGTGGTGTGCTGCCTCGAGTTAACGCCGGGTTCTAATAGGGGCTGGGGCTTGATTGAGATTTTGTGGTTGTGACGATGATGATTAACACTTTTTGGTCTTCTTTCCCTGGCTGATGAAACCGTGATGGATAAATAGTGTTGGATCTGAGTTTAATTTGTTATCTAAAAGAATTATTTGCTAATTTTTGGTTTAAATGTGGAAATTTTAAAAATAATTGGTCTAAAAATGGAAATTTTGCAATTTTTTGGTTTAAAAAATGGAAAATTTGCAATTTTTTGGTTTAAGAAATGGAAAATTTGCAATATGTTGTTTTAAAAAATGGAAAATTTGCAACTTTTTGGTTTAAAAAATGGAAAATTTGCAACTTTTTGGTTTAAAAAATGGAAAATCTGCAAATTTTTCTTGTATTAAAAAAATTGCAAATTTTTAATTTTTTTAATACAAGAAAAATTTGCAGATTAAAAAAGGGAAAATGCAATTTTTTGGTTTAAAAAGAGGGAAATTAATAAACGCCCGGTGTTTATTTGAGGCAGTACTGTGTTTTTATTTTTATTATTTATTTATTTATTTATTTATTTTATTTTTTTTTAGGTTTTAAAGGATTTGGATGTTCATCATTTGCCGGAAGATGAGGAGAATAAGCACGGGGTTCGCATTGGAGTTTCGGCGCAGTCGGCTTCTTTGCAATTGGGTATGGTGTTGCTTTTAGTTATTTGTGGATTTTTTTAAAAAAAATTTAATTTATTTATTTTTTTATTAGGCGAAGATCCGTTGTCATATAGTTATGATGGGACCGGAAAGTCGTCGACGAATTGCGTTTTTAATGATTTTGGGGCCACGTTTGGCGAAGGAGACTCTGTCGCTTGTTTTATGGTTTGTTTTATTTGCTATTTTGGTTTTTGGAATCGGGTTTATCAATTTGGTAATCAATTAATTGATTATCTGTCATTTTGGTAATCAATTAATTGATTGTCTTTTTTTTAAATGATATTATTGACTTTTTTGTTTATTTTTCATTTTTTTTAAAGTGAAATTGTACGATTTTATCACTTTTTGTAATGAAATTAGCCGATTCTATCACTTTTGAAATTATTTTAAACGAAATTATTAATTTTTTTTTAATTTTATCAGTTTACGAATGAAATTATCAATAATTTTACTGAAATTGTCAATAATTTTACCGAAATTTCAATTATTTGTGAAATTTTATCACTTTTTAATTGAAATTGTCAATAATTTACATTTGATTACAATTGTTTGTTTATTCTTGCAGAATCTTGACGACGATCCGGTGGAGATAACATTTGCCAAAAACGGCGAAATCCAAGGCGTTGCGTTCTCCGTCCCGCGCGAAGAACTCGGCGAAGACGCGGCGCTATTCCCCCACGTCCTCACTAAAAACTGCTCGTTCGAAGTGAACTTCGGACAAAAGGAAGCAACGTTCTCAACGTTGCCCGAAAACTACCAAGACTACGTCATCGTCGGAAACGTCCCTCTCGAGGAGCGAATCCGCGGCACCCAGGGCCCCAAAACGAAGGCCGAGTGCGAGGTAAACCCGTCTAGGCCCGCTTTTAGACCGAAAAAACGTCTAAAATGGCTTTTATTTGCAGGTGATCATGATGTGCGGGCTCCCCGGAAGCGGGAAGTCGGCCTGGGTCGCCGAATACGTGGGGAAGAACGCGGAGAAGTCGTACACGGTGCTGGGAACCAACGTCGTGATCGACAAAATGAAGGTTGGTCGCGAGGTTTGTTGTGATCGGCGGTTGTGAGAAATTTTGTTTGTTTTAGGTGAATGGGGCGCCGCGAAAGGAGCATTACAGCGGGCGCTGGGAGTCGTTGGTCGAGAAGGCTGGCAACTGCGTGAACCGGTTGGCCGAGGCGGCGTCCAGATCTAAGCGCAACTATATTCTCGATCAGGTAGACTAGTGGGTGTTGATTGAGTGAGAGGAATTGTGGTTTTGGTTTTTTTTTTTTTTTTTTGTTTTTTTTTTTTTTTATCTGAGGGAATTCGGTAAATTGGTTGAGATTTTGGTGAGAGGTTGGTCGATTGTGGTGAGAAATGGTGGCTTTGAAGCGAAATTTATTGGTTGATTAGATTTTTCGATTTGATGGTTTGTGAAATAAGTAAATTTTGACATTTTAGGTTATATTTTTAACCAAAATTATTTGAGATGACGAAATGTCGACATTTTTCGGACCAAAATTATGTGAAATGATAAAATTTCACCCTTTTTCGCATCAAAATCGTGTGAAATGACAAAATTTCGCCATTTTCGAACAAAAAACCTGTGAAATAACAAAATATATACATTTTTCGAACCAAAATCGAGTTAAATGAGCAAAGTTTACCATTTTTCGAACCAAAATCATGTGAAATGACAAACTTTCACCCTTTTTCGAACCAAAATCCTGTTAAATGACATAATTTCATCATTTTTCGAACCAAAACCATGTGAAATGACGAAATTTTTCGAATTTAAATCGTGTGAAATTATCGACGTTTTTCGAACAAAAACATGAAATATTTATTGAAATGAATCGAAATTTGGAATCGCCATTTTCCCTCAATTTTTTGAACCAAAATACCGAAAAATATTTGATCTTTGTCGAATAATTTAAAAATCTACAAATATTTACCGACTTCTCTCTGTTTTGGTTCATTGGATTTTATTTTTGGGTTAAAAAAATATCAAAAGGTGAGTTAAATACATATATTTTTTTTTATTGTAATTTTTAAAACATTGTTTAAAAATTATGTTTAAAAAAAAATATATTTAAAAAAAAAGTGAACGATTTAAAAACTAATCTTTTTAAGGTAAGTTTTTCATTTACCCATCTCGGATCATGAATAGAAAGCCGAAACTCAAGGTTGGTGTTTCCTCCATTTTTCTTATTCTATTATTTAAAAAAATCGTGATCCCGAGGAGAGAGAGATTAGTTTGACTAAATGTCAATAGGGGAATAATTCAACCAATCGCAAGGTGCGTGCACCTGATATATACACAGTCGTTTTTAGAAATCCAATGGCTAGCTGCAGACCAATGCGGTAAGTTTTAAGCATAAATAAAAAGACACGGAAGGCTCGTTAAAATGGAAAAACAAATATAAAAAACAAAAAGCAGTCTTACTTTGTCTAGAACTTATCATTGCAGAGCCTTCAACGATAATTAGCAGCGCCGAAGATAATTTGAGTGGGGTTGGGTGTTGGGAAAATGAGATTTGGAAAAAAGAAAAGAAAAAAAAACGGAAGAAAATTTTTTTTTTTTGATAAATTGTTGAAAATGAAATGAAAAATCGCTCACGTCGGAGTTGATCGTATTCTTTGTCCACATCCACTAGACCAATGTGTTTGCATCGGCCCAGAGACGCAAAATGCGGCCTTTTGAAGGTTTCAAGCGCAGAGCTGTAGTGCTCGTGCCAACGGATGAGGAATTCAAAACCCGAATTGCCAAACACGAAAAAGAGGAAGTCAAAGATGTGTCGGATAATGCTGTATTGGAAATGAAAGGTAGGGATTATTATGACGAGATGTAAGAAATGCAAGAAATATCTATCTGCAAAAAAAAATTGGTTGATTTTGATTTTATTAGTGTGATTTTTATGGTTTTTCGTTTTTGATCGTTTCTGGTTTTCCGTAGCGCAGCGGCCATGTTGGCAAATGGACGGCGGGTGCGGAGATGGAAGTTTTTAATTTTATTTTTGTTTTGTTTTAGAGTGAATACCGGGAGTGAAATTCGGGATTATTTTTTTAAGTTTTTGGTGTTTTGTTTGTTTTAAAATGATTTTTGTGTTTTTTTGTTTAGCTAATTTTATGCTGCCGGATGTGGGCACTTTTTTCGAGGAGGTTGAGTTCGCAGAGTTGCCGCTGAAAGAGGCTGCGGAGTTGATCGAGACTTACCGCAAGGAGGGAAGAGCCAGTCTGCCGCAAGATAAGCCGAGGTTCCGATCGGGGGATAGAGGCGGGCAGAGAGGCGGTGGAAGGTTCGGGCACTCGCAGTCTCATTCTAGGGATCGAGATAGTCGGGGTGAGTTTGAGGTGGTTTTTGGAGTGGTTGTGACGATGATGATTAACACTTTTTGGTCTTCTTTCCCTGGCTGATGAAACCATGATGGATAAATAGTGTTGGATCTGAGTTTAATTTGTTTGCTAGCTAAAAGAAATGTAAAATTTGCAATTTTTTGGTCTAAAAAATGGAAATTTTGAAATTTTTTGGTCTGAAAAGTGGAAATGTGCAATTTTTTGGTCTGAAATGTTGAAAATTTGCCATTTTTTGGTCTAAAAAGTTAAAATTTTGCAAATTTTTGGTCTGGAAAGTGGAAAATTTGTAATTTTTGGGAATGAAAAATGGAAAATCTGCAATTTTTGAGTCTAAAATGAAAAATTGGCAAATTTTTGGTCTAAAACGTAGAAAATCTGCAGATTTATCGTGTAAAAGAATGGAAAATAAGCGATTTTATGGTCTAAAAAGTGGGAAATTTGTTAATTTAAATCTAAATCAGCAATTAAGAGTTTTCAAATTTATATTTTGTAAATTTTAAATTTCCCGCCTAGAAAATGGAAAATTTGTAATTTAACGGTTTAATAACTGAAAATTGCAATTTTGGATCTAAAATATTTGGAAATTTTACGTTTTTGGTCTAAAAAAATTAGAAATTTTACGTTTTGGGTCTAAAATATTGAAAAAGTTGTTAAAACGAAAAGTGAAATAATTGTTCTCGAATGCATTGCAGGCCGTAATGACGATCGCCGGGGTTACAACTCGCCCAGCCGAGGCGGCGGATACAGTTCGCCCGGTCGCGGAGGCAGCGGCGGAGGAAGCAGTTTGGGTGCCGGATACGGCGGCTACAGAGACACGCGTAATTCAGGTGGATACAATAGGGGTAAGGGCCGAAAATTCTCTCGCTAACTCGATTGTTTACTGTGATGAACAACACTATTTAATGTCGTCTTTTCCCGTCTGACAAACGATGAGCGACGTTTTGTGTGAATCTGAGTTTTGGCTCGTTTAAGCGCATTTTTTTTACTTTGTCTATTTTTATTTTCGTGTTTTTATTCTTGTTTTTGGTTTTGTAGGTCAAGTTTCGCAGTATCACGGAGGCGGGATGGATCGTGGACGGAACCAGCACTCGGGAGGCAGAGGGCCGCCGCGCATGAATCGTTATGGGTCGTACAATCGTGATAGATCGTATAATATGCAGATGAATAGAGATCAGGTATGGTTCATGTCGAATGGGAAAATTTTTGTTGAGTTTGTTGGGATTTAAGTAAAAATTTGCAATTTTGTTTTTATTAATTCTGGCGAAACTTTTAGGAAATTTGCAATTTTGTTGAAAGTTATCGGAAAAATTTTCAAAATTATAGAAATATGTCTGAAATAATTTTCAAAATTATAGAAATTTGTGGGAAAAAAATTTCAAAATTATAGAAATATGTCTGAAATAATTTTCAAAATTATAGAAATTTGTCGGGGAAAATTTTCAAAATTATAGAAATATGTCTGAAATAATTTTCAAAATTATAGAAATTTGTGGGGAAAAATTTTCAAAATTATAGAAATTTGTGGGGAAAAATTTTCTAAATTATAGAAATATGTCTGAAATAATTTTCAAAATTATAGAAATTTGTCGGAAATAATTTTCAAAATTATAGATATTTGTCGGAAATAATTTTCAAAATTATAGAAATTTGTCGGAAAGATTTTCAAAATTATAGAAATTTGTCGGAAAGATTTTCAAAATTATAGAAATTTGTCGGGAAAAATTGCAAATTTCTAGAAATTTGTCAGAAATAATTGCAAATTTGTAGAAAATTATGATTTTTTTCCTGCAAATTTGTAGAAACTTGTCGGAATTTTTTTTGCAATTTTGTAGAAATTTATTTTTTTCGTGCAAACATCGATTTAATTGTTCACATTTGTCTCGCCTGTAGAAGGGATCCGGTCACAGCGGATACCGCGGCAGTGGCAGCAGCAGCCACGGCGGCGGCGGCTACGGCCAAAACTACGGCTACCAATCTTACAACTACAGCCACGGCGGCGGCTCGGGCTCCGGCTCGGGTGACTACGGCGGCACGCAGACAACCAACACAGGTTACGGTCAGTCGCACTGGAAACAATCCGGTACAAACCCCCCCAAAACAAACCCAACGAGCGCTCACCCCGAACCCGAACGCATTGCAGGCTACGGCGCCAGCCAGGGCTACGGCTCCAGCCAGGGCTACGGCCAGCCCAGCTACGGCCAGTCCGCCTCGCAGAGCAGCAGTTACAGCCAGCAGCCGGCCAGCACCAACCAGTCGTCGCAGCAGACCCAACAATCCTACTACAATCAGCAACAACAATACTACAACCAACAGTGGAGTCAGTGGAACCAGCAGAACCAACAGTACTACAACCAGTACTACAACCAGTACTACAACCCGGGGTACGGCGGGTACGGGTCACAGACCGGAAGCGGAAGCAGCAGCCAACAAAAATGAAATAATAACAAGAATAAAATAAAATAAAAGTTGTAAAATTGGGGAAAACAACATTTTAGTATCATTTGGTGGAGATTTATTATTATTTTTCTTTTTATTTCTCTTTATTATTTTTAGTCTGCGTAGAGTTAAAGAAATATCAGTCACTCCCTCCATTTGCGCATATTTACCTGTGGAATTATTGTTTTTATTATTATTGTTATTGGATTTCGTTTGAATTCGATTCATCAAATGTTTTCTTTCTTTTATTCGTGTATTTTCTTCGCTAGAGTAAATTATTAAACCATTGGTTTATTGTTTTTGTTGGATGGCGGAACGGATTTGTTGTTTTTATCTTTTTTTATCTCGTGTTTTTTTTTTTTTGTTTTTTTTTTGTAAGTATAATCTCGTTCTCTATCTATCTATCTCTCGTTAGATGTATAAAGTGCATGTGGAATATGATCACTGAACTTTACTTTTTTCCTTTCATTCAATAAAAAGATTTTAATCGATCAAACATTTGAGGAAATAAATTTTTTTTGAAGTTCGACATTTGAGAAAATTTATTACTTTTCGCTTTAAATCGATGATGGGAATAGCGGCCAATGTGAGGAAAACGCTGGCAACCAAAACGCTAAAATGCAATCCAATATAAACTTTATTTATTAAATAATCAAAACGCTGGCAAAGAAAATTAATAATTACAAAAACGCTGGCAACGCTGTGCACCATAATAATAAGTAATAAATTAATAAATTATAAATAATTATAAGTATTAAAAAAATATTTAAAAAGAAAATGCTAGGTTTTAATTTCAAGAAAATTAAATATTTCAAATTAATACAGAAACAAACAACCAAAAAATTGAAATAAACTTGTGTTTAATGCTTTAGAAATTAATTATATATACCATAATTTGTATCTAAAATTTACATGTACTATTTATTGTATTAACATTGTTTTTAATTATTTGATATAGCTAATGTCAGTCTTTGCTGTAATTTAGCTTTTTTACCAGATGTAGACAGGTGGCGAGCTTTCAACTCCCGTTTTAGTTCCATAATCTATAAAGAAGAGAAAAAATATATTGATAAACATATTAAAATCCATGCTAATTACAATGCGTGATTACTTTAAGACTTTGAAGAGTTTGAAGTGACATTTCTCCTTTGATTGCTGCTGTTGGTTCATTGTTTGTGACTTCTGTCATCTGATGTTGTATTGGTTGACTGCTGTTAACTTGTGAATTTGCGAACTGTTTTCTTTTTCTTTCGGCTATCTTTTCACGTCGCATTTTCCGAAGAGCTGTGTTCAGGTGGCGAATACGAATGAAAGTTCGGGTCCTGACGTATATTTTGATGGCTTTCTTGTGTATATTTGGAAATTTTCCTTCTAGTTCTTGACATAAAGTTGCCATTACGTTGTTGCAGTGATTGACACATTTTCCATGGAATACTGTGAAATAAAATAAATTATTATAAATTAAGAATAAATGATTTACACACTAAATTAACTTACAGGCAAATGATACTTCAAATTGTTCCACTGTAAATATCCAGTCTCTAGATGGTATTAGTAAGTCCCCCCTAGACAGGGCCTGTATACTATTTTCCTTGACAGGTTCTATACACTGGTCAGTTGGTGAGTGACAACGAAAAGCAACACAGCCAGCAATAAAACTCGATGCTTCCTTTGCACAATCAATGAACTTGTCATTTTGACAAATCTGTGCTGCATTACCCACCAGCCCAACATTTTTGTCACCCATGATTTCATTCATTGCATCATCTTCAGTTGTAGTACTGTCTTGTCCACTGTTCACGTCTAGGCCACCAAACAGGTCATGTGTTAAGAAATTCATCTCATCTTCATTATTCTGGGTTTTATTATTGCCATCTTCATTAATTTGCTCCTGAGAGGCAGATGAATTGTTGCAAACTTGTATTTCTCCCCCACACGCGCTCAAAATTAATAGCCTGATATGGTGTCTAAATTCTACAGGTTGGGGATTGTCATTGAGTCCACCCAACGACCTTATTCTAGAAAAAAAATTTCCAAGGCAGTCTTGGTTGAGGCGTGAAGTCAGCAGATACTTCCCACCGAGGGCTTTATAATCTTGAAAAAGCCCGCGAAGTGACTCAATGCTTGTTATCATTCCCTCTTGAAATGGTAAAAGGCGGCCATTTGATCCTACCACCTCCATGAAACGAATTGCTGTCTCCATTCTTTCTAAAACATAATTTTGGGGGGTGAATGCCTTTCCAAATGCACATTTCGTGAATTCCTTTTCAACTACTGGTATCCGTGAATTTAAAACATTAAATCCATAGCCAATTGTTTCGAAAAATGCTGAAGCTTCTCTATTCTTGAAAAGGTAATACAAATCATTTGCGGTTCTCTCGGAGAATAACTGTGCA
Organism: Strigamia acuminata; assembly: GCA_949358305.1. Classification (NCBI taxonomy): domain Eukaryota; kingdom Metazoa; phylum Arthropoda; class Chilopoda; order Geophilomorpha; family Linotaeniidae; genus Strigamia; species Strigamia acuminata. Next base: position 7,810,390 of record OX442314.1, read on the forward strand.
GCCAATCTCACATTTTGACGCCCTCTCCCTGTAACATTAAAATGGACTTGACTGAGATGATATGGTACTCTCGCATCTCTGTCTTGATTAAGTAATGCATTCATCACATTGCCCTTATTTATTACTGTTCCTTCCTTTAGTTTGAAGCCTTGATCCAAGAAATGATTTCTCAACAACTTCAGTAAATGTGGTATGTCATAAAATACCCAAATGTTTCGATTGTCGTCCACGGGATTCTTAAAAAAGGTTTTCGATAACGTGATATCGCATTCATTCCAAACTTTCTTATTCTTCCCTCCCATGTTGTTTACAACAGCAACAACTTTCAATCCCATCTTCTCAATTGCAACAATGATTTCAAAAAGAAGGTCCTTAGTCATGGTCACGTCGAAATCGTAGTAAACAGGCTGTTTCCAACTTTGTTCTAGTCCTCGTGCCATCACCACCTGAACGTTGCTGTGAGGCCCAACAATTCGATCAAAGGTCGAATCGTAACAAACTCTGGAGTCGATATTCATTTCGCCAAATGACAGAACGCATAGGCGTTCACGATATGTGAAGTTGGTGGTTCGAGGCTGTAACACCTTTAAAATATTGAATATTTTAAAATTAAAATTAAACTTTTTACATTAAAATTTAAATATTAAAATACCTTTAATACTTCATGTAAAATGCCAGGTTTACATGAAAAATTTCTAATCCACTGTGTTAAAGTTGTTATTCCAGGTAATGGGTAGCCCTTGCGGCGAAAATGTTCATAACTTCTCCATGACACTGCCCTGTCTGTTAATGCGGATGCAATATCTTCATTTGACCAGTGTACCCTTTTTGCATTCTTCTTGCGAGGACTTTTCAAGATATGTCGGACTTGCCCAGGGGTAAAAATAGTGTTTAACTTTTTCTGTAGTCTTTTGAATTTTCTTGAATGCTCATTTTTCAATCTGGCTTCCAGCAACTTTTTTTCTTTCTCCATGGATTTAATTTTTTTTTGCATTTTTGCATAATTTCTGGAGGCTGTTGTTCTTGCTGTTCGAACCAAGTTCTTCAACAACTTTATTTCCTTTTCCTGCTTGAGAACTATATTTTTATTGTCAACAAAATCCGTTTCTGCGGCCTGAACATAATGAGTTTTCTTTGGTGAGATCTTATTAACGATGATACGTCTTTGTTTGTTTTCAGTTCGTAATTTATAACGCTTCTGTCGTCCACTTTCTTCTAAGTGTCCAAGTCCATCATCGTCCATTGGTAAATCATCTTTGCCAAGGTTTACATTAGGAACAGCAGTTGATACGTGATAAACCATGTCTCCTAAAAAATTATATATAATTATATATATATATAAAAATTATAGGGCAGTGTCCAAAATTGCGATGGCCAGATTTGCGATCGCTAAAATTGCGATTCCAAATTTGCGCCGACTAAATACGCGACCTCCCAAATTTGCGACGCATATTACGACTAAATCGCTCCCAACAATGCGACCTCCCAAATTTGCGACGAATAAAAATGCGCACGATAATTGATCAAGCTCCCAACAATGACACATCCCAAATTTGCGACGTAGACTAAAAATGATCGAAATTGAACAAAATAAATAACTGAAAATTATTGGAATTGAACAAAAAAATGACTGAAAATGATCAAAATTAAACAAAAAAAGACTGAAAATGAACAGATTTGAATAAAAAACCATCCAAAAACCACCAAAAAAACGACCAATAATGACCCAAAACATGCTGAAAACGACAAGAAGCGTGCCCGGGTTGAGACAACTGTTGGTGGCATTCGATGCGACACTGCCCCGGTCAATCAGTGCAAGAAACGTAAACATTACCAGCCGCAGCAGCACGAGGCGGCCATGGCCGAGTCGGTACCCAAACACCGTCGACTCGAGCGCGAAGTTCTTTGGAAGCAGCTTGGGGGGTTTCAGGTGCAACTCGTGCAGATGCCGCAGAGACACTTTGAGCTGTTCGAGACTAAGACGTTCGACTCGGGTGGCTTGAACATCCACAAATTTGGAACCATCGCAAATTTGGAACCATCGCAAATTTGGGATCATTTCTTATTAAAATAAACTAAATATTTTTAATTCGTCGCAATTTAAAAACGTCGCAATTTTGGGAGCAATTTTAGTGATCGCAAATTTGGCCATGGTAAATGTGGTCCCACACCTTTGAATTCTGGGTTTTGAATAAATGTTTTAATGTAAAGTAAAGTGTTGTTTGAATAAAGTTGTAATGGAAATAGAAATTAAAGGAAAGCGAAGAAAGTTTTATCGTTATTTTTCTGTTTTGTTTGTGTTTCATTTGTGAATGAGGACTGGCGTAAACTGTGTTCAAATGTGTGGTGGGAGAAGTGTGATGAAAGAATTAAATTGTTATGTTTTCTTATTTCTGTGTTTGAGATTAAAAATATATATCGGGATATCATGTTCTGTTTTAAGATAAAATTTACTACGTGTTTGTTTGATGTTCTTTGACTTATTTAAGACTATTTTTGGCATAAAAATTGATAAAAAATAAAATATAAATTTTTGCATAAAGTATTTTCATTTGTGTTAGTCTCTTCCTGTGGAATTTAATTTATACAGTTGTGCAATAAAAAATATAAGAATTATGAAAATTTTTTTAAAGATATTTTTATACTTCAATCAAAATACATTTCAGTTTATGGACTAAGTCAATCCATTTAATCAAAATTAACGGCAAATTTAGTCGAAAAATGATAGATTATGTCGTTATTAATACATTTTTTCACTAAATTTTATTTAAAAATTCTATTTCGCATGAAATTTTTGATATATTATTTGATTTTAATTGAACTAGAATTAGCCATTTTACCGTGTCGCCATCTATCGACAGAATAAAAAGCTCAATAACGAGCTCAAAATTAAAATTTAGTAAACTATAATTCACTACAAAACATCGAAAGAAAATATTCTACACTCGTCCGAGACTAAATTGGTCAAAATAAAATAAATAATCATTTTGTGTTTTATTAATTTGGTTTGAATTTAACAATATAAAGTGTATTTTCAGAGTGTTTTGTCATTTTTTTTTGTTTTTTGTTTTAAAGTATTGCATTGGTTTAGATTTTTGAGTGCATGAGTGTCATTTTCAAGTTATTTTCATAGACATTTATTATGTTTGGTGTTTGTTAGATGTTTGATTTGATGATTTGATTTGTGTATGTGTTTTTGATTTTTAAGATTGTTTTGTGACTATTCAGGGGCAAGTTTACTGACCCTTTGGTCACATGGTAATCGGAATGTGGGGGATTAAATCTCACCCTTTTTACCTCTTTTGTCTATGAATAATGAGTTAGCAGTAGGTTTTTACAACTCATCTGTATGTACAACCTTGAATCGGTCTGTACGAGGTGGCTTCACTGCGAAGCACCTTGCTTTTGGTTGCTAGGCAACGGAACGACAAAATGTCTGCTGTTTATTCAGGATAAGATTATTAATTGTATAAATAATTATATTTAAAACAAACAAACAAAATTCTTGAAAAATAAGACCTAGTTTTAACAGGTCCAGAGATAGACTGTCGAGAGAATGCTAACCCATCATTTTTTGTTCATAAGTTGCTTTGTTTACTTATTTACTTATCTAGTAACTAATTATTTTAATTTATTTATTTAATTATTTACTTATTCGATTTTTTTACTTTTCAATACCTTTATTTCCACACAGAAAAATTATTTAGGAAAGTTTGTTTTGTTTACTTACCAAATGTGATTGATGTTCGTCAAAACTTCTAATCTACTGCATCAAATGATCCCAGGATATCTGATGATACTTAATTAGACTATTAGTTGTTATAAATACATTCATTATTAATTAAAACACTGAAAACTTACACTAGTGCACCGATGGTTTTGCCGCTACCGTAGCTTGTTCCGTTCGCGCCTTGTTCGCTCGTTCGCGCCTTTATTGCATCCTCTGTGTGACGTCATGCGCGCATAATGGCGAAACTGGTCTTTCGACGCGCACCGCCTATTGGTCGTAAATTGGATGTAATGTTTGGCCATAGATGGCTGTGCTCGGAAGAATGTTGTGCTACGCATTGTTTTTGAAGTTGTTAGAGTGAGTTTTGTTGTGGGATCGCTATAGTTCTCGTATCACAGATAATCTGTGCCCGTAAAACATGCAGATGAATCAGGTACGGTGTTCATGTTTTTGGCTGAAATGCTCGAAAAATTGAATTTTTGCTAAAATTTATCGAAATAAATGAGAAATTTGACGAATTAATCGAAATAAATGAGAAAATTGACGAAATTAATCGAAATAAATGAGAAAATTGACGAAATTAATCGAAATAAATGAGAAAATTGACGAAATTAATCGAAATAAATGAGAAAATTGACGAAATTAATCGAAATAAATGAGAAAATTGACGAAATTAATCGCAAAAAAAGAGAAATTTATCGCAAAAAAATGAGAAATTTATCGAAATTTCTCAATTATTTTATTTCCCATGAAAAAAAAATGTGTAGAACGGATCCGGTCGCAGCGGACAGCGCGGCAGCCGCGGCGGCAACAACGGCCAAAACTTCGGCTGGGCTCAATCGTTCAACTGCAGCGACGACGGCACCCAGCAACAATTCGGTAAAACAAAACCCCGAATAAACCCGAATAAACCTCTCATCCCGCAATCATTGCAGCCTACAGCGGCAGCCAGGGCTACGGTAATTTCCAATCGCAATCGCAGTCCAGCAGTTCCAGCCAAGGAGGGGTCAACAACCAACCGTCGTGGCAGAGCCAACAATCCTTCTTCGATCCAAGCTCGGGCGGATTCATGTTCCAGAGCAACAGTTCCACCACCGACCAATCGTCGCAGCAGAGCCAAACATCCTACTACGATCCTGTGTCCGGCGAATACGTCGTGCAGACCAGCACTTCCAGCGGCCAGCCGGGCAACACCAACCAGTCGTCGCAGCAGCAACAAACCTACTTCGGTGGACACGGGCACAGATTAGGGCGCTAGTTTGAATCATACGGTCGACGGCAGCCAACAAAAATCAAATTTAATCTTTTATTATTTGTTTTATTTTGTTCTTATTCCATTTAATTTGTCAATTTTTGTTTTGTTTGGATTTTCTGAGATTTTTGTTGCGTTTTTGTTCGATTTTCTGCGATTTTTGTTGTTTTGGTTCGATTTTCTGTGATTTTTGTTTATTTTTTGTTCGAATAAAGAAAAATAATTATTTACTTCAGTAAAAGGAGTTTAATCGATTTAAAAAATTTTCGAAAATAATTTTTTTTATAAGGTTAAGAATTAAAAATTAAAAATTATTTTAAAGGATTTGCTGTCTGTCTATATATATTTTTTTTTGATTTTTTCTTTTTTTTTGTATAAAAATAATTAATTTAAGGGGAAAATATCATTTCGTTTGAGGCATCTCATTGGCTAGGACGTGGAATGCCGCACCAAGGGCCCAACTCAATTCGTGGCCGTTGATTTTCTTTCTGAGCTGAAATGGAAATATTTGAGAATTAGAAAGTTTAATTTTAGGAGTTGAAAATGTCGTACTATGATTTTTTTGTGATTGTTTAAACCTAATCCTTGGTTAAGTAACGAAGTGATGAAGGTTAAATCGAGACATGCGAAGGGTTGTTCAACGTTAGCGTGTTTGCATGCGGATTTAGCTGCGTTGAAGTAATTCTCCACTGTTACTTCACCGCCGGTGAATGGATCTACGTGAAGACAAAATTTACGGAGTGAAATAAAGTTTGAGTTTTATGTCATTTTATGATTATTTTATAAATATTTTCAACAAATTTGAGAAAATTCGACAGATTTCCGCCAATTTTTAAGAAATTTCGACAAATTTCCAACAAGTCTTAAGAAATTACGACAAATTTCCGCCAATTTTTAAGAAATTACGACAAATTTCTGCCAATTCCATCAGATTTCCGACAAATTTCATCAGATTTCCGACAAATTTCATCAGATTTCCAACAAATTTCATCAGATTTCCGACAAATTTCATCAGATTTCCGAAAAATTTCATCAGATTTCCGACAAATTTAATCAAATTTTATCAAATTTTATCAAATTTAATCAAATTTCATCAAATTTAATCAAATTTCATCAAATTTCATCAAATTTCATCAAATTTAATGAAATTTCGGACAAATTTCATCAAATTTAATCAAATTTTATCAAATTTAATCAAATTTCATCAAATTTAATGAAATTTCGGACAAATTTCATCAAATTTAATCAAATTTCAGACAAATTTCATCAAATTTCCGACAAATTTCATCAAATTTCCGACAAATTTCATCAAATTTCCGACAAATTTCATCAAATTTCCGACAAATTTCATCAAATTTCCGACAAATTTCATCAAATTTCCGACAAATTTCATCAAATTTCCGACAAATTTCATCAAATTTCCGACAAATTTCATCAAATTTCCGACAAATTTCATCAAATTTCCGACAAATTTCATCAAATTTCCGACAAATTTCATCAAATTTCCGACAAATTTCATCAAATTTCCGACAAATTTCATCAAATTTCATCAAATTTAATCAAATTTCAGACAAATTTCATCAAATTTCCGACAAATTTCAAAACAAAATTATTAAAAAAAATTATTTTCATTGGTTTTACGTATTCGTATTAATATTATTACCAATTAATCCACTTTCCGTAGCTCTGTCAAAGTAATACGACATTGCATATATATTCATTACTTGCAACTCAGTCGGTGCATACACTTTAGCGTTAACCACTTCGTTTGCAATTTTTAAGCACTGATCGAAGCGCGCCACGGGACCCTTATTCGACGGCGCCGAATTCTTTACGGGTGGCATTTCGCGAATTATTTTCCCACTGCAAAAAATTCAACTTTTTTTAAAAAATAAATTGCAAAATCAAATCCAACGCCGTCCATACCTGACTATGTACTCCTTGTTTGCGTATAACCACTTTTTCTTTACTATTGGATGGACACAAGGATTGACAAAATGAAAACTATCTGCATTTTTAGTGCTATTTCCAGCGTATAAAATTTCAAGCCGGGCGGCCATTAAACCCAGACCTAAGTAACTAAAAATTAAAATAATAAGTAATTAGGATTTTTGACCAATTTGTATATTTTAAATTACTGTATTTTAAATCAGTGTACATTTGATCATCAAAAAATGTATTTGATCATCAAAAAATGTATTTGATCATCAAAAAATGTATTTGATCATCAAAAAATGCATTTGATCATCAAAAAATGCATTTGATCATCAAAAAATGCATTTGATCATCAAAAAATGCATTAAATCATCAAAAAATGCATTTGATCATCAAAAAATGTATTTTTATGCAAAAATTAGACTTTTTCGACAATAAAATGCATCTCAATGCATAGAAATCTCATTTTTAGACGCATAAATGCAATTTTTAAATGCGTAAATGCATTAAAATGCAGAAATTAGACGTTTTAAACAATAAAATGAACTCTGCTGCACAAAAACATGTTTATAGATGCATAAATGCAATTTTTTCGTGAATATCAATTTTTGCAGCAAACATTTATCTGACATTGCAAAAAAATGCAAAAAAATGTTGTTTGGGTTGTGTTTCGGCTCTGTACCTTTGAATGTATAAATTTAAGGGACGACCAAAGACTACGACACTATAAATATCCGTGGATGCCGCGGAAAGAGTCTCTTTATTAGCTACTAAGGTCACTTGAGTCGAACCCCCGCCTAAATCCAACGAGGCCATCATCTTGTTATTACTCTCCGATAACGTATCTAAAAACAAACGGTATAAGTAAATAGAATTTTATAAAATAATTTTTTTAAAAATGTTGAGTTTTCATACCTAACAGGAAATTGACGCTAAACCACGAGTACAATCCTTCGTCTTTTCCGTCCATAATGGACACGGAATCCTCAGCCACTTTAAATGGGTAATCTAAAAATAATTTTCTAACCTAAAAACAAACAAAATCCAATGTTTATTTGTTTAATTGATGGTAAAGCTCCGAATTATGGCCGGGTCTGAACCGGTTTAAACACTCGAACAAATTAAGCGCCCGGGTTCACAAAATCTGTTTTTGTTGTAAAAAATCAATTTTGTTGTAAAAAATCAGATTTTGTTGTGAAAAATCTGATTTTGTTGTGAAAAATCTGATTTTGTTGTGAAAAATCTGATTTTGTTGTGAAAAATCTGATTTTGTTGTGAAAAATCTGATTTTGTTGTGAATAATCGGATTTCGTTGTGAATAATCGGATTTCGTTGAGAAAAATCTGATTTTGTTGTGAAAAATCTGATTTTGTTGTGAAAAATCGGATTTTGTTGTGAAAAATCGGATTTTGTTGTGAAAAATCGGATTTTGTTGTGAAAAATCGGATTTTGTTGTGAAAAATCGGATTTTGTTGTGAAAAATCGGATTTTGTTGTGAAAAATCAGATTTTGTTGTGAAAAATCAGATTTTGCTGTGAAAAATCAGATTTTGTTGTGAAAAATCAGATTTTGTTGTGAAAAAAATCTGTGATTTTAAAAACCGACCGATTCAAATAACCACCGGTCATAAATAGGCGCCTGGGTTCAAATAAACGCCTGGGTGTTTTTGATTAAACTGCGGTATTTAATTTAAAAAAAAAAAAAAAATATTAAGACATAAAAACCACCTGGGCTAAAATGGCTTCCGCTTTCGTCCCGGGCAATAACCTCAGTCCCGCAGTCGCCTTTAAAACGATGGGCGTGTGTTTCCACGCTACCCGAGGAATCAGTTCCTTCGCCTTATCCAAAAGCGGCTCTAAACTATTCGCCGCCTAAAAATCGAACCAAATAAATAAAAAAAATGACCTAAAAACAAACAACTTATGTAATTATTTCACCTTATCTGGAGCATCAGCATACGCTGACAGCCCTGGTTTAATTTCCTCAAAATATTCCTTCAATAACTTCAAACTCCCATCTAAAAAAAAAAATTAATTAATAAATGAATAAAAATAATTTTTAAATTTTTTTTTTTAAATTTTACCGACTAAAACACGATGAAACGTAAAAACAAGTATGCGCGAGCCTGTACTTCCGGCGTCAAACATAATGGCGTACTCCTGCGACTGGAAACCGAGCGCCGCGCTTATATGATCCTCGAAACCCGTCGCGTGGTAATGCGGTTTCAACGGATAGTGTCCGAAAACCAACTTGTACGCCACAATCGCTCCGATCACGATGCTAAAACCAACCAAACATTTCTTGAGCGAAAAACCGCGAATTACACTCTCCATTTTCATAGGTTTCGATTTCGTCTCGCGGCCATTTGACATCTGAAACAAAACAAATCAAAAATTAAACAAAAAACGAAACACATTCAATTCACAAACCACCTGTGCAAAATCTGCACTTTTATTTCCTCGTTTTTCATCAGAAAAATCAATTTTTCTGGTTTTTTTTATTTATTTATTTATTTTTTTAGGGTTACCTGAATTTGTTTGGTTCTTTGCCTAATTTCTGCGGACATCCTGGCAAGAGTTGTTGGCGCGGTAGGAATTTAGTGTTTTTTGCCCTGTCTTGTTGGTAGGGGCATGCTCACTGCGAGATAAGATAAAAGAATGTTTTTTCAAGTATTTTTGCAATTACTGATTGTGTTGATTACACTTCCGTCAGCATTCTTGCTCGGCCCGGCTTGCATTGCCCATACAACGAACAATTGAAATGTTAAACGTACATGGATAGTGTGCTGATGCCAACGTAGCGCTTTTGGAATATGTAGATCTAGCGGCGAAATTTGCAATTAGAGGGCGAGACGTCTGACGGCGAGATTTGGAGTTGTTGAATGATAAAAATCTAAAAATCGATTTAAAATTTATCTGTTTTTGTGAAAACAATGAGGAATTGTTTGGAGTTTTATTGTTAGAATTGTTTTTTTTTTATCTGTTAATAATAAAGAAAGATTGTGTACGTTTTTGTGTTTGGTTTGTTCGGTTGTTGTCGAACAAAATAAAAGGTGGAGCGTTGTTATTGTTGTTTAGAACTTTTATTTTATTTCTTTATGTGGTTTAATGATTTAAAAATTAAGAGAGTAGCCGATTTGTTTTTCTTTTATTTTTCAATTTGTTTTTGTTCGTATTTTTTTAAACTTAAATTCCGCAAATTCCGGTAAATCCGACTCCACCTTTTCCGAATTTCCCCCACGACATCCGACTTCCGCGAGGTAAGATTTTAATTTATATTTAACGTTTTCGTTGAAATAAAATTTTATAACATTTAAAAAATTATTTCAGGATTCTAAATGGCACGATGCCGCTCGATCGTGATCTATTTAACCGATCCAAAAAAAGAATAACCTACAAATATCTTCCAGGTTATATAAATCGAAACTTAACCGACATAGACACTGCGCACGCGTCGTCCTCTAGACAGACTCTTGCGCCAGAGTTCACTCCTGGATTTACCCGTCGTATAGTGAAAATGAAACAGGTCGGCTCCGTCCAAGGTTAACGAACAAATTGATGTTTATAGCTCGAACGAGATGGCAATTTAATACGAGAAGTGGATCTATATTATCAGAAAACGGTTTGCCAATTGCAATTAGTACTTTAGTAGCGATTTGAAAAAATTCGTTTTCCTAAAAAATTGCTCGTTTTACGTAATAATCGACAACTTATCGTTAAACTAACTTTCGTTTCGTCTCCTTTTCGTTTCAGAAGCGCAGAAATTGCATTAGATCGAATTAAATCGATCGTTTTATCATGTTCGGACCTCATTTCAAGACGTTTCAAAAATGCTTCCAGTCGAGAGTGACCAATTTTCGGTTCCAATCGACGAAAACCGTCGAATACAAACCGATAAAAAAGGTCTTGGTTGCCAACAGAGGTGGAATAAATTACCAAATCCGAAAAATCCAAAAAAAAATCGAAAAAATTCGAAAAAATTCGAAAAAATTCGAAAAAATTCGAAAAATCATATTTTTAGGATGTTTTTTGAAATTTTTTTTATATTTTTTTATATTTTTTGATATTTTTTGGATTTTCTTGGATTTTATTTTGATTTTTTTTGATTTTTTTTGGATTTTTGAAAATTTATTGTGAATTTTTGTAGGAGAAATTGCGATTCGCGTGTTCCGAGCGTGCACGGAGTTGGGAATCCGTTCGGTGGCGATTTACTCGGAGCAGGACAAAATGCACATGCACCGGCAGAAAGCGGACGAATCTTACCTCGTGGGAAAGGGTCTTCCACCTGTCCAAGCTTATTTGAATATACCTGATATAATTCGCATAGCGAAGGTGCATCTTGGTTGAAATTATGAAATTTTTAAAATAGGATTTTGAAATTTTGTGGTTTTTTTAAGATGTGGCGCTCGGTATTGTTGGTTATTTATATTTATAATGTTGTTTTGGCATTGGGGGAAACCGAAGTTTAATCTGTGGTTGATGTTTGTGTCGGTTGTTTTTGTTTAAAAAAGAAATTTTTGCATTTTCGGAAATTTACGTGTATAAAAAAGGGATTTTTAAATTTATTCACTACTTTCAAGCATTTTTCATGATTTTTGATTTTTTTTTGATTTTTTTTCACGGATTTTGATGTTTTTATTATATTTTTCATCAATTTTGATGTTTTTATTATATTTTTCATCAATTTTGATGTTTTTATTATATTTTTCATCAATTTTGATGTTTTTATTATGTTTTAAAATTAATTTTGGCACTTTTATAGTTTATTTTTATTAATTTTGGCACTTTTATAGTTTCTTTTTATTAATTTTGGCACTTTTATAGTTTATTTTTATTAATTTTGGCACTTTTATAGTTTATTTTTATTAATTTTGGCACTTTTATAGTTTATTTTCATTAATTTTGGCATTTTTATCATTTTATTTGATCAATTTTTATATTTTTCTTATTCTCTTATCAGTTTTGATATTTTTCTTATTTTTTAAAAACAATTTTGAAATTTATCTTTTTTTTAAAAACAATTTTAATACTTTTATAATTTTTAAAAAAACAATTTTGACACTTTTTGATGCTTTTATAATTTTAAAAAAACAATTTTGACACTTTTTGATGCTTTTATAATTTTTAAAAAACAATTTTGACACTTTTTGATGCTTTTATAATTTTTAAAAAACAATTTTGACACTTTTTGATGCTTTTATAATTTTTAAAAAACAATTTTGACACTTTTTGATGCTTTTATAATTTTTAAAAAACAATTTTGACACTTTTTGATGCTTTTATAATTTTTTAAAAAACAATTTTGACACTTATTGATAATTTTTATCATTTTTTTATTATCAATTTCCACATTTTTCTTTTCATTTCATTAATTTTGACACTTTTTTAAATTTATCTCTCATCCATTCACAGGAAACCGAAACAGATGCCATCCACCCCGGCTACGGATTCCTCTCCGAACAAGGCGACTTCGCCCAAGCCTGCATCGACGCCGGAATCCGTTTCATCGGCCCTTCGCCCTCCGTAATGCGCCAAATGGGCGACAAAGTCGCATCCAAGGAAGCCGCCACCAGAGCCGGTAAAACAAATCCTCAATTTAAATCCTAAATCCTTAATTTACCCAATTAAAAAATTTTTTTTTCCACCAAGGCGTCCTAACCATCCCCGGCTCCCCGGGCCCCGTCACCGACGCCAAAAAAGCCGTCGAATTCGTCACCAAACACGGCGCGCCCGTCATCTTCAAAGCCGCGTTTGGCGGCGGCGGTCGCGGCATGCGAGTGGTCCACAAACTCGAGGAAGTCGAAGAAATGTTCAAACGCGCCAGTTCCGAGGCCCTGGCCGCGTTCGGCAACGGCTCCATGTTCATCGAAAAGTTCATCCAGCGGCCCCGACACATCGAAGTTCAATTATTGGGTCTTTTATTGAATAAAATGGCGGTTGGGTCGGGATTGATGGGTTTTTTTTGGGTGTTTTGCAGGCGATAAGGCGGGGAATGTGGTGCATTTGTTCGAGCGGGATTGTTCGGTGCAGAGACGACATCAGAAGGTGGTTGAGATTTCGCCGGCGCCGAATTTGACGCCCAAGTTGCGGGAGGCGATGACGAGTAGAGCGGTGGAGTTGGCGAAAAGCGTCGGATACGAGAATGCGGGCACGTGCGAGTTTTTGCTGGATGAGAAGGGAGAGTTTTTCTTTATTGAAGTGAATGCGCGGCTGCAGGTCGAGCATACGATCACGGAGGAAGTCACTGGGTAAATTTTGAACGGGGAAATAGGTGCGTTCGATATAAAATGGATTTCCAAAATGGTGATTTTCTTGATTTTCTGAAATCGAGGAAATCGGATTTCAACTTTGAACGGTCTTAATTTTTTTTGGAAATCCAACTGTTGCGCATGCGCAATTTGACTTCCTGTTTGAAATTTAAAAACTTTTGGCCACGTTTGATAACTCAAAAGCGGCCGAAATATCACGATTTTTCCAATTGCAATTATTAAATTGGAAACAAAAATAACTGCTCTGATCGCTCTGTGTATGATTCAAGATGGCTGAAAATCAACTTGGAAATCAAGTAAATCAAGGAAAGTGACCCTACACGTCGCTTTTGCGAAATCCGAAAGCAGCGAAATCAGCGAAATTCATTTTATATTGAACGCGCCTAATGTTTATTTATTTTTGATTTTGATTTATTTTGATTTTGTTTTGATTTATGTTTGTTTTGTTTTGAATTTTTTTTTTTTTTAAGTTTATGGTATGTTTAATTTTTTTGGATTTTGATTTAATTTCTTTGGATTTTAATGATTTTGTTTTGATTTGTTTCTGTTTTGTTTTGATTTGTTTTTGTTTTGTTTTGATTTGTTTTTGTTTTGTTTTGATTTGTTTCTGTTTTGTTTTGATTTGTTTTTGTTTTGTTTTGATTTGTTTTTGTTTTGTTTTGATTTGTTTTTGTTTTGTTTTGATTTGTTTCTGTTTTGTTTTGATTTGTTTTTGTTTTGTTTTGATTTGTTTTTGTTTTGTTTTGGTTTTATTTTGAGTTTGTTTTGAATTTTCGATTTAATTTTGATTTCTTCGATTTTGTTTCGATGTTATTTTGATTTTGTTTTAATTTTTTTGTTTTGATTCTTATTATTTCCGTTATTTGCACTCAAACGTGAACGCGTTCAAGTTCACGTTTGTCACCACGTGAACGTGTTCGCGTTCAAGTTCACGTTTGTCACCACGTGAACGTGTTCGCGTTCAAGTTCACGTTTGTCACCACGTGAACGTGTTCGCGTTCAAGTTCACGTTTGTCACCACGTGAACGTGTTCGCGTTCACTTTCACTGCAATTTTTTTCAAGGAGAACTTAGTTCAACTTTACGTTCACTTTTCGAATTTTTCTTAAAAAATTGACATGTTTTTTGTTCCATTTTGTGCATTGCGTCATCAAAACGTTAAAAATTATGATTTTTTCAACGAAAAGTACTCCCTCTGTCCCAAATTATGGTATACATTTCTACTATTATTTTTGTCCCAAATTATGGTATACATTTCAAGTTTTATTTGATTTTTATCATTATAAAAATGCAAAATTAATATAAATAAGTTAAATTATAAATAAATTAAGTAAACAATAAATAATGTAGAGTAAATAATAACAATAAAAAATAAAGAGTAAACAATAACAATAAATAATACTCCATAACAATAACTTGTAATGATTGCTCTGAATTTGTGAATTTTGTAATTGTTGCCATTCTTTGCTATCATCCCTGACTCCATACAACATTGCAATGTCAAAAATACATTGTTATGTTTATCTTTTGGCAGGAATATGTCCTTCATTGTATTGTTTTTTAACTTCTCGCCGAATTCGTGAAACAGTTAGTGGAGTAATTTCAATTTGCCTGCAAATTTCATTAATGGTGCCTTATTCCTAACAATGCTTTGTTTTAGCTGGAGCTGTTGTATACAATTTAGCTGATTATCAGTTAATTTATTCTGTTTTGTCATTTTTCTTTGGAAACAGCCATTTTTCGAATTTGTTTTCACTTTACTTTAAGCACAACAGGTGTCACTTAATTTTGAGTGCATTTTGAGAAGATGCAACTCAGCAATAACGGAATAATAAAACTAATTACCCATAATGCAATCCATTGGTTAGCAAACACACTTAATTTTGAAGGATATTCAGTTAAAATATCTTAGAAATATACAAAACCAACGATAATCAAGAAATTTTTAGAGAAATGTATACCATAATTTGGGACAGAGAGAGTAACATTTTTGCGACGTTCACCATTAAAAGTGAACAAAGTTCTCATTTTTCGTTCACTTTAAGAAATGAACGCATTCACAAACGACGTTTTATTTATTTATTTATTTATTTATTTATTAATTTATTTATTTATTTATTTATTTAGGATCGATCTGGTGCAGTCGCAAATCCGAGTGGCAGAGGGCGTAACATTGCCGGAGTTGGGCATGACTCAGGACAAAATCAAAGTGTCCGGTTGTGCGATTCAGTGCCGAGTGACGACGGAGGACCCGGCAAGGGGTTTTCAACCCGACACGGGCAGAATTGAGGTTGGTCGATGGAGTTTTTCGGTTTTGGCCTTTTAATTGATTTGTTTGTATTTTTGTTTTAGGTTTTTCGGAGCGGAGAGGGAATGGGAATTCGATTGGATTCAGCTTCGGCGTTTGCAGGCGCGATAATTTCGCCGTATTATGATTCGTTGTTGTGCAAAGTGATTGCGCACAGTAAGGATTTGCACTCGTCTGCGGCGAAAATGAATAGAGCTTTGCGAGAGTTTCGTGTCAGAGGCGTCAAAGTATGGATGGAGTGTATTTGAATCGGTGGCAGTGGCGATTAGGGTCGTCGTATTAGGGATATTCAACATTTTGGTGTATTTGTGAGGGATTTTGAAAGATTGGTTAAATTTGTAGATATTTAGTAGGATTTTCTTGATTTTGGTGAAGATTTACAGGAATTTGTCAGTTGGAATGAAAAATAATGGAAAATTTCTCAAATTTTGATAAAAATTCCTTAAAATTTCTCAAATTTTGATAAAAATTCCTTAAAATTTCTCAAATTTTGATGAAAATTCTTTAAAATTTCTCAATTTTTGATGAAAATTGCTTAAAATTTTTCTAATTTTGGTAAAAATTCCTTAAAATTTTTCAAATTTTGATTAAAATTCTTTCAAATTTCTCAAATTTTGATGAGAATTCTTTCAAATTTCTCTAATTTTGATGAGAATTCCTTAAAATTTTGATGAAAATTCTTTAAAATTTCTGAAATTTTGATAAAAATTCCTTAAAATTTCTTAATTTATGTAGTATGTAATTTCATTGAAATTTTATTGAAATTTTACTAAATTTCATTAAATTTCATTGAAATTTTACTAAATTTCATCAAATTTCATTGAAATATTACTAAATTTCATCAAATTTTACTAAATTTTATCAAATTTTATTGAAATTTTATTGAAATTTTACGAAATTTCATCAAATTTCATTGAATCCCTACAAAATTCCATCAAATTTCAATTCATTCTAATTCATTGAAATTTCCATTGAAAATACCAAAACCTTAATTTTCTTCAACAACCAAACAAATCGTATCCCACACCTTAATCGCCACCGCCGTCAAAAACCGCAACAAAACAATAACAACAATTTCTCTCTTTCTTTCTCCAAACCCAGACAAACGTTCCGTTTCTCCTCAACGTCCTCGAGAACCAAAAATTCCTCAACGGCACCATCGACACCAACTTCATCGACGAGAACCCCCAACTCTTCCACTTCGAACCCTCGCAAAACCGCGCTCAAAAACTCCTCAACTACCTCGGCAACGTGATGGTCAACGGCCCCCTCACCCCGCTCGCCACGAGCCTCAAACCGGCCGACCTGACCCCCCACGTGCCGCCAACCCCCGCCGGCCTGGAGCCCCCGAAGGGACTGCGACAAATCTACAAGGAAAAGGGCCCCAAAGCGTTCGCGCAGGCCGTGCGCAAACACAACGGTCTCTTGTTGATGGACACGACGTTCCGGGACGCGCACCAGTCGCTGTTGGCCACGAGGGTGCGCACGCACGATTTGCTCAACATTTCGCCGTTCGTGGCGCACAATTTCAACAATTTGTACAGTTTGGAGAATTGGGGGGGAGCGACGTTCGATGTGGCCATGAGATTTCTGCACGAGTGTCCGTGGGAGAGGCTCGAGTCGATGAGGAAGTTGATTCCGAATATTCCGTTTCAAATGCTGTTGAGAGGAGCGAATGCGGTGGGATACACGAGTTATCCCGATAACGTTGTTTACAAGTAAAAATACTTCCCTTTTTTTATGTTTGTTTTGGTTTTTTCTGAGAGGGTTTTGAGTTTTTGTTTGAATTTTGTGTGTTTTTCGAATTTTTTTTGTCAAATTTTTGGATTTTTGGAATTTTTGGTTTGGTTTTTAAATTTTTATAATTTTTGTTTGAAATTTTCGACATTTTCAAAATTTTTTTATCAAATTTTTTAATTTTTCCAATTTTTCTTTTAAATTTTGGAATTTTTACAATTTCTGTTTGAAATTTTACAATTTCTGTTTGAAATTTTACAATTTCTGTTTGAAATTTTCGAAATTTTCATATTTTTTATCAAATTTTTGATTTTTTTGAAATGTTTTTGACTTTATTGGTTGAAATTTTGGAATTTTTCGAAATGTTTTTGACTTTTTAGGTTGAAATTTTCTAATTTTTCCAATTATTTCTAATTTTTCTCAATATTTCCAATTTTTTCTCAATATTTCCAATTTTTTCTCAATATTTCCAATTTTTTCTCAATATTTCCAATTTTTTTTACAAATTTTTCAAAGATTCTAATTTTTTTCCAATTTCCTCAATTGACATTTCATCTTTTTCAAAAAAAAATTCCAGATTCTGCGACTTGGCCGTCCAAGCCGGAATGGACGTCTTCCGCGTGTTCGACTCCCTCAACTACCTCCCAAACATTATCCTCGGCATGGAAGCCGCCGGAAAAGCCGGCGGAATCGTCGAAGCCGCCATCTCCTACACCGGCGACGTCTCAGACCCAAAACGAACCAAATACGACCTCAAATACTACACCGATCTCGCCGACCAACTCGTCAAAGCCGGAACTCACGTCCTCGCGATCAAAGTACCAAAAATCCCACCCAAACCAAACAAATTAAATCAAATCAAATCAAATCAATTTCTGCTTATTCCAGGACATGGCCGGCCTGCTCAAACCCCGAGCCGCCACTCTACTGGTATCCGCGTTGCGCGCACGTCACCCCGACGTCCCGATCCACATCCACACGCACGACACCGCGGGAGCCGGCGTGGCGTCCATGTTGGCGTGCGCGAGCGCCGGAGCGGACGTGGTGGACGTGGCCGTCGACTCGATGTCGGGCATCACGTCGCAGCCGAGCATGGGCGCTCTGGTGGCGTGTTTGCGGGGCTCGGAGTTGGACACGGAGTTTGATTTGCGCCGAGTCAGCGAGTATTCGGCGTATTGGGAGCAGGCGCGCACGTTGTACGGGCCGTTCGAGTGCGCGGTGGCGATGAAGAGCGGGAATGCGGACGTTTACGAGAATGAGATTCCGGGCGGGCAGTACACGAATCTGCAGTTCCAGGCCTTTAGTTTGGGCTTGGGGGATAAGTTTGAGGAGGTGAAGAAGGCGTACGTGCAGGCGAACATGTTGCTGGGAGATATCATTAAGGTGTGTTTTCGTGTTTGATTGGAAGTTTTGAGTTTTGGTCAGGTGGAGTTTGTTGGGATTTTTGTTTTGGTTGTTTTTTGGGTTTTTTAATTTTGTCGAGAAATTGGAAATTTTGTCGAAGAATTCAAGTTTTTGTTACAAAATTTCAGAATTTTTCGAATAATTCGGTATTTTACTCGCAAAATTCAGGATTTTATGACAAAAATTCGGGATTTTATGGCAAAAATTCGGGATTCTAAAAATTCAGGATTTTATTACAAAAATTCGGGATTTTATGACAAAAATTCGGGATTTTATGACAAAAATTCGGGATTTTATGACAAAAATTCGGGATTTTATGACAAAAATTCGGGATTTTACGACAAAAATTCGGGATTTTACGAAAAAAATTTGGGATTTTACGACAAAAATTTGGGATTTTACGACAAAAATTCGGGATTTTACGACAAAAATTCGGGATTTTACGACAAAAATTCGGGGTTCCAAAAATTCAAGATTTTATTACAAAAATTCGGGATTTTATTACAAAAATTCGGGATTTTATTACAAAAATTCGGGATTTTGACAAAAATTCGGGATTTTATGACAAAAATTCGGGATTTTATGACAAAAATTCGGGATTTTATGACAAAAATTCGGGATTTTATGACAAAAATTCGGGATTTTATGACAAAAATTCGGGATTTTATGACAAAAATTCGGGATTTTATGACAAAAATTCGGGATTTTATGACAAAAATTCGGGATTTTATGACAAAAATTCGGGATTTTATGACAAAAATTCGGGATTTTATGACAAAAATTCGGGATTTTATGACAAAAATTCGGGATTTTATGACAAAAATTCGGGATTTTATGACAAAAATTCGGGATTTTATGACAAAAATTCGGGATTTTATGACAAAAATTCGGGATATTACGACAAAAATTCGGGATTTTACGACAAAAATTCGGGATTTTACGACAAAAATTCGGGATTTTACGACAAAAATTCGGGATTTTACGACAAAAATTCGGGATTTTACGACAAAAATTCGGGATTTTACGACAAAAATTCGGGATTTTACGACAAAAATTCGGGATTTTACGACAAAAATTCGGGATTTTACGACAAAAATTCGGGATTTTACGACAAATTCGGGATTTTACGACAAAAATTCGGGATTTTACGACAAAAATTCGGGATTTTACGACAAAAATTCGGGATTTTACGACAAAAATTCGGGATTCTAAAAATTCAGGATTTTATTACAAAAATTCGGGATTTTATTACAAAAATTCGGGATTTTACGACAAAAAATCGGGATTTTACGACAAAAATTCGGGATTTTACGACAAAAATACGGGATTTTACGACAAAAATTCGGGATTTTACGACAAAAATTCGGGATTTTACGAAAAAAATTTGGGATTTTACGACAAAAATTCGGGATTTTACGACAAAAATTCGGGATTTTACGACAAAAATTCGGGATTTTACGACAAAAATTCGGGATTTTACGACAAAAATTCGGGATTTTATGACAAAAATTCGGGATTTTATGACAAAAATTCGGGATTTTATGACAAAACTTCGGGATTTTATGACAAAAATTCGGATTTTATGACAAAAATTCGGGATATTACGACAAAAATTCGGGATTTTACGACAAAAATTCGGGATTTTACGACAAAAATTCGGGATTTTACGACAAAAATTCGGGATTTTACGACAAAAATTCGGGATTTTACGACAAAAATTCGGGATTTTACGACAAAAATTCGGGATTTTACGACAAAAATTCGGGATTTTACGACAAAAATTCGGGATTTTACGACAAAAATTCGGGATTTTACGACAAAAATTCGGGATTTTACGACAAAAATTCGGGATTTTACGACAAAAATTCGGGATTTTACGACAAAAATACGGGATTTTACGACAAAAATTCGGGATTTTACGACAAAAATTCGGGATTTTACGACAAATTCGGGATTTTACGACAAAAATTCGGGATTTTACGACAAAAATTCGGGATTTTACGACAAAAATTCGGGATTTTACGACAAAAATTCGGGATTCTAAAAATTCAGGATTTTATTACAAAAATTCGGGATTTTATTACAAAAATTCGGGATTTTACGACAAAAATTCGGGATTTTACGACAAAAATACGGGATTTTACGACAAAAATTCGGGATTTTACGACAAAAATTCGGGATTTTACGAAAAAAATTCGGGATTTTACGACAAAAATTCGGGATTTTACGACAAAAATTCGGGATTTTACGACAAAAATTCGGGATTTTACGACAAAAATTCGGGATTTTACGACAAAAATTCGGGATTTTACGACAAAAATTCGGGATTTTACGACAAAAATTCGGGGTTCCAAAAATTCAAGATTTTATTACAAAAATTCGGGATTTTATTACAAAAATTCGGGATTTTGACAAAAATTCGGGATTTTATGACAAAAATTCGGGATTTTATGACAAAAATTCGGGATTTTATGACAAAAATTCGGGATTTTATGACAAAAATTCGGGATTTTATGACAAAAATTCGGGATTTTATGACAAAAATTCGGGATTTTATGACAAAAATTCGGGATTTTATGACAAAAATTCGGGATTTTATGACAAAAATTCGGGATTTTACGACAAAAATTCGGGATTTTACGACAAAAATTCGGGATTTTATGACAAAAATTCGGATTTTATGACAAAAATTCGGGATATTACGACAAAAATTCGGGATTTTACGACAAAAATTCGGGATTTTACGACAAAAATTCGGGATTTTACGACAAAAATTCGGGATTTTACGACAAAAATTCGGGATTTTACGACAAAAATTCGGGATTTTACGACAAAAATTCGGGATTTTACGACAAAAATTCGGGATTTTACGACAAAAATTCGGGATTTTACGACAAAAATACGGGATTTTACGACAAAAATTCGGGATTTTACGACAAAAATTCGGGATTTTACGACAAATTCGGGATTTTACGACAAAAATTCGGGATTTTACGACAAAAATTCGGGATTTTACGACAAAAATTCGGGATTTTACGACAAAAATTCGGGATTCTAAAAATTCAGGATTTTATTACAAAAATTCGGGATTTTATTACAAAAATTCGGGATTTTACGACAAAAAATCGGGATTTTACGACAAAAATTCGGGATTTTACGACAAAAATACGGGATTTTACGACAAAAATTCGGGATTTTACGACAAAAATTCGGGATTTTACGAAAAAAATTTGGGATTTTACGACAAAAATTCGGGATTTTACGACAAAAATTCGGGATTTTACGACAAAAATTCGGGATTTTACGACAAAAATTCGGGATTTTACGACAAAAATTCGGGATTTTACGACAAAAATTTGGGATTTTACGACAAAAATTCGGGGTTCCAAAAATTCAAGATTTTATTACAAAAATTCGGGATTTTATTACAAAAATTCGGGATTTTGACAAAAATTCGGGATTTTATGACAAAAATTCGGGATTTTATGACAAAAATTCGGGATTTTATGACAAAAATTCGGGATTTTATGACAAAAATTCGGGATTTTATGACAAAAATTCGGGATTTTATGACAAAAATTCGGGATTTTATGACAAAAATTCGGGATTTTATGACAAAAATTCGGGATTTTATGACAAAAATTCGGATTTTATGACAAAAATTCGGGATATTACGACAAAAATTCGGGATTTTACGACAAAAATTCGGGATTTTACGACAAAAATTCGGGATTTTACGACAAAAATTCGGGATTTTATGACAAAACTAGAAATTTCCATCGCAAAACTCAAGATTTTCGTCTTACAACTCGAGATTTCCACTGCAAAACTTGAACCATTCCCTCCAAAGTGCCATTTTTCTCTCTCCAGGTGACACCATCCTCCAAAGTAGTCGGCGACCTGGCTCAATTCATGGTGCAGAACAACCTCTCCCCAGAACAACTCCTCGAAAAAGCCGAAGAATTAAGTTTCCCGAAATCAGTGGTGGAATTCATGCAAGGATACATCGGAGAACCCTACAAAGGATACCCACAACCCCTCAGGCAAAACGTAACGACCAAACGCAACCAAATACAACCAAATCAATCAATCAATTAATCAATCAATTAATTAATTTCTCCAGGTATTGAAATCCATGAAACCGATTTCCGGCCGACCGGGCGAGTCGTTGCCGCCGTTCGACTTCGACCAGCTCAACCAAGAGCTGCTGGAACGCTTTCCACGCGCGTCGCAGTACGACGTGATGAGCGCGGCTCTCTACCCGCAAGTCACGCAGGAATTCATGGACTTCCGCCATGAATATGGTCCGGTGGACAAATTGGACACGCGGATATTCTTCGTGGGTCCGCGCGTCGCCGACGAGTTCGAGGTTTCGATCGAAAAGGGGAAAACTTTACACATCAAAACGTTGGCGGTGGCTGATGAGATCAACAAGAATGGAGAGCGTGAAGTTTTCTTCGAATTAAACGGCCAGTTGCGCTCCATGTTCATCCGGGACAAAACTGCAGTCAAGGTGAATAAGCTAAAGCTGAACTGGAATTTGACACAAATATCGGAGAAAATTCGATCAAAATTGAACAAATTTCGGGAAAAAATTCGATCAAAATTCAACAAGTTGAACATATTCGGAAAGTATTCAACAAATTCGGAAAAATTCGACAAATTCGAAAACCAAAACCGGTTTTCCTGCTTAGTTCACTTCAAATTCAACATAAATACAACAAATATTCGAAAATTGAGCATAAATTCAATCAAAATTCAACAAAACTTAAAAAATTGAACAAACAACAATAATTAAAAGTTTAACATATAACTACAACAAAAATTGAACAAATACAACAGAAATTGAACAAATACAACAAAAATTGAACAAATACAACAAAAAATTAACAAATACAACAAAAATTGAACAAATACAACAAAAATTGAACAAATGCAACAAAAATTGAATAAATACAACAAAAATTGAACAAATACAACAAAAATTGAACAAATGTAACAAAGATTCAACAAATACAACAAATACAACAAAAAATCAACAAATACAACAAAAAGTCAACAAATACAACAAAAATTGAACAAATACAACAAAAGTTGAACAAATGCAACAAAGATTCAACAAATACAACAAAAATTGAACAAATACAACAAAAATTGAATAAATACAACAAAAATTGAATAAATACAACAAAAATTGAATAAATACAACAAAAATTGAATAAATACAACAAAAATTGAACAAATACAACAAAAATTGAATAAATACAACAAAAATTGAATAAATACAACAAAAATTGAATAAATACAACAAAAATTGAATAAATACAACAAAAATTGAATAAATACAATAAAAATTGAACAGATGCAACAAAAATTGAACAAAATCCATTTGTGTATTTTCAGGAAATGCGCATCCACCCGAAGGCAGAAAAGGGCAAGAAGGGTTCAGTGGGTGCACCGATGCCCGGCACTGTCATCGACATCAGAGTCAAAGAAGGGGACAAGGTACAAACGATTGGCTCCCAAAATGTCTAATCCCTAAATGTCTAAGCGGAAATGACTAATCCGAAATGCTTAATGCAGCGTTTCCCAAACGATTTAACAATCAAACTAACTAATAGACATGATGCCCTCCCCCTAGAATAGTGCACTTGTCTTGTCGTCTAGAAGAGTCTATTCTATCCAGTGCTGGACTGGCCTGGCGGGCTACCGGGAGTTTCCTGGTGGCCCGTAGCAGCTGTGGCCCTGTCCCGACTTCATTAATTGTGGCCCGGACACCCAGATTTCCCGGCAATAAATTTGTTCCCAGTCCAGCCCTGATTTTATCTAGACAATACACAACTGCCAAATTCAAATCCATTTCGTTTGTGTGCTCAATTCTATTATGGATAAATGGCTGATAAGCCTTCATGCTCATAAAACTATATGTAAAGTTGTATAAAATTGTATGCAATATTGTATAAAATTGTATGCAATATTGTATAAAATTGTATGCAATATTGTATAAAATTGTATGCAATATTGTATAAAATTGTATGCAATATTGTATAAAATTGTATGCAATATTGTATAAAATTGTATGCAATATTGTATAAAATTGTATGCAATATTGTATAAAATTGTATGCAATATTGTATAAAATTGTATGCAATATTGTATAAAATTGTATGCAATATTGTATAAAATTGTATGCAATATTGTATAAAATTGTATGCAATATTGTATAAAATTGTATGCAATATTGTATAAAATTGTATGCAATATTGTATAAAATTGTATGCAATATTGTATAAAATTGTATGCAATATTGTATAAAATTGTATGCAATATTGTATAAAATTGTATGCAATATTACATAAAAAAATTTTTTTTTTAGTACCAGATCGCCTTGCTTAAAAGTGGGGCGCGATGCTAAAAAGTTTGGGAACCCCTGCTTAATGGACAAAATGTCTAATCCAAAATGTCTAATCTGAAACGTCTAATGGACAAAATGTCTAATGTCTAATGTCCGAATGTTTAATGGTTAGTTTAGGTTAGGTTCTTAGAAAAAAATTATTAGACATTTTGGCATTAGACATTGTTTGATTGTGGCATTAGAAATTTTGTCCATTAAACGTTTCGGTTTAGACATTTAAGTGTTAGACATTTTGTCATCAGACATTCCGGGGTGGATTCGGTACTAATTTTCTCATCCAACATCTAAAATCCTTTTTCGCAGGTTGAAAAGGGCGCACCGATGGTCGTCCTCAGCGCCATGAAAATGGAAATGGTGGTCCAAGCGCCCATGAGCGGAACCATCAAGAAAATCCACATCACCAAAGACATGAAACTCGAAGGAGACGACTTAGTTCTCGAATTGGAATGAACAACCAACTAATCAATATCCCTTCATTTATTTTCTAATTAATTTCAATTTTTGAGTGCTTTATCAAACTGCCAATCGGACGAATCGTGTGCAAAACAAATCAGCGAATTCCATGATTCCAGTTCTCTATTATATCGTTTAATCGTTCTGACAAATGTGTATATATATATATATAAGATTTATCAAGTTGTATCGTTTTCTTCCTTGCAAAAATCGTGCCTGCGTAATTCAAAGTGTCTTCCAAACGTTTTATTTCTCTGTAGTTTCTAGAATTTGATAAAAATCAAAGAAAATTTATAATTCGAAAAATAATTTTCGTTTTTTAATTTTTATTTCCATAATTACAATCACATTTACACCAAAACGTCGTTTTAAAGTCAAACATGTCGTTTTACGACTATTCCGCTGAATTCGGGTGTTTCGACGCTTTGGTCGAGGATTGTGGTGTTGTAGGCCGAGTCGTCGGTTGGTTTGTTTTCGTGTTCGTCTTCGTCGAGATCTGATGTGTCCAGTTTGAGGAATAATTCCAAAATGGAGTCGAGTTTGACGAGGTGTTTTTCGTGGTGTCGGGAAAGTTTGCGCCGAATTTTCTTGGTGTACCGGTATTCGTTTTCTGGAAATAGTATGGTTTTTAAATGTTTTCGTTTGTGCAAAAATGAAATTTTTTGTGCAAAAATGAAATTTTTTGTGCAAAAATGAAATTTTTTGTGCAAAAATGAAATTTTTTGTGCAAAAATGAAATTTTTTGTGCAAAAATAAAATTTTTTGTGCAAAAATGAAATTTTTTTGTGCAAAAATGAAATTTTTTGTGCAAAAGTAGGGGGTTTGTGGCAGTCCTGGACCAGGTGGTTGGTGGTCAGGTGGGGTGGGGGTAGCGAGGGGTAAGTGGGGGAGGAGATAAGGGGAGGGGGAGATAAGGGGTGGGGGAGATAAGGGGAGGGGGAGATAAGAGGAGGGATATGTGGGGGATGACTAATTGCTTCAATCAATCAGTCTTATCATTCGATCAACATGTCCTAGGCTATTATTTGTTATTGTTGTTTTTCTTTACTTAAGTACCTTGTTATTGTTTTTCCCATCTTTGTCTCTGCTTTGAAATAAAGTACCTTGTTGTTATTTTTCTCAATTTATCTCCAATCTTCAAAGGACCCGAAGACTACTTTTAACCAAAGGAGGGATATTATTGGCTAGACTTCTTAACCAATGGGAAACTAGTATTGTATATATACTTGCAATGTCCTACACACTTCTCTTCTCTTCTTGCAAGTGCTTGGTACTGTTTGAATCATGGAATTTAACCACATCCACTCTGAATTTGAAGAGTTGCTTATGGAAGTTGAAGAATCTCTCTTTCCTCAAGTAAACACGCCCAATCCTCTACCGGATGTTGATGAAGAAAATGGTTACAATGATTCTCCATGTTGGATTTATAATCATTCTTCCATTTACCCACTCTCACCACCTACCATCATCAACCAGTCTCAACATGTGCCATCTCCAACCATCATCAACCAGTCTCAACTTGTGTCATCTCCAACCTGCGTCATCCAATCTCAACCTGTGTCATCTCAATCATGCAATCCATTGTTATCATGTGAGTCTCCCTACCACTACCAATCAAATTTGCACAAAGCAGGAACAAGCAACATCATCAATCCCCCATCTCCTATGACACTAGTGCAACAAATTGGAGGTGGACAGAAAGTACATTCGTGTGAGTACTGTCATCGACATAAGAGTCAAAGAAGGCGACAAGGTACAAACAACATACTAATTTTCTTTCAAAATTTCTAAAATTCTTTTTCGCAGGTTGAAAAAGGCGCACCGATGGTCGTCCTCAGCGCCATGAAAATGGAAATGGTGGTCCAAGCGCCCATGAGTGGAACCATCAAGAAAATCCACATCGCCAAAGACATGAAACTCGAAGGAGATGATTTAGTTCTCGAATTGGAATGAACAACCAACTAATCATATCCCTTCATTTATTTTCTAATTAATTTCAATTTTTGACTGCTTTTATGATCAAACTGCCAATCGGACGAATGAATCGTGTGCAAAACAAATCAGCGGATTCCATGATTCCAGTTCTCTCTATTATTATTATATCGTTTAATCGTTCTGACAAATGTATATGTATATATAAGATTTTATCAAGTTGTATCGTTTTCTTCCTTGCAAAAATCGTGCCTGCGTAATTCAAGTGTCTTCCAAACGTTGAATTTGTAATTTCTAGAATTTGATAAAACTCCGAGGAAATTTAATAACTTTTGTATTTTTTAATTTTTATTTCCATAATTACAATCACATTTTACACCAAAACGTCGTTTTAATAGTCAAACATGTCGTTTTGCGAGTTGACGACGAATTCGTCGACGGTGGGTTCCGTCTTAAGCTTTTCGACGCCGAAATTGCTTTGCCACGAACATATCGAGGCCAGGAAACTTTCGTCTTCTTGCGTGAGGTTTTTCTTCATGTCGCCATTTTTCCTTTTTTTATTTTCCTTACCGTTCGTTTCTTTCTCTTTTTCGCGTCGCCGCTTCAATTTGCATTGCGTCGAATCGTCTTCGTCTTCGTCTTCGTTTCGTTTCTTTTCCTTCCGTTTCGCCCTCTTGTTCATCACCGCATTATCATCCTCGACAAAATTTTCCTCGTTTCCGTCTCGTTTTTTCCGTTTCCTGTGCTTCTCGTGGTCGGAACCGTCCGTTTCGTTCCCGTTTCCGTGTTTCCGTTTCCCCTTTTTACCTTTTGCCACCTCCTTTTCCTCCTGGCGACGTTTCTTCGCCTTTCTTCCACTTTTTTCGACCACGGGGCTCTTGAGAACCTCCAAACAATCGTCCACCGACGACCGCAAATTCGCAAACACGTCGTCCTCCTCGCTCGACGCGAACGTCACGTCCATCTGGGGTACGGAATACCCGTCACCGTTCGTACAGACGCTCAAATCGTGGCAAACTTGGACCAATTCGAGCGGGTCGTGGAACAAAGTGACTTCGCAGCCCGACAGCCGCTGGCCGGGCTCGAATTGCTCGCAGTAGACGCCATTTTGATTTTCCGGCCTAAATACGTGGTCGTAATGAATGAAGTTGGTGTCGCTGTTTAAATTTCCGTCGCCAGAGACCATGACTAGCCGGCTATTTGGTGTTTCGTCGTCGTTGTCGTCGTGGTGGTTAATTGCGACTATTCCGCTGAATTCGGGTGTTTCGGCGCTTTGGTCGAGGATTGTGGTGTTGTAGGCCGAGTCGTCGGTTGGTTTGTTTTCGTGTTCGTCTTCGTCGAGATCTGTTGTGTCCAGTTTGAGGAATAATTCCAAAATGGAGTCGAGTTTGACGAGGTGTTTTTCGTGGTGTCGGGAAAGTTTGCGCCGAACTTTCTTGGTGTATTCGTTTTCTGGAAATGGTATGGGTTTTAAATGTTTTCGTTTGTCAAAAATGCACTTTTGTTAGGCGCAAGAATTCATTTTTTTGGTGTAAAATTATTTTTTTTGGTGTAAAATTATTTTTTTTGGTATGAAATTATTTTGTTTAATGTAAAATTATTTATTTTTCGTATAAAATAATTTTTTTTGGTGTAAAATTATTTTTTTTGGTGTAAAATTATTATTTTTTTGGTGTAAAAATGACATTTTTTGGTGTAAAAATGACATTTTTTGGTGTAAAAATGACATTTTTTGGTGTAAAAATGTCATTGTTTGGTGTAAAATAGCATTCTTTTGTGCAAAAATGCATCATTTAATGCAAAATTTCATTTTTTTTATGCATCTTTGGTGCAATTAATTTTTTGGTGTATTTTTGGTTCAAAAATGCAAATCGATTCATTTGGTGCCAAATGCAAAAATCATAAAAAAAGAGTTATATTTTATACCTGTATTTGTCAACGACATGAAAACCACCGCCTTGTTAAGAAACAAATCCGCTCTTTGCACACTTTTAATCTTCACTTCCTTCAACACAAAATGGAATTCGGGCCACCAATCGGACCTACCCCTCCACAACTCTCCCAACTTCTTAAACTCCGCTCGAACAGGACTAAAAAAAAACATAAAAAACATAAACAAACAAACAAAGAAACCAACAATAATTTCCTTCACACACAATTGATACAAATTCAATATCCGATTTGCAAAAATATTCCACGCCGACGCGTCATTCTTCCACTGCGGATGATCGATCATATTAAAATACGACTCCAGCTCCAAACAGTTATTCGTCGACCTCAACAACGAAGGAAAATCGAAAATCCTTCTATCACATGGTTTCACCAGTTGCAATTTCTAAAAAAAAAAATTAAAATTAAATTAATGATACAATGAATATTTTTTTCGTCACCTTTAATGTGGTCACCAACAACGTCCTGAGATGTTTAAAATGTTTACGGACGAAATCGTAAAAGAAAATATACGCGTTTGGATTCAACGGGTTCGATTTGCAGTAATTATGCAACGTGACGATCGCTTTTTCTTTCCTATCGCAAAATTCCATCAACTAAATTAAAAATTATTAATAAAAAACAATTATTTTCGACTTTATCGATTTTTTATTTCGATTTCAAACCTCGAGATATTTCGAAACGAACATGTCCCAATTGCCGGGCTCCTGAAACAGCGCTTCGAACATCTCGATCGCGTTGTTTGCCAAACTTCCACGCTCGTGGATCTGTAAACGCGTTTGTCGTTCTTGCGAATCTAAAAAAAAAAAAATTAATCAAATCGATTTAATATGAGATTATGAATGAAATCGATTTAATATGAGATTATGAATGAAATCGATTTACAGATGTCGTCTTCGTCGTTTTGTCCGATTCCTTCTTCGCTGGTCACCCAATCGATGTATTTACACAGCGCTTTGTAAGCTTTGAGTATGGTAAACACATGTTTTTGTTTTTCGTTCAGTTTGGGAATGAAAATTTTCTTTAAAACGGTTTCGTCCTGTGAAAAAATGATTGAAATTATTAAAAATTACGATTTTGGAGTTTGGAAATGAGAAAAATGAGAAAAATTACTTCAATTATTTGTTTGGCGGTTACGAAATCGCCGTTTATTAGCAGCACCATTACGTTTTTCAAAATGGACGCCGGGTGGAAGACTTTGTCCATTCTGGCCATCGAACTGAAACAAGCAAAATTTAAAAAAATTTATAACTATTGAAAATTATGGGGGAAAAAATTACGTACTTTGAAAATTGATTTAATAATTCGTAATTCGATCTAGAATGATTGCAAAATACTTGAAATCCAGCCTGTAATTAAGCAGGAAAAGATCGTAAATGTTTAAGATGACGTATAATTTAGTTTTTCACCATTGCTATTATCTCGGAAGTGCGATCCGTTTCGTATGTTAACGCGTTTAATATTTTCGCGGCGGCTTTCCACCGATGACAAACGATGGTTTCCTTCAACATGGCAATTTGTCTTTGAGACCAAAGCGTTAACGGCCCTAAAATCAAACAAAAATAGTAAAAAATCATAAAAAACGTCAAAAAAAAGTAAAAAAATATATTAAAAACGTCAAAAAAAGTAAAAATATATATGAAAAAAGTCGAAAAATGTTTAAAAATAACAAAAAAAAGTCTAAAAATATTTTAAAAACTTCTAAAAATGTAAAAATATTTTAAAAACTTCTAAAAATGTAAAAATATTTTAAAAACTTCTAAAAATGTAAAAATATTTTAAGTACGTCTAAAAATATCAAGAAATGTCAAAAAAGTTTCAAAATATCAAAAAACGTCTGAAAATATCAAAAAACGTCTGAAAATATCAAAAAACGTCTGAAAATATCAAAAAACGTCTGAAAATATCAAAAAACGTCTGAAAATATCAAAAAACGTCTGAAAACATCAAAAAACGTCTGAAAATATCAAAAAACGTCTCAAAATATATTAAAAACGTCTAACAATATATTAAAGACGTTGGGTTAGGTTAGGTAAAGGCACGTTAGGTTAGGTTACGTTACGTTAGGTTAAGGGCACGTTAGGTTAGGGCACGTTAGGCTACAATTTTGTTCAAAAATGTCAAAAATTTTAGAAACTTTTAGAAATTTGACAAAAGTTTGTAGAAGTTTGGCAAAAATTTGTGGAAAAAAAGGCCAAAACTGGAGGAAAAGGCAAACTTTAGGGGAAAAAAAGGCAAAAATTGACAAAAATTTGGAGAAAAAAAAGGCAAATGTTGGGGAAACAAGGCAATATTTGAAAAAAATTGGACAAGTTTGACAAAAGAAATTGTAGAAATTTGACAAAAAAAAATTGACAAAATATTGACAAGATTTCGCGAGTTTGTTCAACATTTTATTGTTTGATATTTCATCATATTTCGCGTTTTGAATGAAAATGAAAATTTAGCACCAAACAGGGAGAATGATTTACCGCACGAGGACAAAATCAATTGAAACTCAGTTGAAAAATGGTAAAATTTCACAAAATTTTCAGTAAAAATTCGCAAAACTACAAAATTTTATTGAAAAAAACCCAGAACTTGAGAAAATTTTATTGAAAAATCCCAAAACTTGAGAAAATTTCATTGAAAAATCCCAAAACTGGAGAAAATTTTATTGAAAAATCCGAAAACATGAGAAAATTTTATTGAAATATCCCAAAACTTGAGAAACTTTTATTGAAAAATCCCAAAACTTGAGAAAATTTCATTGAAAAATCCGAAAACATGAGAAAATTTTATTGAAAAATCCGAAAACATGAGAAAATTTTATTGAAATATCCCAAAACTTGAGAAACTTTTATTGAAAAATCCCAAAACTTGAGAAAATTTCAGTAGCTGCATTCAAAAATAAAAATAACAATTTTAGTTTAAGTGTATTTTAAGTTTTAACATGGGTTTAAACAAGAAATGATGTCATTTTTGGTTTAAAATGGAAGTAAAACACAAAATATTTTAGTTTTTGAATGCAGCTAGCAAAAAAAAATGATAAAACACTTCAAATTTCCAACAAATCTCATAAAATTCCCCAACGTCCCCAATGAATTGGCTCAAACACAATAAATAAATAAATAAACACAATAAATACAATAAAAAATACAATAAATACTTTATTATGTGCTCATTTATCCGGACTAAAAACAACATCAAACAACACATTTCAATTCTAGTAGTGAACCGCCGAGTCGAGTGTGATCACGCTCAACAATCACAATTCACAACAATTCGCGATTCAAAATGGCTCCTAACCATAACTCACTCGCTCGAGCTCCTCGATCAGTCCTCACCCGACCCAGTCTCATTATGAAATGGCATAATCCTGTGCAAGCCACTCGCCCTTATATCACCTAGACTATATATAGTAGTAGTACAGATACATAAAGACCTATACTTATAGTATAATAATATAATGTTTTGTACATAAGTAAATATTTCTAGGCTTAAGTTTAACATGCAATTGCATGTTAATCTGGGAACAAGTAGAGAATGTGACGTTTTCAATACTGCTCCAAGATCATTACATCATCAGATCAGCTTTTAAAAAGTCCCTACAATGGATACCCTCAAACCCTCACTTGTCAGACATCAAATTGAAC
Organism: Strigamia acuminata; assembly: GCA_949358305.1. Lineage (NCBI taxonomy): Eukaryota > Metazoa > Arthropoda > Chilopoda > Geophilomorpha > Linotaeniidae > Strigamia > Strigamia acuminata. The sequence continues at coordinate 7,843,408 of OX442314.1, forward strand.
AAATGCAACGAGCGGAACCATCAAGAAAATCCACATCGCCAAAGCCGAAGTTAGGAGACGATTTAGTTCTCGAATTGGAATGAACAACTAATTAATCAGTATCCCTTCATTTATTATTTTCTAATTAATTTCAATTTTTGACTGCTTTTATGATCAAACTGCCAATCGGACGAATGAATCGTGTGCAAAACAAATCAGCGGATTCCATGATTCCAGTTCTCTCTATTATTATTATATCGTTTAATCGTTCTGACAAATGTATATATATATATAAGATTTTATCAAGTTGTATCGTTTTCTTCCTTGCAAAAATCGTGCCTGCGTAATTCAAGTGTCTTCCAAACGTTGAATTTGTAATTTCTAGAATTTGATAAAACTCCGAGGAAATTTAATAACTTTTGTATTTTTTAATTTTTATTTCCATAATTACAATCACATTTTACACCAAAACGTCGTTTTAATAGTCAAACATGTCGTTTTGCGAGTTGACGACGAATTCGTCGACGGTGGGTTCCGTCTTAAGCTTTTCGACGCCGAAATTGCTTTGCCACGAACATATCGAGGCCAGGAAACTTTCGTCTTCTTGCGTGAGGTTTTTCTTCATGTCGCCATTTTTCCTTTTTTTATTTTCCTTACCGTTCGTTTCTTTCTCTTTTTCGCGTCGCCGCTTCAATTTGCATTGCGTCGAATCGTCTTCGTCTTCGTTTCGTTTCTTTTCCTTCCGTTTCGCCCTCTTGTTCATCACCGCATTATCATCCTCGACAAAATTTTCCTCGTTTCCGTCTCGTTTTTTCCGTTTCCTGTGCTTCTCGTGGTCGGAACCGTCCGTTTCGTTCCCGTTTCCGTGTTTCCGTTTCCCCTTTTTACCTTTTGCCACCTCCTTTTCCTCCTGGCGACGTTTCTTCGCCTTTCTTCCACTTTTTTCGACCACGGGGCTCTTGAGAACCTCCAAACAATCGTCCACCGACGACCGCAAATTCGCAAACACGTCGTCCTCCTCGCTCGACGCGAACGTCACGTCCATCTGGGGTACGGAATACCCGTCACCGTTCGTACAGACGCTCAAATCGTGGCAAACTTGGACCAATTCGAGCGGGTCGTGGAACAAAGTGACTTCGCAGCCCGACAGCCGCTGGCCGGGCTCGAATTGCTCGCAGTAGACGCCATTTTGATTTTCCGGCCTAAATACGTGGTCGTAATGAATGAAGTTGGTGTCGCTGTTTAAATTTCCGTCGCCAGAGACCATGACTAGCCGGCTATTTGGTGTTTCGTCGTCGTTGTCGTCGTGGTGGTTAATTGCGATTATTCCGCTGAATTCGGGTGTTTCGGCGCTTTGGTCGAGGATTGTGGTGTTGTAGGCCGAGTCGTCGGTTGGTTTGTTTTCGTGTTCGTCTTCGTCGAGATCTGCTGTGTCCAGTTTGAGGAATAATTCCAAAATGGAGTCGAGTTTGACGAGGTGTTTTTCGTGGTGTCGGGAAAGTTTGCGCCGAACTTTCTTGGTGTATTCGTTTTCTGGAAATGGTATGGGTTTTAAATGTTTTCGTTTGTCAAAAATGCACTTTTGTTAGGCGCAAGAATTCATTTTTTTGGTGTAAAATTATTTTTTTTGGTGTAAAATTATTTTTTTTGGTATGAAATTATTTTGTTTAATGTAAAATTATTTATTTTTCGTATAAAATAATTTTTTTTGGTGTAAAATTATTTTTTTTGGTGTAAAATTATTATTTTTTTGGTGTAAAAATGACATTTTTTGGTGTAAAAATGACATTTTTTGGTGTAAAAATGACATTTTTTGGTGTAAAAATGTCATTGTTTGGTGTAAAATAGCATTCTTTTGTGCAAAAATGCATCATTTAATGCAAAATTTCATTTTTTTTATGCATCTTTGGTGCAATTAATTTTTTGGTGTATTTTTGGTTCAAAAATGCAAATCGATTCATTTGGTGCCAAATGCAAAAATCATAAAAAAAGAGTTATATTTTATACCTGTATTTGTCAACGACATGAAAACCACCGCCTTGTTAAGAAACAAATCCGCTCTTTGCACACTTTTAATCTTCACTTCCTTCAACACAAAATGGAATTCGGGCCACCAATCGGACCTACCCCTCCACAACTCTCCCAACTTCTTAAACTCCGCTCGAACAGGACTAAAAAAAAACATAAAAAACATAAACAAACAAACAAAGAAACCAACAATAATTTCCTTCACACACAATTGATACAAATTCAATATCCGATTTGCAAAAATATTCCACGCCGACGCGTCATTCTTCCACTGCGGATGATCGATCATATTAAAATACGACTCCAGCTCCAAACAGTTATTCGTCGACCTCAACAACGAAGGAAAATCGAAAATCCTTCTATCACATGGTTTCACCAGTTGCAATTTCTAAAAAAAAAAATTAAAATTAAATTAATGATACAATGAATATTTTTTTCGTCACCTTTAATGTGGTCACCAACAACGTCCTGAGATGTTTAAAATGTTTACGGACGAAATCGTAAAAGAAAATATACGCGTTTGGATTCAACGGGTTCGATTTGCAGTAATTATGCAACGTGACGATCGCTTTTTCTTTCCTATCGCAAAATTCCATCAACTAAATTAAAAATTATTAATAAAAAACAATTATTTTCGACTTTATCGATTTTTTATTTCGATTTCAAACCTCGAGATATTTCGAAACGAACATGTCCCAATTGCCGGGCTCCTGAAACAGCGCTTCGAACATCTCGATCGCGTTGTTTGCCAAACTTCCACGCTCGTGGATCTGTAAACGCGTTTGTCGTTCTTGCGAATCTAAAAAAAAAAAAATTAATCAAATCGATTTAATATGAGATTATGAATGAAATCGATTTAATATGAGATTATGAATGAAATCGATTTACAGATGTCGTCTTCGTCGTTTTGTCCGATTCCTTCTTCGCTGGTCACCCAATCGATGTATTTACACAGCGCTTTGTAAGCTTTGAGTATGGTAAACACATGTTTTTGTTTTTCGTTCAGTTTGGGAATGAAAATTTTCTTTAAAACGGTTTCGTCCTGTGAAAAAATGATTGAAATTATTAAAAATTACGATTTTGGAGTTTGGAAATGAGAAAAATGAGAAAAATTACTTCAATTATTTGTTTGGCGGTTACGAAATCGCCGTTTATTAGCGGAAGACTTTGTCCATTCTGGCCATCGAACTGAAACAAGCAAAATTTAAAAAAATTTATAACTATTGAAAATTATGGGGGAAAAAATTACGTACTTTGAAAATTGATTTAATAATTCGTAATTCGATCTAGAATGATTGCAAAATACTTGAAATCCAGCCTGTAATTAAGCAGGAAAAGATCGTAAATGTTTAAGATGACGTATAATTTAGTTTTTCACCATTGCTATTATCTCGGAAGTGCGATCCGTTTCGTATGTTAACGCGTTTAATATTTTCGCGGCGGCTTTCCACCGATGACAAACGATGGTTTCCTTCAACATGGCAATTTGTCTTTGAGACCAAAGCGTTAACGGCCCTAAAATCAAACAAAAATAGTAAAAAATCATAAAAAACGTCAAAAAAAAGTAAAAAAATATATTAAAAACGTCAAAAAAAGTAAAAATATATATGAAAAAAGTCGAAAAATGTTTAAAAATAACAAAAAAAAGTCTAAAAATATTTTAAAAACTTCTAAAAATGTAAAAATATTTTAAAAACTTCTAAAAATGTAAAAATATTTTAAAAACTTCTAAAAATGTAAAAATATTTTAAGTACGTCTAAAAATATCAAGAAATGTCAAAAAAGTTTCAAAATATCAAAAAACGTCTGAAAATATCAAAAAACGTCTGAAAATATCAAAAAACGTCTGAAAATATCAAAAAACGTCTGAAAACATCAAAAAACGTCTGAAAATATCAAAAAACGTCTCAAAATATATTAAAAACGTCTAACAATATATTAAAGACGTTGGGTTAGGTTAGGTAAAGGCACGTTAGGTTAGGTTACGTTACGTTAGGTTAAGGGCACGTTAGGTTAGGGCACGTTAGGCTACAATTTTGTTCAAAAATGTCAAAAATTTTAGAAACTTTTAGAAATTTGACAAAAGTTTGTAGAAGTTTGGCAAAAATTTGTGGAAAAAAAGGCCAAAACTGGAGGAAAAGGCAAACTTTAGGGGAAAAAAAGGCAAAAATTGACAAAAATTTGGAGAAAAAAAAGGCAAATGTTGGGGAAACAAGGCAATATTTGAAAAAAATTGGACAAGTTTGACAAAAGAAATTGTAGAAATTTGACAAAAAAAAATTGACAAAATATTGACAAGATTTCGCGAGTTTGTTCAACATTTTATTGTTTGATATTTCATCATATTTCGCGTTTTGAATGAAAATGAAAATTTAGCACCAAACAGGGAGAATGATTTACCGCACGAGGACAAAATCAATTGAAACTCAGTTGAAAAATGGTAAAATTTCACAAAATTTTCAGTAAAAATTCGCAAAACTACAAAATTTTATTGAAAAAAACCCAGAACTTGAGAAAATTTTATTGAAAAATCCCAAAACTTGAGAAAATTTCATTGAAAAATCCCAAAACTGGAGAAAATTTTATTGAAAAATCCGAAAACATGAGAAAATTTTATTGAAATATCCCAAAACTTGAGAAACTTTTATTGAAAAATCCCAAAACTTGAGAAAATTTCATTGAAAAATCCGAAAACATGAGAAAATTTTATTGAAAAATCCGAAAACATGAGAAAATTTTATTGAAATATCCCAAAACTTGAGAAACTTTTATTGAAAAATCCCAAAACTTGAGAAAATTTCAGTAGCTGCATTCAAAAATAAAAATAACAATTTTAGTTTAAGTGTATTTTAAGTTTTAACATGGGTTTAAACAAGAAATGATGTCATTTTTGGTTTAAAATGGAAGTAAAACACAAAATATTTTAGTTTTTGAATGCAGCTAGCAAAAAAAAATGATAAAACACTTCAAATTTCCAACAAATCTCATAAAATTCCCCAACGTCCCCAATGAATTGGCTCAAACACAATAAATAAATAAATAAACACAATAAATACAATAAAAAATACAATAAATACTTTATTATGTGCTCATTTATCCGGACTAAAAACAACATCAAACAACACATTTCAATTCTAGTAGTGAACCGCCGAGTCGAGTGTGATCACGCTCAACAATCACAATTCACAACAATTCGCGATTCAAAATGGCTCCTAACCATAACTCACTCGCTCGAGCTCCTCGATCAGTCCTCACCCGACCCAGTCTCATTATGAAATGGCATAATCCTGTGCAAGCCACTCGCCCTTATATCACCTAGACTATATATAGTAGTAGTACAGATACATAAAGACCTATACTTATAGTATAATAATATAATGTTTTGTACATAAGTAAATATTTCTAGGCTTAAGTTTAACATGCAATTGCATGTTAATCTGGGAACAAGTAGAGAATGTGACGTTTTCAATACTGCTCCAAGATCATTACATCATCAGATCAGCTTTTAAAAAGTCCCTACAATGGATACCCTCAAACCCTCACTTGTCAGACATCAAATTGAACAAATGCAACGAGCGGAACCATCAAGAAAATCCACATCGCCAAAGCCGAAGTTAGGAGACGATTTAGTTCTCGAATTGGAATGAACAACTAATTAATCAGTATCCCTTCATTTATTATTTTCTAATTAATTTCAATTTTTGACTGCTTTTATGATCAAACTGCCAATCGGACGAATGAATCGTGTGCAAAACAAATCAGCGGATTCCATGATTCCAGTTCTCTCTATTATTATTATATCGTTTAATCGTTCTGACAAATGTATATATATATATAAGATTTTATCAAGTTGTATCGTTTTCTTCCTTGCAAAAATCGTGCCTGCGTAATTCAAGTGTCTTCCAAACGTTGAATTTGTAATTTCTAGAATTTGATAAAACTCCGAGGAAATTTAATAACTTTTGTATTTTTTAATTTTTATTTCCATAATTACAATCACATTTTACACCAAAACGTCGTTTTAATAGTCAAACATGTCGTTTTGCGAGTTGACGACGAATTCGTCGACGGTGGGTTCCGTCTTAAGCTTTTCGACGCCGAAATTGCTTTGCCACGAACATATCGAGGCCAGGAAACTTTCGTCTTCTTGCGTGAGGTTTTTCTTCATGTCGCCATTTTTCCTTTTTTTATTTTCCTTACCGTTCGTTTCTTTCTCTTTTTCGCGTCGCCGCTTCAATTTGCATTGCGTCGAATCGTCTTCGTCTTCGTCTTCGTTTCGTTTCTTTTCCTTCCGTTTCGCCCTCTTGTTCATCACCGCATTATCATCCTCGACAAAATTTTCCTCGTTTCCGTCTCGTTTTTTCCGTTTCCTGTGCTTCTCGTGGTCGGAACCGTCCGTTTCGTTCCCGTTTCCGTGTTTCCGTTTCCCCTTTTTACCTTTTGCCACCTCCTTTTCCTCCTGGCGACGTTTCTTCGCCTTTCTTCCACTTTTTTCGACCACGGGGCTCTTGAGAACCTCCAAACAATCGTCCACCGACGACCGCAAATTCGCAAACACGTCGTCCTCCTCGCTCGACGCGAACGTCACGTCCATCTGGGGTACGGAATACCCGTCACCGTTCGTACAGACGCTCAAATCGTGGCAAACTTGGACCAATTCGAGCGGGTCGTGAAACAAAGTGACTTCGCAGCCCGACAGCCGCTGGCCGGGCTCGAATTGCTCGCAGTAGACGCCATTTTGATTTTCCGGCCTAAATACGTGGTCGTAATGAATGAAGTTGGTGTCGCTGTTTAAATTTCCGTCGCCAGAGACCATGACTAGCCGGCTATTTGGTGTTTCGTCGTCGTTGTCGTCGTGGTGGTTAATTGCGACTATTCCGCTGAATTCGGGTGTTTCGGCGCTTTGGTCGAGGATTGTGGTGTTGTAGGCCGAGTCGTCGGTTGGTTTGTTTTCGTGTTCGTCTTCGTCGAGATCTGCTGTGTCCAGTTTGAGGAATAATTCCAAAATGGAGTCGAGTTTGACGAGGTGTTTTTCGTGGTGTCGGGAAAGTTTGCGCCGAACTTTCTTGGTGTATTCGTTTTCTGGAAATGGTATGGGTTTTAAATGTTTTCGTTTGTCAAAAATGCACTTTTGTTAGGCGCAAGAATTCATTTTTTTGGTGTAAAATTATTTTTTTTGGTGTAAAATTATTTTTTTTGGTATGAAATTATTTTGTTTAATGTAAAATTATTTATTTTTCGTATAAAATAATTTTTTTTGGTGTAAAATTATTTTTTTTGGTGTAAAATTATTATTTTTTTGGTGTAAAAATGACATTTTTTGGTGTAAAAATGACATTTTTTGGTGTAAAAATGACATTTTTTGGTGTAAAAATGTCATTGTTTGGTGTAAAATAGCATTCTTTTGTGCAAAAATGCATCATTTAATGCAAAATTTCATTTTTTTTATGCATCTTTGGTGCAATTAATTTTTTGGTGTATTTTTGGTTCAAAAATGCAAATCGATTCATTTGGTGCCAAATGCAAAAATCATAAAAAAAGAGTTATATTTTATACCTGTATTTGTCAACGACATGAAAACCACCGCCTTGTTAAGAAACAAATCCGCTCTTTGCACACTTTTAATCTTCACTTCCTTCAACACAAAATGGAATTCGGGCCACCAATCGGACCTACCCCTCCACAACTCTCCCAACTTCTTAAACTCCGCTCGAACAGGACTAAAAAAAAACATAAAAAACATAAACAAACAAACAAAGAAACCAACAATAATTTCCTTCACACACAATTGATACAAATTCAATATCCGATTTGCAAAAATATTCCACGCCGACGCGTCATTCCTCCACTGCGGATGATCGATCATATTAAAATACGACTCCAGCTCCAAACAGTTATTCGTCGACCTCAACAACGAAGGAAAATCGAAAATCCTTCTATCACATGGTTTCACCAGTTGCAATTTCTAAAAAAAAAAATTAAAATTAAATTAATGATACAATGAATATTTTTTTCGTCACCTTTAATGTGGTCACCAACAACGTCCTGAGATGTTTAAAATGTTTACGGACGAAATCGTAAAAGAAAATATACGCGTTTGGATTCAACGGGTTCGATTTGCAGTAATTATGCAACGTGACGATCGCTTTTTCTTTCCTATCGCAAAATTCCATCAACTAAATTAAAAATTATTAATAAAAAACAATTATTTTCGACTTTATCGATTTTTTATTTCGATTTCAAACCTCGAGATATTTCGAAACGAACATGTCCCAATTGCCGGGCTCCTGAAACAGCGCTTCGAACATCTCGATCGCGTTGTTTGCCAAACTTCCACGCTCGTGGATCTGTAAACGCGTTTGTCGTTCTTGCGAATCTAAAAAAAAAAAAATTAATCAAATCGATTTAATATGAGATTATGAATGAAATCGATTTAATATGAGATTATGAATGAAATCGATTTACAGATGTCGTCTTCGTCGTTTTGTCCGATTCCTTCTTCGCTGGTCACCCAATCGATGTATTTACACAGCGCTTTGTAAGCTTTGAGTATGGTAAACACATGTTTTTGTTTTTCGTTCAGTTTGGGAATGAAAATTTTCTTTAAAACGGTTTCGTCCTGTGAAAAAATGATTGAAATTATTAAAAATTACGATTTTGGAGTTTGGAAATGAGAAAAATGAGAAAAATTACTTCAATTATTTGTTTGGCGGTTACGAAATCGCCGTTTATTAGCAGCACCATTACGTTTTTCAAAATGGACGCCGGGTGGAAGACTTTGTCCATTCTGGCCATCGAACTGAAACAAGCAAAATTTAAAAAAATTTATAACTATTGAAAATTATGGGGGAAAAAATTACGTACTTTGAAAATTGATTTAATAATTCGTAATTCGATCTAGAATGATTGCAAAATACTTGAAATCCAGCCTGTAATTAAGCAGGAAAAGATCGTAAATGTTTAAGATGACGTATAATTTAGTTTTTCACCATTGCTATTATCTCGGAAGTGCGATCCGTTTCGTATGTTAACGCGTTTAATATTTTCGCGGCGGCTTTCCACCGATGACAAACGATGGTTTCCTTCAACATGGCAATTTGTCTTTGAGACCAAAGCGTTAACGGCCCTAAAATCAAACAAAAATAGTAAAAAATCATAAAAAACGTCAAAAAAAAGTAAAAAAATATATTAAAAACGTCAAAAAAAGTAAAAATATATATGAAAAAAGTCGAAAAATGTTTAAAAATAACAAAAAAAAGTCTAAAAATATTTTAAAAACTTCTAAAAATGTAAAAATATTTTAAAAACTTCTAAAAATGTAAAAATATTTTAAAAACTTCTAAAAATGTAAAAATATTTTAAGTACGTCTAAAAATATCAAGAAATGTCAAAAAAGTTTCAAAATATCAAAAAACGTCTGAAAATATCAAAAAACGTCTGAAAATATCAAAAAACGTCTGAAAATATCAAAAAACGTCTGAAAACATCAAAAAACGTCTGAAAATATCAAAAAACGTCTCAAAATATATTAAAAACGTCTAACAATATATTAAAGACGTTGGGTTAGGTTAGGTAAAGGCACGTTAGGTTAGGTTACGTTACGTTAGGTTAAGGGCACGTTAGGTTAGGGCACGTTAGGCTACAATTTTGTTCAAAAATGTCAAAAATTTTAGAAACTTTTAGAAATTTGACAAAAGTTTGTAGAAGTTTGGCAAAAATTTGTGGAAAAAAAGGCCAAAACTGGAGGAAAAGGCAAACTTTAGGGGAAAAAAAGGCAAAAATTGACAAAAATTTGGAGAAAAAAAAGGCAAATGTTGGGGAAACAAGGCAATATTTGAAAAAAATTGGACAAGTTTGACAAAAGAAATTGTAGAAATTTGACAAAAAAAAATTGACAAAATATTGACAAGATTTCGCGAGTTTGTTCAACATTTTATTGTTTGATATTTCATCATATTTCGCGTTTTGAATGAAAATGAAAATTTAGCACCAAACAGGGAGAATGATTTACCGCACGAGGACAAAATCAATTGAAACTCAGTTGAAAAATGGTAAAATTTCACAAAATTTTCAGTAAAAATTCGCAAAACTACAAAATTTTATTGAAAAAAACCCAGAACTTGAGAAAATTTTATTGAAAAATCCCAAAACTTGAGAAAATTTCATTGAAAAATCCCAAAACTGGAGAAAATTTTATTGAAAAATCCGAAAACATGAGAAAATTTTATTGAAATATCCCAAAACTTGAGAAACTTTTATTGAAAAATCCCAAAACTTGAGAAAATTTCATTGAAAAATCCGAAAACATGAGAAAATTTTATTGAAAAATCCGAAAACATGAGAAAATTTTATTGAAATATCCCAAAACTTGAGAAACTTTTATTGAAAAATCCCAAAACTTGAGAAAATTTCAGTAGCTGCATTCAAAAATAAAAATAACAATTTTAGTTTAAGTGTATTTTAAGTTTTAACATGGGTTTAAACAAGAAATGATGTCATTTTTGGTTTAAAATGGAAGTAAAACACAAAATATTTTAGTTTTTGAATGCAGCTAGCAAAAAAAAATGATAAAACACTTCAAATTTCCAACAAATCTCATAAAATTCCCCAACGTCCCCAATGAATTGGCTCAAACACAATAAATAAATAAATAAACACAATAAATACAATAAAAAATACAATAAATACTTTATTATGTGCTCATTTATCCGGACTAAAAACAACATCAAACAACACATTTCAATTCTAGTAGTGAACCGCCGAGTCGAGTGTGATCACGCTCAACAATCACAATTCACAACAATTCGCGATTCAAAATGGCTCCTAACCATAACTCACTCGCTCGAGCTCCTCGATCAGTCCTCACCCGACCCAGTCTCATTATGAAATGGCATAATCCTGTGCAAGCCACTCGCCCTTATATCACCTAGACTATATATAGTAGTAGTACAGATACATAAAGACCTATACTTATAGTATAATAATATAATGTTTTGTACATAAGTAAATATTTCTAGGCTTAAGTTTAACATGCAATTGCATGTTAATCTGGGAACAAGTAGAGAATGTGACGTTTTCAATACTGCTCCAAGATCATTACATCATCAGATCAGCTTTTAAAAAGTCCCTACAATGGATACCCTCAAACCCTCACTTGTCAGACATCAAATTGAACAAATGCAACGAGCGGAACCATCAAGAAAATCCACATCGCCAAAGCCGAAGTTAGGAGACGATTTAGTTCTCGAATTGGAATGAACAACTAATTAATCAGTATCCCTTCATTTATTATTTTCTAATTAATTTCAATTTTTGAGTGCTTTATCAAACTGCCAATCGGACGAATCGTGTGCAAAACAAATCAGCGAATTCCATGATTCCAGTTCTCTATTATATCGTTTAATCGTTCTGACAAATGTGTATATATATATATATAAGATTTATCAAGTTGTATCGTTTTCTTCCTTGCAAAAATCGTGCCTGCGTAATTCAAAGTGTCTTCCAAACGTTTTATTTCTCTGTAGTTTCTAGAATTTGATAAAAATCAAAGAAAATTTATAAATCGAAAAATAATTTTCGTTTTTTAATTTTTATTTCCATAATTACAATCACATTTACACCAAAACGTCGTTTTAAAGTCAAACATGTCGTTTTACGACTATTCCGCTGAATTCGGGTGTTTCGACGCTTTGGTCGAGGATTGTGGTGTTGTAGGCCGAGTCGTCGGTTGGTTTGTTTTCGTGTTCGTCTTCGTCGAGATCTGATGTGTCCAGTTTGAGGAATAATTCCAAAATGGAGTCGAGTTTGACGAGGTGTTTTTCGTGGTGTCGGGAAAGTTTGCGCCGAATTTTCTTGGTGTACCGGTATTCGTTTTCTGGAAATAGTATGGTTTTTAAATGTTTTCGTTTGTGCAAAAATGAAATTTTTTGTGCAAAAATGAAATTTTTTGTGCAAAAATGAAATTTTTTGTGCAAAAATGAAATTTTTTGTGCAAAAATGAAATTTTTTGTGCAAAAATGAAATTTTTTGTGCAAAAATGAAATTTTTTGTGCAAAAATAAAATTTTTTGTGCAAAAATGAAATTTTTTTGTGCAAAAATGAAATTTTTTGTGCAAAAGTAGGGGGTTTGTGGCAGTCCTGGACCAGGTGGTTGGTGGTCAGGTGGGGTGGGGGTAGCGAGGGGTAAGTGGGGGAGGAGATAAGGGGAGGGGGAGATAAGGGGTGGGGGAGATAAGGGGAGGGGGAGATAAGAGGAGGGATATGTGGGGGATGACTAATTGCTTCAATCAATCAGTCTTATCATTCGATCAACATGTCCTAGGCTATTATTTGTTATTGTTGTTTTTCTTTACTTAAGTACCTTGTTATTGTTTTTCCCATCTTTGTCTCTGCTTTGAAATAAAGTACCTTGTTGTTATTTTTCTCAATTTATCTCCAATCTTCAAAGGACCCGAAGACTACTTTTAACCAAAGGAGGGATATTATTGGCTAGACTTCTTAACCAATGGGAAACTAGTATTGTATATATACTTGCAATGTCCTACACACTTCTCTTCTCTTCTTGCAAGTGCTTGGTACTGTTTGAATCATGGAATTTAACCACATCCACTCTGAATTTGAAGAGTTGCTTATGGAAGTTGAAGAATCTCTCTTTCCTCAAGTAAACACGCCCAATCCTCTACCGGATGTTGATGAAGAAAATGGTTACAATGATTCTCCATGTTGGATTTATAATCATTCTTCCATTTACCCACTCTCACCACCTACCATCATCAACCAGTCTCAACATGTGCCATCTCCAACCATCATCAACCAGTCTCAACTTGTGTCATCTCCAACCTGCGTCATCCAATCTCAACCTGTGTCATCTCAATCATGCAATCCATTGTTATCATGTGAGTCTCCCTACCACTACCAATCAAATTTGCACAAAGCAGGAACAAGCAACATCATCAATCCCCCATCTCCTATGACACTAGTGCAACAAATTGGAGGTGGACAGAAAGTACATTCGTGTGAGTACTGTCATCGACATAAGAGTCAAAGAAGGCGACAAGGTACAAACAACATACTAATTTTCTTTCAAAATTTCTAAAATTCTTTTTCGCAGGTTGAAAAAGGCGCACCGATGGTCGTCCTCAGCGCCATGAAAATGGAAATGGTGGTCCAAGCGCCCATGAGTGGAACCATCAAGAAAATCCACATCGCCAAAGACATGAAACTCGAAGGAGATGATTTAGTTCTCGAATTGGAATGAACAACCAACTAATCATATCCCTTCATTTATTTTCTAATTAATTTCAATTTTTGACTGCTTTTATGATCAAACTGCCAATCGGACGAATGAATCGTGTGCAAAACAAATCAGCGGATTCCATGATTCCAGTTCTCTCTATTATTATTATATCGTTTAATCGTTCTGACAAATGTATATGTATATATAAGATTTTATCAAGTTGTATCGTTTTCTTCCTTGCAAAAATCGTGCCTGCGTAATTCAAGTGTCTTCCAAACGTTGAATTTGTAATTTCTAGAATTTGATAAAACTCCGAGGAAATTTAATAACTTTTGTATTTTTTAATTTTTATTTCCATAATTACAATCACATTTTACACCAAAACGTCGTTTTAATAGTCAAACATGTCGTTTTGCGAGTTGACGACGAATTCGTCGACGGTGGGTTCCGTCTTAAGCTTTTCGACGCCGAAATTGCTTTGCCACGAACATATCGAGGCCAGGAAACTTTCGTCTTCTTGCGTGAGGTTTTTCTTCATGTCGCCATTTTTCCTTTTTTTATTTTCCTTACCGTTCGTTTCTTTCTCTTTTTCGCGTCGCCGCTTCAATTTGCATTGCGTCGAATCGTCTTCGTCTTCGTCTTCGTTTCGTTTCTTTTCCTTCCGTTTCGCCCTCTTGTTCATCACCGCATTATCATCCTCGACAAAATTTTCCTCGTTTCCGTCTCGTTTTTTCCGTTTCCTGTGCTTCTCGTGGTCGGAACCGTCCGTTTCGTTCCCGTTTCCGTGTTTCCGTTTCCCCTTTTTACCTTTTGCCACCTCCTTTTCCTCCTGGCGACGTTTCTTCGCCTTTCTTCCACTTTTTTCGACCACGGGGCTCTTGAGAACCTCCAAACAATCGTCCACCGACGACCGCAAATTCGCAAACACGTCGTCCTCCTCGCTCGACGCGAACGTCACGTCCATCTGGGGTACGGAATACCCGTCACCGTTCGTACAGACGCTCAAATCGTGGCAAACTTGGACCAATTCGAGCGGGTCGTGAAACAAAGTGACTTCGCAGCCCGACAGCCGCTGGCCGGGCTCGAATTGCTCGCAGTAGACGCCATTTTGATTTTCCGGCCTAAATACGTGGTCGTAATGAATGAAGTTGGTGTCGCTGTTTAAATTTCCGTCGCCAGAGACCATGACTAGCCGGCTATTTGGTGTTTCGTCGTCGTTGTCGTCGTGGTGGTTAATTGCGACTATTCCGCTGAATTCGGGTGTTTCGGCGCTTTGGTCGAGGATTGTGGTGTTGTAGGCCGAGTCGTCGGTTGGTTTGTTTTCGTGTTCGTCTTCGTCGAGATCTGTTGTGTCCAGTTTGAGGAATAATTCCAAAATGGAGTCGAGTTTGACGAGGTGTTTTTCGTGGTGTCGGGAAAGTTTGCGCCGAACTTTCTTGGTGTATTCGTTTTCTGGAAATGGTATGGGTTTTAAATGTTTTCGTTTGTCAAAAATGCACTTTTGTTAGGCGCAAGAATTCATTTTTTTGGTGTAAAATTATTTTTTTTGGTGTAAAATTATTTTTTTTGGTATGAAATTATTTTGTTTAATGTAAAATTATTTATTTTTCGTATAAAATAATTTTTTTTGGTGTAAAATTATTTTTTTTGGTGTAAAATTATTATTTTTTTGGTGTAAAAATGACATTTTTTGGTGTAAAAATGACATTTTTTGGTGTAAAAATGACATTTTTTGGTGTAAAAATGTCATTGTTTGGTGTAAAATAGCATTCTTTTGTGCAAAAATGCATCATTTAATGCAAAATTTCATTTTTTTTATGCATCTTTGGTGCAATTAATTTTTTGGTGTATTTTTGGTTCAAAAATGCAAATCGATTCATTTGGTGCCAAATGCAAAAATCATAAAAAAAGAGTTATATTTTATACCTGTATTTGTCAACGACATGAAAACCACCGCCTTGTTAAGAAACAAATCCGCTCTTTGCACACTTTTAATCTTCACTTCCTTCAACACAAAATGGAATTCGGGCCACCAATCGGACCTACCCCTCCACAACTCTCCCAACTTCTTAAACTCCGCTCGAACAGGACTAAAAAAAAACATAAAAAACATAAACAAACAAACAAAGAAACCAACAATAATTTCCTTCACACACAATTGATACAAATTCAATATCCGATTTGCAAAAATATTCCACGCCGACGCGTCATTCTTCCACTGCGGATGATCGATCATATTAAAATACGACTCCAGCTCCAAACAGTTATCCGTCGACTTCAACAACGAAGGAAAATCGAAAATCCTTCTATCACATGGTTTCACCAGTTGCAATTTCTAAAAAAAAAAATTAAAATTAAATTAATGATACAATGAATATTTTTTTCGTCACCTTTAATGTGGTCACCAACAACGTCCTGAGATGTTTAAAATGTTTACGGACGAAATCGTAAAAGAAAATATACGCGTTTGGATTCAACGGGTTCGATTTGCAGTAATTATGCAACGTGACGATCGCTTTTTCTTTCCTATCGCAAAATTCCATCAACTAAATTAAAAATTATTAATAAAAAACAATTATTTTCGACTTTATCGATTTTTTATTTCGATTTCAAACCTCGAGATATTTCGAAACGAACATGTCCCAATTGCCGGGCTCCTGAAACAGCGCTTCGAACATCTCGATCGCGTTGTTTGCCAAACTTCCACGCTCGTGGATCTGTAAACGCGTTTGTCGTTCTTGCGAATCTAAAAAAAAAAAAATTAATCAAATCGATTTAATATGAGATTATGAATGAAATCGATTTAATATGAGATTATGAATGAAATCGATTTACAGATGTCGTCTTCGTCGTTTTGTCCGATTCCTTCTTCGCTGGTCACCCAATCGATGTATTTACACAGCGCTTTGTAAGCTTTGAGTATGGTAAACACATGTTTTTGTTTTTCGTTCAGTTTGGGAATGAAAATTTTCTTTAAAACGGTTTCGTCCTGTGAAAAAATGATTGAAATTATTAAAAATTACGATTTTGGAGTTTGGAAATGAGAAAAATGAGAAAAATTACTTCAATTATTTGTTTGGCGGTTACGAAATCGCCGTTTATTAGCAGCACCATTACGTTTTTCAAAATGGACGCCGGGTGGAAGACTTTGTCCATTCTGGCCATCGAACTGAAACAAGCAAAATTTAAAAAAATTTATAACTATTGAAAATTATGGGGGAAAAAATTACGTACTTTGAAAATTGATTTAATAATTCGTAATTCGATCTAGAATGATTGCAAAATACTTGAAATCCAGCCTGTAATTAAGCAGGAAAAGATCGTAAATGTTTAAGATGACGTATAATTTAGTTTTTCACCATTGCTATTATCTCGGAAGTGCGATCCGTTTCGTATGTTAACGCGTTTAATATTTTCGCGGCGGCTTTCCACCGATGACAAACGATGGTTTCCTTCAACATGGCAATTTGTCTTTGAGACCAAAGCGTTAACGGCCCTAAAATCAAACAAAAATAGTAAAAAATCATAAAAAACGTCAAAAAAAAGTAAAAAAATATATTAAAAACGTCAAAAAAAGTAAAAATATATATGAAAAAAGTCGAAAAATGTTTAAAAATAACAAAAAAAAGTCTAAAAATATTTTAAAAACTTCTAAAAATGTAAAAATATTTTAAAAACTTCTAAAAATGTAAAAATATTTTAAAAACTTCTAAAAATGTAAAAATATTTTAAGTACGTCTAAAAATATCAAGAAATGTCAAAAAAGTTTCAAAATATCAAAAAACGTCTGAAAATATCAAAAAACGTCTGAAAATATCAAAAAACGTCTGAAAATATCAAAAAACGTCTGAAAACATCAAAAAACGTCTGAAAATATCAAAAAACGTCTCAAAATATATTAAAAACGTCTAACAATATATTAAAGACGTTGGGTTAGGTTAGGTAAAGGCACGTTAGGTTAGGTTACGTTACGTTAGGTTAAGGGCACGTTAGGTTAGGGCACGTTAGGCTACAATTTTGTTCAAAAATGTCAAAAATTTTAGAAACTTTTAGAAATTTGACAAAAGTTTGTAGAAGTTTGGCAAAAATTTGTGGAAAAAAAGGCCAAAACTGGAGGAAAAGGCAAACTTTAGGGGAAAAAAAGGCAAAAATTGACAAAAATTTGGAGAAAAAAAAGGCAAATGTTGGGGAAACAAGGCAATATTTGAAAAAAATTGGACAAGTTTGACAAAAGAAATTGTAGAAATTTGACAAAAAAAAATTGACAAAATATTGACAAGATTTCGCGAGTTTGTTCAACATTTTATTGTTTGATATTTCATCATATTTCGCGTTTTGAATGAAAATGAAAATTTAGCACCAAACAGGGAGAATGATTTACCGCACGAGGACAAAATCAATTGAAACTCAGTTGAAAAATGGTAAAATTTCACAAAATTTTCAGTAAAAATTCGCAAAACTACAAAATTTTATTGAAAAAAACCCAGAACTTGAGAAAATTTTATTGAAAAATCCCAAAACTTGAGAAAATTTCATTGAAAAATCCCAAAACTGGAGAAAATTTTATTGAAAAATCCGAAAACATGAGAAAATTTTATTGAAATATCCCAAAACTTGAGAAACTTTTATTGAAAAATCCCAAAACTTGAGAAAATTTCATTGAAAAATCCGAAAACATGAGAAAATTTTATTGAAAAATCCGAAAACATGAGAAAATTTTATTGAAATATCCCAAAACTTGAGAAACTTTTATTGAAAAATCCCAAAACTTGAGAAAATTTCAGTAGCTGCATTCAAAAATAAAAATAACAATTTTAGTTTAAGTGTATTTTAAGTTTTAACATGGGTTTAAACAAGAAATGATGTCATTTTTGGTTTAAAATGGAAGTAAAACACAAAATATTTTAGTTTTTGAATGCAGCTAGCAAAAAAAAATGATAAAACACTTCAAATTTCCAACAAATCTCATAAAATTCCCCAACGTCCCCAATGAATTGGCTCAAACACAATAAATAAATAAATAAACACAATAAATACAATAAAAAATACAATAAATACTTTATTATGTGCTCATTTATCCGGACTAAAAACAACATCAAACAACACATTTCAATTCTAGTAGTGAACCGCCGAGTCGAGTGTGATCACGCTCAACAATCACAATTCACAACAATTCGCGATTCAAAATGGCTCCTAACCATAACTCACTCGCTCGAGCTCCTCGATCAGTCCTCACCCGACCCAGTCTCATTATGAAATGGCATAATCCTGTGCAAGCCACTCGCCCTTATATCACCTAGACTATATATAGTAGTAGTACAGATACATAAAGACCTATACTTATAGTATAATAATATAATGTTTTGTACATAAGTAAATATTTCTAGGCTTAAGTTTAACATGCAATTGCATGTTAATCTGGGAACAAGTAGAGAATGTGACGTTTTCAATACTGCTCCAAGATCATTACATCATCAGATCAGCTTTTAAAAAGTCCCTACAATGGATACCCTCAAACCCTCACTTGTCAGACATCAAATTGAACAAATGCAACGAGCGGAACCATCAAGAAAATCCACATCGCCAAAGCCGAAGTTAGGAGACGATTTAGTTCTCGAATTGGAATGAACAACTAATTAATCAGTATCCCTTCATTTATTATTTTCTAATTAATTTCAATTTTTGAGTGCTTTATCAAACTGCCAATCGGACGAATCGTGTGCAAAACAAATCAGCGAATTCCATGATTCCAGTTCTCTATTATATCGTTTAATCGTTCTGACAAATGTGTATATATATATATATAAGATTTATCAAGTTGTATCGTTTTCTTCCTTGCAAAAATCGTGCCTGCGTAATTCAAAGTGTCTTCCAAACGTTTTATTTCTCTGTAGTTTCTAGAATTTGATAAAAATCAAAGAAAATTTATAAATCGAAAAATAATTTTCGTTTTTTAATTTTTATTTCCATAATTACAATCACATTTACACCAAAACGTCGTTTTAAAGTCAAACATGTCGTTTTACGACTATTCCGCTGAATTCGGGTGTTTCGACGCTTTGGTCGAGGATTGTGGTGTTGTAGGCCGAGTCGTCGGTTGGTTTGTTTTCGTGTTCGTCTTCGTCGAGATCTGATGTGTCCAGTTTGAGGAATAATTCCAAAATGGAGTCGAGTTTGACGAGGTGTTTTTCGTGGTGTCGGGAAAGTTTGCGCCGAATTTTCTTGGTGTACCGGTATTCGTTTTCTGGAAATAGTATGGTTTTTAAATGTTTTCGTTTGTGCAAAAATGAAATTTTTTGTGCAAAAATGAAATTTTTTGTGCAAAAATGAAATTTTTTGTGCAAAAATGAAATTTTTTGTGCAAAAATGAAATTTTTTGTGCAAAAATGAAATTTTTTGTGCAAAAATGAAATTTTTTGTGCAAAAATAAAATTTTTTGTGCAAAAATGAAATTTTTTTGTGCAAAAATGAAATTTTTTGTGCAAAAGTAGGGGGTTTGTGGCAGTCCTGGACCAGGTGGTTGGTGGTCAGGTGGGGTGGGGGTAGCGAGGGGTAAGTGGGGGAGGAGATAAGGGGAGGGGGAGATAAGGGGTGGGGGAGATAAGGGGAGGGGGAGATAAGAGGAGGGATATGTGGGGGATGACTAATTGCTTCAATCAATCAGTCTTATCATTCGATCAACATGTCCTAGGCTATTATTTGTTATTGTTGTTTTTCTTTACTTAAGTACCTTGTTATTGTTTTTCCCATCTTTGTCTCTGCTTTGAAATAAAGTACCTTGTTGTTATTTTTCTCAATTTATCTCCAATCTTCAAAGGACCCGAAGACTACTTTTAACCAAAGGAGGGATATTATTGGCTAGACTTCTTAACCAATGGGAAACTAGTATTGTATATATACTTGCAATGTCCTACACACTTCTCTTCTCTTCTTGCAAGTGCTTGGTACTGTTTGAATCATGGAATTTAACCACATCCACTCTGAATTTGAAGAGTTGCTTATGGAAGTTGAAGAATCTCTCTTTCCTCAAGTAAACACGCCCAATCCTCTACCGGATGTTGATGAAGAAAATGGTTACAATGATTCTCCATGTTGGATTTATAATCATTCTTCCATTTACCCACTCTCACCACCTACCATCATCAACCAGTCTCAACATGTGCCATCTCCAACCATCATCAACCAGTCTCAACTTGTGTCATCTCCAACCTGCGTCATCCAATCTCAACCTGTGTCATCTCAATCATGCAATCCATTGTTATCATGTGAGTCTCCCTACCACTACCAATCAAATTTGCACAAAGCAGGAACAAGCAACATCATCAATCCCCCATCTCCTATGACACTAGTGCAACAAATTGGAGGTGGACAGAAAGTACATTCGTGTGAGTACTGTCATCGACATAAGAGTCAAAGAAGGCGACAAGGTACAAACAACATACTAATTTTCTTTCAAAATTTCTAAAATTCTTTTTCGCAGGTTGAAAAAGGCGCACCGATGGTCGTCCTCAGCGCCATGAAAATGGAAATGGTGGTCCAAGCGCCCATGAGTGGAACCATCAAGAAAATCCACATCGCCAAAGACATGAAACTCGAAGGAGATGATTTAGTTCTCGAATTGGAATGAACAACCAACTAATCATATCCCTTCATTTATTTTCTAATTAATTTCAATTTTTGACTGCTTTTATGATCAAACTGCCAATCGGACGAATGAATCGTGTGCAAAACAAATCAGCGGATTCCATGATTCCAGTTCTCTCTATTATTATTATATCGTTTAATCGTTCTGACAAATGTATATGTATATATAAGATTTTATCAAGTTGTATCGTTTTCTTCCTTGCAAAAATCGTGCCTGCGTAATTCAAGTGTCTTCCAAACGTTGAATTTGTAATTTCTAGAATTTGATAAAACTCCGAGGAAATTTAATAACTTTTGTATTTTTTAATTTTTATTTCCATAATTACAATCACATTTTACACCAAAACGTCGTTTTAATAGTCAAACATGTCGTTTTGCGAGTTGACGACGAATTCGTCGACGGTGGGTTCCGTCTTAAGCTTTTCGACGCCGAAATTGCTTTGCCACGAACATATCGAGGCCAGGAAACTTTCGTCTTCTTGCGTGAGGTTTTTCTTCATGTCGCCATTTTTCCTTTTTTTATTTTCCTTACCGTTCGTTTCTTTCTCTTTTTCGCGTCGCCGCTTCAATTTGCATTGCGTCGAATCGTCTTCGTCTTCGTCTTCGTTTCGTTTCTTTTCCTTCCGTTTCGCCCTCTTGTTCATCACCGCATTATCATCCTCGACAAAATTTTCCTCGTTTCCGTCTCGTTTTTTCCGTTTCCTGTGCTTCTCGTGGTCGGAACCGTCCGTTTCGTTCCCGTTTCCGTGTTTCCGTTTCCCCTTTTTACCTTTTGCCACCTCCTTTTCCTCCTGGCGACGTTTCTTCGCCTTTCTTCCACTTTTTTCGACCACGGGGCTCTTGAGAACCTCCAAACAATCGTCCACCGACGACCGCAAATTCGCAAACACGTCGTCCTCCTCGCTCGACGCGAACGTCACGTCCATCTGGGGTACGGAATACCCGTCACCGTTCGTACAGACGCTCAAATCGTGGCAAACTTGGACCAATTCGAGCGGGTCGTGAAACAAAGTGACTTCGCAGCCCGACAGCCGCTGGCCGGGCTCGAATTGCTCGCAGTAGACGCCATTTTGATTTTCCGGCCTAAATACGTGGTCGTAATGAATGAAGTTGGTGTCGCTGTTTAAATTTCCGTCGCCAGAGACCATGACTAGCCGGCTATTTGGTGTTTCGTCGTCGTTGTCGTCGTGGTGGTTAATTGCGACTATTCCGCTGAATTCGGGTGTTTCGGCGCTTTGGTCGAGGATTGTGGTGTTGTAGGCCGAGTCGTCGGTTGGTTTGTTTTCGTGTTCGTCTTCGTCGAGATCTGTTGTGTCCAGTTTGAGGAATAATTCCAAAATGGAGTCGAGTTTGACGAGGTGTTTTTCGTGGTGTCGGGAAAGTTTGCGCCGAACTTTCTTGGTGTATTCGTTTTCTGGAAATGGTATGGGTTTTAAATGTTTTCGTTTGTCAAAAATGCACTTTTGTTAGGCGCAAGAATTCATTTTTTTGGTGTAAAATTATTTTTTTTGGTGTAAAATTATTTTTTTTGGTATGAAATTATTTTGTTTAATGTAAAATTATTTATTTTTCGTATAAAATAATTTTTTTTGGTGTAAAATTATTTTTTTTGGTGTAAAATTATTATTTTTTTGGTGTAAAAATGACATTTTTTGGTGTAAAAATGACATTTTTTGGTGTAAAAATGACATTTTTTGGTGTAAAAATGTCATTGTTTGGTGTAAAATAGCATTCTTTTGTGCAAAAATGCATCATTTAATGCAAAATTTCATTTTTTTTATGCATCTTTGGTGCAATTAATTTTTTGGTGTATTTTTGGTTCAAAAATGCAAATCGATTCATTTGGTGCCAAATGCAAAAATCATAAAAAAAGAGTTATATTTTATACCTGTATTTGTCAACGACATGAAAACCACCGCCTTGTTAAGAAACAAATCCGCTCTTTGCACACTTTTAATCTTCACTTCCTTCAACACAAAATGGAATTCGGGCCACCAATCGGACCTACCCCTCCACAACTCTCCCAACTTCTTAAACTCCGCTCGAACAGGACTAAAAAAAAACATAAAAAACATAAACAAACAAACAAAGAAACCAACAATAATTTCCTTCACACACAATTGATACAAATTCAATATCCGATTTGCAAAAATATTCCACGCCGACGCGTCATTCTTCCACTGCGGATGATCGATCATATTAAAATACGACTCCAGCTCCAAACAGTTATCCGTCGACTTCAACAACGAAGGAAAATCGAAAATCCTTCTATCACATGGTTTCACCAGTTGCAATTTCTAAAAAAAAAAATTAAAATTAAATTAATGATACAATGAATATTTTTTTCGTCACCTTTAATGTGGTCACCAACAACGTCCTGAGATGTTTAAAATGTTTACGGACGAAATCGTAAAAGAAAATATACGCGTTTGGATTCAACGGGTTCGATTTGCAGTAATTATGCAACGTGACGATCGCTTTTTCTTTCCTATCGCAAAATTCCATCAACTAAATTAAAAATTATTAATAAAAAACAATTATTTTCGACTTTATCGATTTTTTATTTCGATTTCAAACCTCGAGATATTTCGAAACGAACATGTCCCAATTGCCGGGCTCCTGAAACAGCGCTTCGAACATCTCGATCGCGTTGTTTGCCAAACTTCCACGCTCGTGGATCTGTAAACGCGTTTGTCGTTCTTGCGAATCTAAAAAAAAAAAAATTAATCAAATCGATTTAATATGAGATTATGAATGAAATCGATTTAATATGAGATTATGAATGAAATCGATTTACAGATGTCGTCTTCGTCGTTTTGTCCGATTCCTTCTTCGCTGGTCACCCAATCGATGTATTTACACAGCGCTTTGTAAGCTTTGAGTATGGTAAACACATGTTTTTGTTTTTCGTTCAGTTTGGGAATGAAAATTTTCTTTAAAACGGTTTCGTCCTGTGAAAAAATGATTGAAATTATTAAAAATTACGATTTTGGAGTTTGGAAATGAGAAAAATGAGAAAAATTACTTCAATTATTTGTTTGGCGGTTACGAAATCGCCGTTTATTAGCAGCACCATTACGTTTTTCAAAATGGACGCCGGGTGGAAGACTTTGTCCATTCTGGCCATCGAACTGAAACAAGCAAAATTTAAAAAAATTTATAACTATTGAAAATTATGGGGGAAAAAATTACGTACTTTGAAAATTGATTTAATAATTCGTAATTCGATCTAGAATGATTGCAAAATACTTGAAATCCAGCCTGTAATTAAGCAGGAAAAGATCGTAAATGTTTAAGATGACGTATAATTTAGTTTTTCACCATTGCTATTATCTCGGAAGTGCGATCCGTTTCGTATGTTAACGCGTTTAATATTTTCGCGGCGGCTTTCCACCGATGACAAACGATGGTTTCCTTCAACATGGCAATTTGTCTTTGAGACCAAAGCGTTAACGGCCCTAAAATCAAACAAAAATAGTAAAAAATCATAAAAAACGTCAAAAAAAAGTAAAAAAATATATTAAAAACGTCAAAAAAAGTAAAAATATATATGAAAAAAGTCGAAAAATGTTTAAAAATAACAAAAAAAAGTCTAAAAATATTTTAAAAACTTCTAAAAATGTAAAAATATTTTAAAAACTTCTAAAAATGTAAAAATATTTTAAAAACTTCTAAAAATGTAAAAATATTTTAAGTACGTCTAAAAATATCAAGAAATGTCAAAAAAGTTTCAAAATATCAAAAAACGTCTGAAAATATCAAAAAACGTCTGAAAATATCAAAAAACGTCTGAAAATATCAAAAAACGTCTGAAAACATCAAAAAACGTCTGAAAATATCAAAAAACGTCTCAAAATATATTAAAAACGTCTAACAATATATTAAAGACGTTGGGTTAGGTTAGGTAAAGGCACGTTAGGTTAGGTTACGTTACGTTAGGTTAAGGGCACGTTAGGTTAGGGCACGTTAGGCTACAATTTTGTTCAAAAATGTCAAAAATTTTAGAAACTTTTAGAAATTTGACAAAAGTTTGTAGAAGTTTGGCAAAAATTTGTGGAAAAAAAGGCCAAAACTGGAGGAAAAGGCAAACTTTAGGGGAAAAAAAGGCAAAAATTGACAAAAATTTGGAGAAAAAAAAGGCAAATGTTGGGGAAACAAGGCAATATTTGAAAAAAATTGGACAAGTTTGACAAAAGAAATTGTAGAAATTTGACAAAAAAAAATTGACAAAATATTGACAAGATTTCGCGAGTTTGTTCAACATTTTATTGTTTGATATTTCATCATATTTCGCGTTTTGAATGAAAATGAAAATTTAGCACCAAACAGGGAGAATGATTTACCGCACGAGGACAAAATCAATTGAAACTCAGTTGAAAAATGGTAAAATTTCACAAAATTTTCAGTAAAAATTCGCAAAACTACAAAATTTTATTGAAAAAAACCCAGAACTTGAGAAAATTTTATTGAAAAATCCCAAAACTTGAGAAAATTTCATTGAAAAATCCCAAAACTGGAGAAAATTTTATTGAAAAATCCGAAAACATGAGAAAATTTTATTGAAATATCCCAAAACTTGAGAAACTTTTATTGAAAAATCCCAAAACTTGAGAAAATTTCATTGAAAAATCCGAAAACATGAGAAAATTTTATTGAAAAATCCGAAAACATGAGAAAATTTTATTGAAATATCCCAAAACTTGAGAAACTTTTATTGAAAAATCCCAAAACTTGAGAAAATTTCAGTAGCTGCATTCAAAAATAAAAATAACAATTTTAGTTTAAGTGTATTTTAAGTTTTAACATGGGTTTAAACAAGAAATGATGTCATTTTTGGTTTAAAATGGAAGTAAAACACAAAATATTTTAGTTTTTGAATGCAGCTAGCAAAAAAAAATGATAAAACACTTCAAATTTCCAACAAATCTCATAAAATTCCCCAACGTCCCCAATGAATTGGCTCAAACACAATAAATAAATAAATAAACACAATAAATACAATAAAAAATACAATAAATACTTTATTATGTGCTCATTTATCCGGACTAAAAACAACATCAAACAACACATTTCAATTCTAGTAGTGAACCGCCGAGTCGAGTGTGATCACGCTCAACAATCACAATTCACAACAATTCGCGATTCAAAATGGCTCCTAACCATAACTCACTCGCTCGAGCTCCTCGATCAGTCCTCACCCGACCCAGTCTCATTATGAAATGGCATAATCCTGTGCAAGCCACTCGCCCTTATATCACCTAGACTATATATAGTAGTAGTACAGATACATAAAGACCTATACTTATAGTATAATAATATAATGTTTTGTACATAAGTAAATATTTCTAGGCTTAAGTTTAACATGCAATTGCATGTTAATCTGGGAACAAGTAGAGAATGTGACGTTTTCAATACTGCTCCAAGATCATTACATCATCAGATCAGCTTTTAAAAAGTCCCTACAATGGATACCCTCAAACCCTCACTTGTCAGACATCAAATTGAACAAATGCAACGAGCGGAACCATCAAGAAAATCCACATCGCCAAAGCCGAAGTTAGGAGACGATTTAGTTCTCGAATTGGAATGAACAACTAATTAATCAGTATCCCTTCATTTATTATTTTCTAATTAATTTCAATTTTTGACTGCTTTTATGATCAAACTGCCAATCGGACGAATGAATCGTGTGCAAAACAAATCAGCGGATTCCATGATTCCAGTTCTCTCTATTATTATTATATCGTTTAATCGTTCTGACAAATGTATATATATATATAAGATTTTATCAAGTTGTATCGTTTTCTTCCTTGCAAAAATCGTGCCTGCGTAATTCAAGTGTCTTCCAAACGTTGAATTTGTAATTTCTAGAATTTGATAAAACTCCGAGGAAATTTAATAACTTTTGTATTTTTTAATTTTTATTTCCATAATTACAATCACATTTTACACCAAAACGTCGTTTTAATAGTCAAACATGTCGTTTTGCGAGTTGACGACGAATTCGTCGACGGTGGGTTCCGTCTTAAGCTTTTCGACGCCGAAATTGCTTTGCCACGAACATATCGAGGCCAGGAAACTTTCGTCTTCTTGCGTGAGGTTTTTCTTCATGTCGCCATTTTTCCTTTTTTTATTTTCCTTACCGTTCGTTTCTTTCTCTTTTTCGCGTCGCCGCTTCAATTTGCATTGCGTCGAATCGTCTTCGTCTTCGTCTTCGTTTCGTTTCTTTTCCTTCCGTTTCGCCCTCTTGTTCATCACCGCATTATCATCCTCGACAAAATTTTCCTCGTTTCCGTCTCGTTTTTTCCGTTTCCTGTGCTTCTCGTGGTCGGAACCGTCCGTTTCGTTCCCGTTTCCGTGTTTCCGTTTCCCCTTTTTACCTTTTGCCACCTCCTTTTCCTCCTGGCGACGTTTCTTCGCCTTTCTTCCACTTTTTTCGACCACGGGGCTCTTGAGAACCTCCAAACAATCGTCCACCGACGACCGCAAATTCGCAAACACGTCGTCCTCCTCGCTCGACGCGAACGTCACGTCCATCTGGGGTACGGAATACCCGTCACCGTTCGTACAGACGCTCAAATCGTGGCAAACTTGGACCAATTCGAGCGGGTCGTGGAACAAAGTGACTTCGCAGCCCGACAGCCGCTGGCCGGGCTCGAATTGCTCGCAGTAGACGCCATTTTGATTTTCCGGCCTAAATACGTGGTCGTAATGAATGAAGTTGGTGTCGCTGTTTAAATTTCCGTCGCCAGAGACCATGACTAGCCGGCTATTTGGTGTTTCGTCGTCGTTGTCGTCGTGGTGGTTAATTGCGACTATTCCGCTGAATTCGGGTGTTTCGGCGCTTTGGTCGAGGATTGTGGTGTTGTAGGCCGAGTCGTCGGTTGGTTTGTTTTCGTGTTCGTCTTCGTCGAGATCTGCTGTGTCCAGTTTGAGGAATAATTCCAAAATGGAGTCGAGTTTGACGAGGTGTTTTTCGTGGTGTCGGGAAAGTTTGCGCCGAACTTTCTTGGTGTATTCGTTTTCTGGAAATGGTATGGGTTTTAAATGTTTTCGTTTGTCAAAAATGCACTTTTGTTAGGCGCAAGAATTCATTTTTTTGGTGTAAAATTATTTTTTTTGGTGTAAAATTATTTTTTTTGGTATGAAATTATTTTGTTTAATGTAAAATTATTTATTTTTCGTATAAAATAATTTTTTTTGGTGTAAAATTATTTTTTTTGGTGTAAAATTATTATTTTTTTGGTGTAAAAATGACATTTTTTGGTGTAAAAATGACATTTTTTGGTGTAAAAATGACATTTTTTGGTGTAAAAATGTCATTGTTTGGTGTAAAATAGCATTCTTTTGTGCAAAAATGCATCATTTAATGCAAAATTTCATTTTTTTTATGCATCTTTGGTGCAATTAATTTTTTGGTGTATTTTTGGTTCAAAAATGCAAATCGATTCATTTGGTGCCAAATGCAAAAATCATAAAAAAAGAGTTATATTTTATACCTGTATTTGTCAACGACATGAAAACCACCGCCTTGTTAAGAAACAAATCCGCTCTTTGCACACTTTTAATCTTCACTTCCTTCAACACAAAATGGAATTCGGGCCACCAATCGGACCTACCCCTCCACAACTCTCCCAACTTCTTAAACTCCGCTCGAACAGGACTAAAAAAAAACATAAAAAACATAAACAAACAAACAAAGAAACCAACAATAATTTCCTTCACACACAATTGATACAAATTCAATATCCGATTTGCAAAAATATTCCACGCCGACGCGTCATTCTTCCACTGCGGATGATCGATCATATTAAAATACGACTCCAGCTCCAAACAGTTATTCGTCGACCTCAACAACGAAGGAAAATCGAAAATCCTTCTATCACATGGTTTCACCAGTTGCAATTTCTAAAAAAAAAAATTAAAATTAAATTAATGATACAATGAATATTTTTTTCGTCACCTTTAATGTGGTCACCAACAACGTCCTGAGATGTTTAAAATGTTTACGGACGAAATCGTAAAAGAAAATATACGCGTTTGGATTCAACGGGTTCGATTTGCAGTAATTATGCAACGTGACGATCGCTTTTTCTTTCCTATCGCAAAATTCCATCAACTAAATTAAAAATTATTAATAAAAAACAATTATTTTCGACTTTATCGATTTTTTATTTCGATTTCAAACCTCGAGATATTTCGAAACGAACATGTCCCAATTGCCGGGCTCCTGAAACAGCGCTTCGAACATCTCGATCGCGTTGTTTGCCAAACTTCCACGCTCGTGGATCTGTAAACGCGTTTGTCGTTCTTGCGAATCTAAAAAAAAAAAAATTAATCAAATCGATTTAATATGAGATTATGAATGAAATCGATTTAATATGAGATTATGAATGAAATCGATTTACAGATGTCGTCTTCGTCGTTTTGTCCGATTCCTTCTTCGCTGGTCACCCAATCGATGTATTTACACAGCGCTTTGTAAGCTTTGAGTATGGTAAACACATGTTTTTGTTTTTCGTTCAGTTTGGGAATGAAAATTTTCTTTAAAACGGTTTCGTCCTGTGAAAAAATGATTGAAATTATTAAAAATTACGATTTTGGAGTTTGGAAATGAGAAAAATGAGAAAAATTACTTCAATTATTTGTTTGGCGGTTACGAAATCGCCGTTTATTAGCAGCACCATTACGTTTTTCAAAATGGACGCCGGGTGGAAGACTTTGTCCATTCTGGCCATCGAACTGAAACAAGCAAAATTTAAAAAAATTTATAACTATTGAAAATTATGGGGGAAAAAATTACGTACTTTGAAAATTGATTTAATAATTCGTAATTCGATCTAGAATGATTGCAAAATACTTGAAATCCAGCCTGTAATTAAGCAGGAAAAGATCGTAAATGTTTAAGATGACGTATAATTTAGTTTTTCACCATTGCTATTATCTCGGAAGTGCGATCCGTTTCGTATGTTAACGCGTTTAATATTTTCGCGGCGGCTTTCCACCGATGACAAACGATGGTTTCCTTCAACATGGCAATTTGTCTTTGAGACCAAAGCGTTAACGGCCCTAAAATCAAACAAAAATAGTAAAAAATCATAAAAAACGTCAAAAAAAAGTAAAAAAATATATTAAAAACGTCAAAAAAAGTAAAAATATATATGAAAAAAGTCGAAAAATGTTTAAAAATAACAAAAAAAAGTCTAAAAATATTTTAAAAACTTCTAAAAATGTAAAAATATTTTAAAAACTTCTAAAAATGTAAAAATATTTTAAAAACTTCTAAAAATGTAAAAATATTTTAAGTACGTCTAAAAATATCAAGAAATGTCAAAAAAGTTTCAAAATATCAAAAAACGTCTGAAAATATCAAAAAACGTCTGAAAATATCAAAAAACGTCTGAAAATATCAAAAAACGTCTGAAAACATCAAAAAACGTCTGAAAATATCAAAAAACGTCTCAAAATATATTAAAAACGTCTAACAATATATTAAAGACGTTGGGTTAGGTTAGGTAAAGGCACGTTAGGTTAGGTTACGTTACGTTAGGTTAAGGGCACGTTAGGTTAGGGCACGTTAGGCTACAATTTTGTTCAAAAATGTCAAAAATTTTAGAAACTTTTAGAAATTTGACAAAAGTTTGTAGAAGTTTGGCAAAAATTTGTGGAAAAAAAGGCCAAAACTGGAGGAAAAGGCAAACTTTAGGGGAAAAAAAGGCAAAAATTGACAAAAATTTGGAGAAAAAAAAGGCAAATGTTGGGGAAACAAGGCAATATTTGAAAAAAATTGGACAAGTTTGACAAAAGAAATTGTAGAAATTTGACAAAAAAAAATTGACAAAATATTGACAAGATTTCGCGAGTTTGTTCAACATTTTATTGTTTGATATTTCATCATATTTCGCGTTTTGAATGAAAATGAAAATTTAGCACCAAACAGGGAGAATGATTTACCGCACGAGGACAAAATCAATTGAAACTCAGTTGAAAAATGGTAAAATTTCACAAAATTTTCAGTAAAAATTCGCAAAACTACAAAATTTTATTGAAAAAAACCCAGAACTTGAGAAAATTTTATTGAAAAATCCCAAAACTTGAGAAAATTTCATTGAAAAATCCCAAAACTGGAGAAAATTTTATTGAAAAATCCGAAAACATGAGAAAATTTTATTGAAATATCCCAAAACTTGAGAAACTTTTATTGAAAAATCCCAAAACTTGAGAAAATTTCATTGAAAAATCCGAAAACATGAGAAAATTTTATTGAAAAATCCGAAAACATGAGAAAATTTTATTGAAATATCCCAAAACTTGAGAAACTTTTATTGAAAAATCCCAAAACTTGAGAAAATTTCAGTAGCTGCATTCAAAAATAAAAATAACAATTTTAGTTTAAGTGTATTTTAAGTTTTAACATGGGTTTAAACAAGAAATGATGTCATTTTTGGTTTAAAATGGAAGTAAAACACAAAATATTTTAGTTTTTGAATGCAGCTAGCAAAAAAAAATGATAAAACACTTCAAATTTCCAACAAATCTCATAAAATTCCCCAACGTCCCCAATGAATTGGCTCAAACACAATAAATAAATAAATAAACACAATAAATACAATAAAAAATACAATAAATACTTTATTATGTGCTCATTTATCCGGACTAAAAACAACATCAAACAACACATTTCAATTCTAGTAGTGAACCGCCGAGTCGAGTGTGATCACGCTCAACAATCACAATTCACAACAATTCGCGATTCAAAATGGCTCCTAACCATAACTCACTCGCTCGAGCTCCTCGATCAGTCCTCACCCGACCCAGTCTCATTATGAAATGGCATAATCCTGTGCAAGCCACTCGCCCTTATATCACCTAGACTATATATAGTAGTAGTACAGATACATAAAGACCTATACTTATAGTATAATAATATAATGTTTTGTACATAAGTAAATATTTCTAGGCTTAAGTTTAACATGCAATTGCATGTTAATCTGGGAACAAGTAGAGAATGTGACGTTTTCAATACTGCTCCAAGATCATTACATCATCAGATCAGCTTTTAAAAAGTCCCTACAATGGATACCCTCAAACCCTCACTTGTCAGACATCAAATTGAACAAATGCAACGAGCGGAACCATCAAGAAAATCCACATCGCCAAAGCCGAAGTTAGGAGACGATTTAGTTCTCGAATTGGAATGAACAACTAATTAATCAGTATCCCTTCATTTATTATTTTCTAATTAATTTCAATTTTTGAGTGCTTTATCAAACTGCCAATCGGACGAATCGTGTGCAAAACAAATCAGCGAATTCCATGATTCCAGTTCTCTATTATATCGTTTAATCGTTCTGACAAATGTGTATATATATATATATAAGATTTATCAAGTTGTATCGTTTTCTTCCTTGCAAAAATCGTGCCTGCGTAATTCAAAGTGTCTTCCAAACGTTTTATTTCTCTGTAGTTTCTAGAATTTGATAAAAATCAAAGAAAATTTATAAATCGAAAAATAATTTTCGTTTTTTAATTTTTATTTCCATAATTACAATCACATTTACACCAAAACGTCGTTTTAAAGTCAAACATGTCGTTTTACGACTATTCCGCTGAATTCGGGTGTTTCGACGCTTTGGTCGAGGATTGTGGTGTTGTAGGCCGAGTCGTCGGTTGGTTTGTTTTCGTGTTCGTCTTCGTCGAGATCTGATGTGTCCAGTTTGAGGAATAATTCCAAAATGGAGTCGAGTTTGACGAGGTGTTTTTCGTGGTGTCGGGAAAGTTTGCGCCGAATTTTCTTGGTGTACCGGTATTCGTTTTCTGGAAATAGTATGGTTTTTAAATGTTTTCGTTTGTGCAAAAATGAAATTTTTTGTGCAAAAATGAAATTTTTTGTGCAAAAATGAAATTTTTTGTGCAAAAATGAAATTTTTTGTGCAAAAATGAAATTTTTTGTGCAAAAATGAAATTTTTTGTGCAAAAATGAAATTTTTTGTGCAAAAATAAAATTTTTTGTGCAAAAATGAAATTTTTTTGTGCAAAAATGAAATTTTTTGTGCAAAAGTAGGGGGTTTGTGGCAGTCCTGGACCAGGTGGTTGGTGGTCAGGTGGGGTGGGGGTAGCGAGGGGTAAGTGGGGGAGGAGATAAGGGGAGGGGGAGATAAGGGGTGGGGGAGATAAGGGGAGGGGGAGATAAGAGGAGGGATATGTGGGGGATGACTAATTGCTTCAATCAATCAGTCTTATCATTCGATCAACATGTCCTAGGCTATTATTTGTTATTGTTGTTTTTCTTTACTTAAGTACCTTGTTATTGTTTTTCCCATCTTTGTCTCTGCTTTGAAATAAAGTACCTTGTTGTTATTTTTCTCAATTTATCTCCAATCTTCAAAGGACCCGAAGACTACTTTTAACCAAAGGAGGGATATTATTGGCTAGACTTCTTAACCAATGGGAAACTAGTATTGTATATATACTTGCAATGTCCTACACACTTCTCTTCTCTTCTTGCAAGTGCTTGGTACTGTTTGAATCATGGAATTTAACCACATCCACTCTGAATTTGAAGAGTTGCTTATGGAAGTTGAAGAATCTCTCTTTCCTCAAGTAAACACGCCCAATCCTCTACCGGATGTTGATGAAGAAAATGGTTACAATGATTCTCCATGTTGGATTTATAATCATTCTTCCATTTACCCACTCTCACCACCTACCATCATCAACCAGTCTCAACATGTGCCATCTCCAACCATCATCAACCAGTCTCAACTTGTGTCATCTCCAACCTGCGTCATCCAATCTCAACCTGTGTCATCTCAATCATGCAATCCATTGTTATCATGTGAGTCTCCCTACCACTACCAATCAAATTTGCACAAAGCAGGAACAAGCAACATCATCAATCCCCCATCTCCTATGACACTAGTGCAACAAATTGGAGGTGGACAGAAAGTACATTCGTGTGAGTACTGTCATCGACATAAGAGTCAAAGAAGGCGACAAGGTACAAACAACATACTAATTTTCTTTCAAAATTTCTAAAATTCTTTTTCGCAGGTTGAAAAAGGCGCACCGATGGTCGTCCTCAGCGCCATGAAAATGGAAATGGTGGTCCAAGCGCCCATGAGTGGAACCATCAAGAAAATCCACATCGCCAAAGACATGAAACTCGAAGGAGATGATTTAGTTCTCGAATTGGAATGAACAACCAACTAATCATATCCCTTCATTTATTTTCTAATTAATTTCAATTTTTGACTGCTTTTATGATCAAACTGCCAATCGGACGAATGAATCGTGTGCAAAACAAATCAGCGGATTCCATGATTCCAGTTCTCTCTATTATTATTATATCGTTTAATCGTTCTGACAAATGTATATGTATATATAAGATTTTATCAAGTTGTATCGTTTTCTTCCTTGCAAAAATCGTGCCTGCGTAATTCAAGTGTCTTCCAAACGTTGAATTTGTAATTTCTAGAATTTGATAAAACTCCGAGGAAATTTAATAACTTTTGTATTTTTTAATTTTTATTTCCATAATTACAATCACATTTTACACCAAAACGTCGTTTTAATAGTCAAACATGTCGTTTTGCGAGTTGACGACGAATTCGTCGACGGTGGGTTCCGTCTTAAGCTTTTCGACGCCGAAATTGCTTTGCCACGAACATATCGAGGCCAGGAAACTTTCGTCTTCTTGCGTGAGGTTTTTCTTCATGTCGCCATTTTTCCTTTTTTTATTTTCCTTACCGTTCGTTTCTTTCTCTTTTTCGCGTCGCCGCTTCAATTTGCATTGCGTCGAATCGTCTTCGTCTTCGTCTTCGTTTCGTTTCTTTTCCTTCCGTTTCGCCCTCTTGTTCATCACCGCATTATCATCCTCGACAAAATTTTCCTCGTTTCCGTCTCGTTTTTTCCGTTTCCTGTGCTTCTCGTGGTCGGAACCGTCCGTTTCGTTCCCGTTTCCGTGTTTCCGTTTCCCCTTTTTACCTTTTGCCACCTCCTTTTCCTCCTGGCGACGTTTCTTCGCCTTTCTTCCACTTTTTTCGACCACGGGGCTCTTGAGAACCTCCAAACAATCGTCCACCGACGACCGCAAATTCGCAAACACGTCGTCCTCCTCGCTCGACGCGAACGTCACGTCCATCTGGGGTACGGAATACCCGTCACCGTTCGTACAGACGCTCAAATCGTGGCAAACTTGGACCAATTCGAGCGGGTCGTGGAACAAAGTGACTTCGCAGCCCGACAGCCGCTGGCCGGGCTCGAATTGCTCGCAGTAGACGCCATTTTGATTTTCCGGCCTAAATACGTGGTCGTAATGAATGAAGTTGGTGTCGCTGTTTAAATTTCCGTCGCCAGAGACCATGACTAGCCGGCTATTTGGTGTTTCGTCGTCGTTGTCGTCGTGGTGGTTAATTGCGACTATTCCGCTGAATTCGGGTGTTTCGGCGCTTTGGTCGAGGATTGTGGTGTTGTAGGCCGAGTCGTCGGTTGGTTTGTTTTCGTGTTCGTCTTCGTCGAGATCTGTTGTGTCCAGTTTGAGGAATAATTCCAAAATGGAGTCGAGTTTGACGAGGTGTTTTTCGTGGTGTCGGGAAAGTTTGCGCCGAACTTTCTTGGTGTATTCGTTTTCTGGAAATGGTATGGGTTTTAAATGTTTTCGTTTGTCAAAAATGCACTTTTGTTAGGCGCAAGAATTCATTTTTTTGGTGTAAAATTATTTTTTTTGGTGTAAAATTATTTTTTTTGGTATGAAATTATTTTGTTTAATGTAAAATTATTTATTTTTCGTATAAAATAATTTTTTTTGGTGTAAAATTATTTTTTTTGGTGTAAAATTATTATTTTTTTGGTGTAAAAATGACATTTTTTGGTGTAAAAATGACATTTTTTGGTGTAAAAATGACATTTTTTGGTGTAAAAATGTCATTGTTTGGTGTAAAATAGCATTCTTTTGTGCAAAAATGCATCATTTAATGCAAAATTTCATTTTTTTTATGCATCTTTGGTGCAATTAATTTTTTGGTGTATTTTTGGTTCAAAAATGCAAATCGATTCATTTGGTGCCAAATGCAAAAATCATAAAAAAAGAGTTATATTTTATACCTGTATTTGTCAACGACATGAAAACCACCGCCTTGTTAAGAAACAAATCCGCTCTTTGCACACTTTTAATCTTCACTTCCTTCAACACAAAATGGAATTCGGGCCACCAATCGGACCTACCCCTCCACAACTCTCCCAACTTCTTAAACTCCGCTCGAACAGGACTAAAAAAAAACATAAAAAACATAAACAAACAAACAAAGAAACCAACAATAATTTCCTTCACACACAATTGATACAAATTCAATATCCGATTTGCAAAAATATTCCACGCCGACGCGTCATTCTTCCACTGCGGATGATCGATCATATTAAAATACGACTCCAGCTCCAAACAGTTATCCGTCGACTTCAACAACGAAGGAAAATCGAAAATCCTTCTATCACATGGTTTCACCAGTTGCAATTTCTAAAAAAAAAAATTAAAATTAAATTAATGATACAATGAATATTTTTTTCGTCACCTTTAATGTGGTCACCAACAACGTCCTGAGATGTTTAAAATGTTTACGGACGAAATCGTAAAAGAAAATATACGCGTTTGGATTCAACGGGTTCGATTTGCAGTAATTATGCAACGTGACGATCGCTTTTTCTTTCCTATCGCAAAATTCCATCAACTAAATTAAAAATTATTAATAAAAAACAATTATTTTCGACTTTATCGATTTTTTATTTCGATTTCAAACCTCGAGATATTTCGAAACGAACATGTCCCAATTGCCGGGCTCCTGAAACAGCGCTTCGAACATCTCGATCGCGTTGTTTGCCAAACTTCCACGCTCGTGGATCTGTAAACGCGTTTGTCGTTCTTGCGAATCTAAAAAAAAAAAAATTAATCAAATCGATTTAATATGAGATTATGAATGAAATCGATTTAATATGAGATTATGAATGAAATCGATTTACAGATGTCGTCTTCGTCGTTTTGTCCGATTCCTTCTTCGCTGGTCACCCAATCGATGTATTTACACAGCGCTTTGTAAGCTTTGAGTATGGTAAACACATGTTTTTGTTTTTCGTTCAGTTTGGGAATGAAAATTTTCTTTAAAACGGTTTCGTCCTGTGAAAAAATGATTGAAATTATTAAAAATTACGATTTTGGAGTTTGGAAATGAGAAAAATGAGAAAAATTACTTCAATTATTTGTTTGGCGGTTACGAAATCGCCGTTTATTAGCAGCACCATTACGTTTTTCAAAATGGACGCCGGGTGGAAGACTTTGTCCATTCTGGCCATCGAACTGAAACAAGCAAAATTTAAAAAAATTTATAACTATTGAAAATTATGGGGGAAAAAATTACGTACTTTGAAAATTGATTTAATAATTCGTAATTCGATCTAGAATGATTGCAAAATACTTGAAATCCAGCCTGTAATTAAGCAGGAAAAGATCGTAAATGTTTAAGATGACGTATAATTTAGTTTTTCACCATTGCTATTATCTCGGAAGTGCGATCCGTTTCGTATGTTAACGCGTTTAATATTTTCGCGGCGGCTTTCCACCGATGACAAACGATGGTTTCCTTCAACATGGCAATTTGTCTTTGAGACCAAAGCGTTAACGGCCCTAAAATCAAACAAAAATAGTAAAAAATCATAAAAAACGTCAAAAAAAAGTAAAAAAATATATTAAAAACGTCAAAAAAAGTAAAAATATATATGAAAAAAGTCGAAAAATGTTTAAAAATAACAAAAAAAAGTCTAAAAATATTTTAAAAACTTCTAAAAATGTAAAAATATTTTAAAAACTTCTAAAAATGTAAAAATATTTTAAAAACTTCTAAAAATGTAAAAATATTTTAAGTACGTCTAAAAATATCAAGAAATGTCAAAAAAGTTTCAAAATATCAAAAAACGTCTGAAAATATCAAAAAACGTCTGAAAATATCAAAAAACGTCTGAAAATATCAAAAAACGTCTGAAAACATCAAAAAACGTCTGAAAATATCAAAAAACGTCTCAAAATATATTAAAAACGTCTAACAATATATTAAAGACGTTGGGTTAGGTTAGGTAAAGGCACGTTAGGTTAGGTTACGTTACGTTAGGTTAAGGGCACGTTAGGTTAGGGCACGTTAGGCTACAATTTTGTTCAAAAATGTCAAAAATTTTAGAAACTTTTAGAAATTTGACAAAAGTTTGTAGAAGTTTGGCAAAAATTTGTGGAAAAAAAGGCCAAAACTGGAGGAAAAGGCAAACTTTAGGGGAAAAAAAGGCAAAAATTGACAAAAATTTGGAGAAAAAAAAGGCAAATGTTGGGGAAACAAGGCAATATTTGAAAAAAATTGGACAAGTTTGACAAAAGAAATTGTAGAAATTTGACAAAAAAAAATTGACAAAATATTGACAAGATTTCGCGAGTTTGTTCAACATTTTATTGTTTGATATTTCATCATATTTCGCGTTTTGAATGAAAATGAAAATTTAGCACCAAACAGGGAGAATGATTTACCGCACGAGGACAAAATCAATTGAAACTCAGTTGAAAAATGGTAAAATTTCACAAAATTTTCAGTAAAAATTCGCAAAACTACAAAATTTTATTGAAAAAAACCCAGAACTTGAGAAAATTTTATTGAAAAATCCCAAAACTTGAGAAAATTTCATTGAAAAATCCCAAAACTGGAGAAAATTTTATTGAAAAATCCGAAAACATGAGAAAATTTTATTGAAATATCCCAAAACTTGAGAAACTTTTATTGAAAAATCCCAAAACTTGAGAAAATTTCATTGAAAAATCCGAAAACATGAGAAAATTTTATTGAAAAATCCGAAAACATGAGAAAATTTTATTGAAATATCCCAAAACTTGAGAAACTTTTATTGAAAAATCCCAAAACTTGAGAAAATTTCAGTAGCTGCATTCAAAAATAAAAATAACAATTTTAGTTTAAGTGTATTTTAAGTTTTAACATGGGTTTAAACAAGAAATGATGTCATTTTTGGTTTAAAATGGAAGTAAAACACAAAATATTTTAGTTTTTGAATGCAGCTAGCAAAAAAAAATGATAAAACACTTCAAATTTCCAACAAATCTCATAAAATTCCCCAACGTCCCCAATGAATTGGCTCAAACACAATAAATAAATAAATAAACACAATAAATACAATAAAAAATACAATAAATACTTTATTATGTGCTCATTTATCCGGACTAAAAACAACATCAAACAACACATTTCAATTCTAGTAGTGAACCGCCGAGTCGAGTGTGATCACGCTCAACAATCACAATTCACAACAATTCGCGATTCAAAATGGCTCCTAACCATAACTCACTCGCTCGAGCTCCTCGATCAGTCCTCACCCGACCCAGTCTCATTATGAAATGGCATAATCCTGTGCAAGCCACTCGCCCTTATATCACCTAGACTATATATAGTAGTAGTACAGATACATAAAGACCTATACTTATAGTATAATAATATAATGTTTTGTACATAAGTAAATATTTCTAGGCTTAAGTTTAACATGCAATTGCATGTTAATCTGGGAACAAGTAGAGAATGTGACGTTTTCAATACTGCTCCAAGATCATTACATCATCAGATCAGCTTTTAAAAAGTCCCTACAATGGATACCCTCAAACCCTCACTTGTCAGACATCAAATTGAACAAATGCAACGAGCGGAACCATCAAGAAAATCCACATCGCCAAAGCCGAAGTTAGGAGACGATTTAGTTCTCGAATTGGAATGAACAACTAATTAATCAGTATCCCTTCATTTATTATTTTCTAATTAATTTCAATTTTTGACTGCTTTTATGATCAAACTGCCAATCGGACGAATGAATCGTGTGCAAAACAAATCAGCGGATTCCATGATTCCAGTTCTCTCTATTATTATTATATCGTTTAATCGTTCTGACAAATGTATATATATATATAAGATTTTATCAAGTTGTATCGTTTTCTTCCTTGCAAAAATCGTGCCTGCGTAATTCAAGTGTCTTCCAAACGTTGAATTTGTAATTTCTAGAATTTGATAAAACTCCGAGGAAATTTAATAACTTTTGTATTTTTTAATTTTTATTTCCATAATTACAATCACATTTTACACCAAAACGTCGTTTTAATAGTCAAACATGTCGTTTTGCGAGTTGACGACGAATTCGTCGACGGTGGGTTCCGTCTTAAGCTTTTCGACGCCGAAATTGCTTTGCCACGAACATATCGAGGCCAGGAAACTTTCGTCTTCTTGCGTGAGGTTTTTCTTCATGTCGCCATTTTTCCTTTTTTTATTTTCCTTACCGTTCGTTTCTTTCTCTTTTTCGCGTCGCCGCTTCAATTTGCATTGCGTCGAATCGTCTTCGTCTTCGTCTTCGTTTCGTTTCTTTTCCTTCCGTTTCGCCCTCTTGTTCATCACCGCATTATCATCCTCGACAAAATTTTCCTCGTTTCCGTCTCGTTTTTTCCGTTTCCTGTGCTTCTCGTGGTCGGAACCGTCCGTTTCGTTCCCGTTTCCGTGTTTCCGTTTCCCCTTTTTACCTTTTGCCACCTCCTTTTCCTCCTGGCGACGTTTCTTCGCCTTTCTTCCACTTTTTTCGACCACGGGGCTCTTGAGAACCTCCAAACAATCGTCCACCGACGACCGCAAATTCGCAAACACGTCGTCCTCCTCGCTCGACGCGAACGTCACGTCCATCTGGGGTACGGAATACCCGTCACCGTTCGTACAGACGCTCAAATCGTGGCAAACTTGGACCAATTCGAGCGGGTCGTGGAACAAAGTGACTTCGCAGCCCGACAGCCGCTGGCCGGGCTCGAATTGCTCGCAGTAGACGCCATTTTGATTTTCCGGCCTAAATACGTGGTCGTAATGAATGAAGTTGGTGTCGCTGTTTAAATTTCCGTCGCCAGAGACCATGACTAGCCGGCTATTTGGTGTTTCGTCGTCGTTGTCGTCGTGGTGGTTAATTGCGACTATTCCGCTGAATTCGGGTGTTTCGGCGCTTTGGTCGAGGATTGTGGTGTTGTAGGCCGAGTCGTCGGTTGGTTTGTTTTCGTGTTCGTCTTCGTCGAGATCTGTTGTGTCCAGTTTGAGGAATAATTCCAAAATGGAGTCGAGTTTGACGAGGTGTTTTTCGTGGTGTCGGGAAAGTTTGCGCCGAACTTTCTTGGTGTATTCGTTTTCTGGAAATGGTATGGGTTTTAAATGTTTTCGTTTGTCAAAAATGCACTTTTGTTAGGCGCAAGAATTCATTTTTTTGGTGTAAAATTATTTTTTTTGGTGTAAAATTATTTTTTTTGGTATGAAATTATTTTGTTTAATGTAAAATTATTTATTTTTCGTATAAAATAATTTTTTTTGGTGTAAAATTATTTTTTTTGGTGTAAAATTATTATTTTTTTGGTGT
Organism: Strigamia acuminata; assembly: GCA_949358305.1. NCBI lineage: Eukaryota > Metazoa > Arthropoda > Chilopoda > Geophilomorpha > Linotaeniidae > Strigamia > Strigamia acuminata. Next base: position 7,884,761 of record OX442314.1, read on the forward strand.
AAAAATGACATTTTTTGGTGTAAAAATGACATTTTTTGGTGTAAAAATGACATTTTTTGGTGTAAAAATGTCATTGTTTGGTGTAAAATAGCATTCTTTTGTGCAAAAATGCATCATTTAATGCAAAATTTCATTTTTTTTATGCATCTTTGGTGCAATTAATTTTTTGGTGTATTTTTGGTTCAAAAATGCAAATCGATTCATTTGGTGCCAAATGCAAAAATCATAAAAAAAGAGTTATATTTTATACCTGTATTTGTCAACGACATGAAAACCACCGCCTTGTTAAGAAACAAATCCGCTCTTTGCACACTTTTAATCTTCACTTCCTTCAACACAAAATGGAATTCGGGCCACCAATCGGACCTACCCCTCCACAACTCTCCCAACTTCTTAAACTCCGCTCGAACAGGACTAAAAAAAAACATAAAAAACATAAACAAACAAACAAAGAAACCAACAATAATTTCCTTCACACACAATTGATACAAATTCAATATCCGATTTGCAAAAATATTCCACGCCGACGCGTCATTCTTCCACTGCGGATGATCGATCATATTAAAATACGACTCCAGCTCCAAACAGTTATCCGTCGACTTCAACAACGAAGGAAAATCGAAAATCCTTCTATCACATGGTTTCACCAGTTGCAATTTCTAAAAAAAAAAATTAAAATTAAATTAATGATACAATGAATATTTTTTTCGTCACCTTTAATGTGGTCACCAACAACGTCCTGAGATGTTTAAAATGTTTACGGACGAAATCGTAAAAGAAAATATACGCGTTTGGATTCAACGGGTTCGATTTGCAGTAATTATGCAACGTGACGATCGCTTTTTCTTTCCTATCGCAAAATTCCATCAACTAAATTAAAAATTATTAATAAAAAACAATTATTTTCGACTTTATCGATTTTTTATTTCGATTTCAAACCTCGAGATATTTCGAAACGAACATGTCCCAATTGCCGGGCTCCTGAAACAGCGCTTCGAACATCTCGATCGCGTTGTTTGCCAAACTTCCACGCTCGTGGATCTGTAAACGCGTTTGTCGTTCTTGCGAATCTAAAAAAAAAAAAATTAATCAAATCGATTTAATATGAGATTATGAATGAAATCGATTTAATATGAGATTATGAATGAAATCGATTTACAGATGTCGTCTTCGTCGTTTTGTCCGATTCCTTCTTCGCTGGTCACCCAATCGATGTATTTACACAGCGCTTTGTAAGCTTTGAGTATGGTAAACACATGTTTTTGTTTTTCGTTCAGTTTGGGAATGAAAATTTTCTTTAAAACGGTTTCGTCCTGTGAAAAAATGATTGAAATTATTAAAAATTACGATTTTGGAGTTTGGAAATGAGAAAAATGAGAAAAATTACTTCAATTATTTGTTTGGCGGTTACGAAATCGCCGTTTATTAGCAGCACCATTACGTTTTTCAAAATGGACGCCGGGTGGAAGACTTTGTCCATTCTGGCCATCGAACTGAAACAAGCAAAATTTAAAAAAATTTATAACTATTGAAAATTATGGGGGAAAAAATTACGTACTTTGAAAATTGATTTAATAATTCGTAATTCGATCTAGAATGATTGCAAAATACTTGAAATCCAGCCTGTAATTAAGCAGGAAAAGATCGTAAATGTTTAAGATGACGTATAATTTAGTTTTTCACCATTGCTATTATCTCGGAAGTGCGATCCGTTTCGTATGTTAACGCGTTTAATATTTTCGCGGCGGCTTTCCACCGATGACAAACGATGGTTTCCTTCAACATGGCAATTTGTCTTTGAGACCAAAGCGTTAACGGCCCTAAAATCAAACAAAAATAGTAAAAAATCATAAAAAACGTCAAAAAAAAGTAAAAAAATATATTAAAAACGTCAAAAAAAGTAAAAATATATATGAAAAAAGTCGAAAAATGTTTAAAAATAACAAAAAAAAGTCTAAAAATATTTTAAAAACTTCTAAAAATGTAAAAATATTTTAAAAACTTCTAAAAATGTAAAAATATTTTAAAAACTTCTAAAAATGTAAAAATATTTTAAGTACGTCTAAAAATATCAAGAAATGTCAAAAAAGTTTCAAAATATCAAAAAACGTCTGAAAATATCAAAAAACGTCTGAAAATATCAAAAAACGTCTGAAAATATCAAAAAACGTCTGAAAACATCAAAAAACGTCTGAAAATATCAAAAAACGTCTCAAAATATATTAAAAACGTCTAACAATATATTAAAGACGTTGGGTTAGGTTAGGTAAAGGCACGTTAGGTTAGGTTACGTTACGTTAGGTTAAGGGCACGTTAGGTTAGGGCACGTTAGGCTACAATTTTGTTCAAAAATGTCAAAAATTTTAGAAACTTTTAGAAATTTGACAAAAGTTTGTAGAAGTTTGGCAAAAATTTGTGGAAAAAAAGGCCAAAACTGGAGGAAAAGGCAAACTTTAGGGGAAAAAAAGGCAAAAATTGACAAAAATTTGGAGAAAAAAAAGGCAAATGTTGGGGAAACAAGGCAATATTTGAAAAAAATTGGACAAGTTTGACAAAAGAAATTGTAGAAATTTGACAAAAAAAAATTGACAAAATATTGACAAGATTTCGCGAGTTTGTTCAACATTTTATTGTTTGATATTTCATCATATTTCGCGTTTTGAATGAAAATGAAAATTTAGCACCAAACAGGGAGAATGATTTACCGCACGAGGACAAAATCAATTGAAACTCAGTTGAAAAATGGTAAAATTTCACAAAATTTTCAGTAAAAATTCGCAAAACTACAAAATTTTATTGAAAAAAACCCAGAACTTGAGAAAATTTTATTGAAAAATCCCAAAACTTGAGAAAATTTCATTGAAAAATCCCAAAACTGGAGAAAATTTTATTGAAAAATCCGAAAACATGAGAAAATTTTATTGAAATATCCCAAAACTTGAGAAACTTTTATTGAAAAATCCCAAAACTTGAGAAAATTTCATTGAAAAATCCGAAAACATGAGAAAATTTTATTGAAAAATCCGAAAACATGAGAAAATTTTATTGAAATATCCCAAAACTTGAGAAACTTTTATTGAAAAATCCCAAAACTTGAGAAAATTTCAGTAGCTGCATTCAAAAATAAAAATAACAATTTTAGTTTAAGTGTATTTTAAGTTTTAACATGGGTTTAAACAAGAAATGATGTCATTTTTGGTTTAAAATGGAAGTAAAACACAAAATATTTTAGTTTTTGAATGCAGCTAGCAAAAAAAAATGATAAAACACTTCAAATTTCCAACAAATCTCATAAAATTCCCCAACGTCCCCAATGAATTGGCTCAAACACAATAAATAAATAAATAAACACAATAAATACAATAAAAAATACAATAAATACTTTATTATGTGCTCATTTATCCGGACTAAAAACAACATCAAACAACACATTTCAATTCTAGTAGTGAACCGCCGAGTCGAGTGTGATCACGCTCAACAATCACAATTCACAACAATTCGCGATTCAAAATGGCTCCTAACCATAACTCACTCGCTCGAGCTCCTCGATCAGTCCTCACCCGACCCAGTCTCATTATGAAATGGCATAATCCTGTGCAAGCCACTCGCCCTTATATCACCTAGACTATATATAGTAGTAGTACAGATACATAAAGACCTATACTTATAGTATAATAATATAATGTTTTGTACATAAGTAAATATTTCTAGGCTTAAGTTTAACATGCAATTGCATGTTAATCTGGGAACAAGTAGAGAATGTGACGTTTTCAATACTGCTCCAAGATCATTACATCATCAGATCAGCTTTTAAAAAGTCCCTACAATGGATACCCTCAAACCCTCACTTGTCAGACATCAAATTGAACAAATGCAACGAGCGGAACCATCAAGAAAATCCACATCGCCAAAGCCGAAGTTAGGAGACGATTTAGTTCTCGAATTGGAATGAACAACTAATTAATCAGTATCCCTTCATTTATTATTTTCTAATTAATTTCAATTTTTGACTGCTTTTATGATCAAACTGCCAATCGGACGAATGAATCGTGTGCAAAACAAATCAGCGGATTCCATGATTCCAGTTCTCTCTATTATTATTATATCGTTTAATCGTTCTGACAAATGTATATATATATATAAGATTTTATCAAGTTGTATCGTTTTCTTCCTTGCAAAAATCGTGCCTGCGTAATTCAAGTGTCTTCCAAACGTTGAATTTGTAATTTCTAGAATTTGATAAAACTCCGAGGAAATTTAATAACTTTTGTATTTTTTAATTTTTATTTCCATAATTACAATCACATTTTACACCAAAACGTCGTTTTAATAGTCAAACATGTCGTTTTGCGAGTTGACGACGAATTCGTCGACGGTGGGTTCCGTCTTAAGCTTTTCGACGCCGAAATTGCTTTGCCACGAACATATCGAGGCCAGGAAACTTTCGTCTTCTTGCGTGAGGTTTTTCTTCATGTCGCCATTTTTCCTTTTTTTATTTTCCTTACCGTTCGTTTCTTTCTCTTTTTCGCGTCGCCGCTTCAATTTGCATTGCGTCGAATCGTCTTCGTCTTCGTCTTCGTTTCGTTTCTTTTCCTTCCGTTTCGCCCTCTTGTTCATCACCGCATTATCATCCTCGACAAAATTTTCCTCGTTTCCGTCTCGTTTTTTCCGTTTCCTGTGCTTCTCGTGGTCGGAACCGTCCGTTTCGTTCCCGTTTCCGTGTTTCCGTTTCCCCTTTTTACCTTTTGCCACCTCCTTTTCCTCCTGGCGACGTTTCTTCGCCTTTCTTCCACTTTTTTCGACCACGGGGCTCTTGAGAACCTCCAAACAATCGTCCACCGACGACCGCAAATTCGCAAACACGTCGTCCTCCTCGCTCGACGCGAACGTCACGTCCATCTGGGGTACGGAATACCCGTCACCGTTCGTACAGACGCTCAAATCGTGGCAAACTTGGACCAATTCGAGCGGGTCGTGAAACAAAGTGACTTCGCAGCCCGACAGCCGCTGGCCGGGCTCGAATTGCTCGCAGTAGACGCCATTTTGATTTTCCGGCCTAAATACGTGGTCGTAATGAATGAAGTTGGTGTCGCTGTTTAAATTTCCGTCGCCAGAGACCATGACTAGCCGGCTATTTGGTGTTTCGTCGTCGTTGTCGTCGTGGTGGTTAATTGCGATTATTCCGCTGAATTCGGGTGTTTCGGCGCTTTGGTCGAGGATTGTGGTGTTGTAGGCCGAGTCGTCGGTTGGTTTGTTTTCGTGTTCGTCTTCGTCGAGATCTGCTGTGTCCAGTTTGAGGAATAATTCCAAAATGGAGTCGAGTTTGACGAGGTGTTTTTCGTGGTGTCGGGAAAGTTTGCGCCGAACTTTCTTGGTGTATTCGTTTTCTGGAAATGGTATGGGTTTTAAATGTTTTCGTTTGTCAAAAATGCACTTTTGTTAGGCGCAAGAATTCATTTTTTTGGTGTAAAATTATTTTTTTTGGTGTAAAATTATTTTTTTTGGTATGAAATTATTTTGTTTAATGTAAAATTATTTATTTTTCGTATAAAATAATTTTTTTTGGTGTAAAATTATTTTTTTTGGTGTAAAATTATTATTTTTTTGGTGTAAAAATGACATTTTTTGGTGTAAAAATGACATTTTTTGGTGTAAAAATGACATTTTTTGGTGTAAAAATGTCATTGTTTGGTGTAAAATAGCATTCTTTTGTGCAAAAATGCATCATTTAATGCAAAATTTCATTTTTTTTATGCATCTTTGGTGCAATTAATTTTTTGGTGTATTTTTGGTTCAAAAATGCAAATCGATTCATTTGGTGCCAAATGCAAAAATCATAAAAAAAGAGTTATATTTTATACCTGTATTTGTCAACGACATGAAAACCACCGCCTTGTTAAGAAACAAATCCGCTCTTTGCACACTTTTAATCTTCACTTCCTTCAACACAAAATGGAATTCGGGCCACCAATCGGACCTACCCCTCCACAACTCTCCCAACTTCTTAAACTCCGCTCGAACAGGACTAAAAAAAAACATAAAAAACATAAACAAACAAACAAAGAAACCAACAATAATTTCCTTCACACACAATTGATACAAATTCAATATCCGATTTGCAAAAATATTCCACGCCGACGCGTCATTCTTCCACTGCGGATGATCGATCATATTAAAATACGACTCCAGCTCCAAACAGTTATTCGTCGACCTCAACAACGAAGGAAAATCGAAAATCCTTCTATCACATGGTTTCACCAGTTGCAATTTCTAAAAAAAAAAATTAAAATTAAATTAATGATACAATGAATATTTTTTTCGTCACCTTTAATGTGGTCACCAACAACGTCCTGAGATGTTTAAAATGTTTACGGACGAAATCGTAAAAGAAAATATACGCGTTTGGATTCAACGGGTTCGATTTGCAGTAATTATGCAACGTGACGATCGCTTTTTCTTTCCTATCGCAAAATTCCATCAACTAAATTAAAAATTATTAATAAAAAACAATTATTTTCGACTTTATCGATTTTTTATTTCGATTTCAAACCTCGAGATATTTCGAAACGAACATGTCCCAATTGCCGGGCTCCTGAAACAGCGCTTCGAACATCTCGATCGCGTTGTTTGCCAAACTTCCACGCTCGTGGATCTGTAAACGCGTTTGTCGTTCTTGCGAATCTAAAAAAAAAAAAATTAATCAAATCGATTTAATATGAGATTATGAATGAAATCGATTTAATATGAGATTATGAATGAAATCGATTTACAGATGTCGTCTTCGTCGTTTTGTCCGATTCCTTCTTCGCTGGTCACCCAATCGATGTATTTACACAGCGCTTTGTAAGCTTTGAGTATGGTAAACACATGTTTTTGTTTTTCGTTCAGTTTGGGAATGAAAATTTTCTTTAAAACGGTTTCGTCCTGTGAAAAAATGATTGAAATTATTAAAAATTACGATTTTGGAGTTTGGAAATGAGAAAAATGAGAAAAATTACTTCAATTATTTGTTTGGCGGTTACGAAATCGCCGTTTATTAGCAGCACCATTACGTTTTTCAAAATGGACGCCGGGTGGAAGACTTTGTCCATTCTGGCCATCGAACTGAAACAAGCAAAATTTAAAAAAATTTATAACTATTGAAAATTATGGGGGAAAAAATTACGTACTTTGAAAATTGATTTAATAATTCGTAATTCGATCTAGAATGATTGCAAAATACTTGAAATCCAGCCTGTAATTAAGCAGGAAAAGATCGTAAATGTTTAAGATGACGTATAATTTAGTTTTTCACCATTGCTATTATCTCGGAAGTGCGATCCGTTTCGTATGTTAACGCGTTTAATATTTTCGCGGCGGCTTTCCACCGATGACAAACGATGGTTTCCTTCAACATGGCAATTTGTCTTTGAGACCAAAGCGTTAACGGCCCTAAAATCAAACAAAAATAGTAAAAAATCATAAAAAACGTCAAAAAAAAGTAAAAAAATATATTAAAAACGTCAAAAAAAGTAAAAATATATATGAAAAAAGTCGAAAAATGTTTAAAAATAACAAAAAAAAGTCTAAAAATATTTTAAAAACTTCTAAAAATGTAAAAATATTTTAAAAACTTCTAAAAATGTAAAAATATTTTAAAAACTTCTAAAAATGTAAAAATATTTTAAGTACGTCTAAAAATATCAAGAAATGTCAAAAAAGTTTCAAAATATCAAAAAACGTCTGAAAATATCAAAAAACGTCTGAAAATATCAAAAAACGTCTGAAAATATCAAAAAACGTCTGAAAACATCAAAAAACGTCTGAAAATATCAAAAAACGTCTCAAAATATATTAAAAACGTCTAACAATATATTAAAGACGTTGGGTTAGGTTAGGTAAAGGCACGTTAGGTTAGGTTACGTTACGTTAGGTTAAGGGCACGTTAGGTTAGGGCACGTTAGGCTACAATTTTGTTCAAAAATGTCAAAAATTTTAGAAACTTTTAGAAATTTGACAAAAGTTTGTAGAAGTTTGGCAAAAATTTGTGGAAAAAAAGGCCAAAACTGGAGGAAAAGGCAAACTTTAGGGGAAAAAAAGGCAAAAATTGACAAAAATTTGGAGAAAAAAAAGGCAAATGTTGGGGAAACAAGGCAATATTTGAAAAAAATTGGACAAGTTTGACAAAAGAAATTGTAGAAATTTGACAAAAAAAAATTGACAAAATATTGACAAGATTTCGCGAGTTTGTTCAACATTTTATTGTTTGATATTTCATCATATTTCGCGTTTTGAATGAAAATGAAAATTTAGCACCAAACAGGGAGAATGATTTACCGCACGAGGACAAAATCAATTGAAACTCAGTTGAAAAATGGTAAAATTTCACAAAATTTTCAGTAAAAATTCGCAAAACTACAAAATTTTATTGAAAAAAACCCAGAACTTGAGAAAATTTTATTGAAAAATCCCAAAACTTGAGAAAATTTCATTGAAAAATCCCAAAACTGGAGAAAATTTTATTGAAAAATCCGAAAACATGAGAAAATTTTATTGAAATATCCCAAAACTTGAGAAACTTTTATTGAAAAATCCCAAAACTTGAGAAAATTTCATTGAAAAATCCGAAAACATGAGAAAATTTTATTGAAAAATCCGAAAACATGAGAAAATTTTATTGAAATATCCCAAAACTTGAGAAACTTTTATTGAAAAATCCCAAAACTTGAGAAAATTTCAGTAGCTGCATTCAAAAATAAAAATAACAATTTTAGTTTAAGTGTATTTTAAGTTTTAACATGGGTTTAAACAAGAAATGATGTCATTTTTGGTTTAAAATGGAAGTAAAACACAAAATATTTTAGTTTTTGAATGCAGCTAGCAAAAAAAAATGATAAAACACTTCAAATTTCCAACAAATCTCATAAAATTCCCCAACGTCCCCAATGAATTGGCTCAAACACAATAAATAAATAAATAAACACAATAAATACAATAAAAAATACAATAAATACTTTATTATGTGCTCATTTATCCGGACTAAAAACAACATCAAACAACACATTTCAATTCTAGTAGTGAACCGCCGAGTCGAGTGTGATCACGCTCAACAATCACAATTCACAACAATTCGCGATTCAAAATGGCTCCTAACCATAACTCACTCGCTCGAGCTCCTCGATCAGTCCTCACCCGACCCAGTCTCATTATGAAATGGCATAATCCTGTGCAAGCCACTCGCCCTTATATCACCTAGACTATATATAGTAGTAGTACAGATACATAAAGACCTATACTTATAGTATAATAATATAATGTTTTGTACATAAGTAAATATTTCTAGGCTTAAGTTTAACATGCAATTGCATGTTAATCTGGGAACAAGTAGAGAATGTGACGTTTTCAATACTGCTCCAAGATCATTACATCATCAGATCAGCTTTTAAAAAGTCCCTACAATGGATACCCTCAAACCCTCACTTGTCAGACATCAAATTGAACAAATGCAACGAGCGGAACCATCAAGAAAATCCACATCGCCAAAGCCGAAGTTAGGAGACGATTTAGTTCTCGAATTGGAATGAACAACTAATTAATCAGTATCCCTTCATTTATTATTTTCTAATTAATTTCAATTTTTGAGTGCTTTATCAAACTGCCAATCGGACGAATCGTGTGCAAAACAAATCAGCGAATTCCATGATTCCAGTTCTCTATTATATCGTTTAATCGTTCTGACAAATGTGTATATATATATATATAAGATTTATCAAGTTGTATCGTTTTCTTCCTTGCAAAAATCGTGCCTGCGTAATTCAAAGTGTCTTCCAAACGTTTTATTTCTCTGTAGTTTCTAGAATTTGATAAAAATCAAAGAAAATTTATAAATCGAAAAATAATTTTCGTTTTTTAATTTTTATTTCCATAATTACAATCACATTTACACCAAAACGTCGTTTTAAAGTCAAACATGTCGTTTTACGACTATTCCGCTGAATTCGGGTGTTTCGACGCTTTGGTCGAGGATTGTGGTGTTGTAGGCCGAGTCGTCGGTTGGTTTGTTTTCGTGTTCGTCTTCGTCGAGATCTGATGTGTCCAGTTTGAGGAATAATTCCAAAATGGAGTCGAGTTTGACGAGGTGTTTTTCGTGGTGTCGGGAAAGTTTGCGCCGAACTTTCTTGGGTGTACCGGTATTCGTTTTCTGGAAATAGTATGGTTTTTAAATGTTTTCGTTTGTGCAAAAATGAAATTTTTTGTGCAAAAATGAAATTTTTTGTGCAAAAATGAAATTTTTTGTGCAAAAATGAAATTTTTTGTGCAAAAATGAAATTTTTTGTGCAAAAATGAAATTTTTTGTGCAAAAATGAAATTTTTTGTGCAAAAATGAAATTTTTTGTGCAAAAATGAAATTTTTTGTGCAAAAATGAAATTTTTTGTGCAAAAATGAAATTTTTTGTGCAAAAATGAAATTTTTTGTGCAAAAATGAAATTTTTTGTGCAAAAATGAAATTTTTTGTGCAAAAGTAGGGGGTTTGTGGCAGTCCTGGACCAGGTGGTTGGTGGTGAGGGGGGTGGGGGTGGTGAGGGGTAAGTGGGGGAGGAGATAAGGGGTGGGGGAGATAAGGGGAGGGAGAGATAAGAGGAGGGATAAGTGGGGGATGACTAATTGCTTCAATCAATCAGTCTTATCATTCGATCAATGTGTCCTAGGCTATGATTTGTTATTGTTGTTTTTCTTTACTTAAGTACCTTGTTATTGTTTTTCCCATCTTTTGTCTCTGCTTTGAAATAAAGTACCTTGTTGTTATTTTTCTCAATTTATCTCCAATCTTCAAAGACTACTTTTAACCAAAGGAGGGATATTATTGGCTAGACTTCTTAACCAATAGGAAACTAGTATTGTATATATACTTGCAATGTCCTACACACTTCTCTTCTCTTCTTGCAAGTGCTTGGTACTGTTTGAGTCATGGAATTTAACCACATCCACTCTGAATTTGAAGAGTTGCTTATGGAAATTGAAGAATCTCTCTTTCCTCAAGTAAACATGCCCAATCCTCTACCGGATGTTGATGAAGAAAATGGTTACAATGATTCTCCACGTTGGATTTATAATCATTCTCCCATTTTTCTACTCTCACCACCTACCATCATCAACCAGTCTCAACATGTGCCATCTCCAACCATCATCAACCAGTCTCAACTTGTGTCATCTCCAACCTGCGTCATCCAATCTCAACCTGCGTCATCTCAATCATGCAATCCATTGTTACCATGTGAGTCTCCAGTTCCTGTTTACCACTACCAATCAAATTTGCACCAAGCAGGAACAAGCAACACAATCAATCCCCCATCTCCTATGACACTAGTGCAACAAATTGGAGGTGGACAGAAAGTACATTCGTGTGAGTACTGTCATCGACATAAGAGTCAAAGAAGGCGACAAGGTACAAACAACATACTAATTTTCTTTCAAAATTTCTAAAATTCTTTTTCGCAGGTTGAAAAAGGCGCACCGATGGTCGTCCTCAGCGCCATAAAAATGGAAATGGTGGTCCAAGCGCCCATGAGTGGAACCATCAAGAAAATCCACATCGCCAAAGACATGAAACTCGAAGGAGACGACTTAGTTCTCGAATTGGAATGAACAACTAATTAATCAGTATCCCTTCATTTATTTTCTAATTAATTTCAATTTTTGACTGCTTTATCAAACTGCCAATCGGACGAATCGTGTGCAAAACAAATCAGCGAATTCCATGATTCCAGTTCTCTATTATATCGTTTTGACAAATGTGTATATACAGGGTGTATCAGAATTCATGTTACACAGAAATAGGGAGTATAGAAAGGGACCAGGAGATCACGTTTCCACAAATCAAAAATTCCAAAAAAAATTTCCCATTTTGTTACAACCCCAAAAACAATGGAAGATTTCAAATATCGCGCCTCACGCATATCGCCAACATTTGCCAGGTTAAAGCGTAATTCTCAAATAAAAAGACACAAACGGTAGCCAACAGCAGAAGTTTATTACAAGAAATGTTCTACATGTCCAACATGTGCGTCAATGCACAGCTTGGTAAATAATTTAAGGAAATTAATCTTTTACATAAATGATTTGTTTTAGTTTTCCCGAATTTATGGTTTTTTTTTGTGATTCTTTAACATTAAAATGATAGATTTGTATCTTTTTATTTGAGAATTGCGCTAAAACCTGGCAAATTTGGGCGATATGCGTGACGCGATATTTGAAATCTTCCATTGTTTTTGGGGTTGTAACCATGTGGGAAATTTTTTTGGAATTTTTGATTAGTGGAAATGTGATCTCCTGGTCCCCCTCTATACCCTCTGTTTCTGTGTAACATGAATTCTGATACACCCTGTATATAAGATTTTATCAAGTTGTATCGTTTTCTTCCTTGCAAAAATCGTGCCTACGTAATTCAAAGTGTCTTCCAAACGTTTTATTTCTCTGTAGTTTCTAGAATTTGATAAAAATCAAAGAAAATTTATAATTCGAAAAATATATTTCGTTTTTTAATGTTTATTTCCATAATTACAATCACATTTACACCAAAACGTCGTTTTAATAGTCAAACATGTCGTTTTGCGAGTTGACGACGAATTCGTCGACGGTGGGTTCCGTCTTTAGCTTTTCGACGCCGTAATTGCTTTGCCACGAACATATCGACGCGAGGAAACTTTCGTCTTCGTTTCCGTTTAACGTTTCTTGCGTGAGCTTTTTCTTCATGTCGCCATTTTTCCTTCTTTTTTTATTTTCCTTCTCGTTTTCGCGTCGCCGCTTCAATTTGCATTGCGTCGAATCGTCTTCGTCTTCGTTTCGTTTTCGTTTCTTTTCCTTCCCCTTGTTACTCGCCGCATTATCATCCTCGACAACATTTTCCTCGTTTCCGTCTCGTTTTTTCCGTTTCCTGTGCTTCTCGTGGTCGGATCCGTCCGTTTCGTTCCCGTTTCCGTGTTTCCGCTTCCCCTTTTTACATTTTTCCACCTCCTTTTCCTCCTGCCGACGTTTCTTCGCCTTTTTTTGACTTTTTTCGACTACGGGGCTCTTGAGAACCTCCAAACAATCGCCCACCGACGACCGCAAATTCGCTAACTCGTCGTCCTCCTCGCTCGACGCGAACGTCACGTCCATCTGGGGTATGGAATACCCGTCACCGTTCGTACAGACGCTCAAATCGTGGCAAACTTGGACCAATTCGAGCGGGTCGTGGAACAAAGTGACTTCGCAGCCCGACAGCCGCTGGCCGGGCTCGAATTGCTCGCAGTAGACGCCATTTTGATTTTCCGGCGTAAATACGTGGTTGTAATGAATGAAGTTGGTGTCGCTGTTTAAATTTTCGTCGCCGAGGACCATGACTGGTGTTTCGTCGTCGTTGTCGTTGTGGTGGTTAATTGCGACTATTCCGCTGAATTCGGGTGTTTCGGCGCTTTGGTCGAGGATTGTGGTGTTGTAGGCCGAGTCGTCGGTTGGTTTGTTTTCGTGTTCGTCTTCGTCGAGATCTGATCTGTCCAGTTTGAGGAATAATTCCAAAATGGAGTCGAGTTTGACGAGGTGTTTTTCGTGGTGTCGGGAAAGTTTGCGCCGAACTTTCTTGGTGTATTCGTTTTCTGGAAATAATATGGTTTTTAAATGTTTTCGTTTGTGCAAAAATGAAATTTTTTGTGCAAAAATGAAATTTTTTGTGCAAAAATGACTTTTTTTGGCGTAAAAATGGCTCTTGAATAATACTAAAAATGGCATTTTTTGGTGTAACATGACATTTTTTTGCTGTAAAATGGCATTCTTTTGTGCAAAAATGCATCATTTAATGCAAAAATGCATCGTTTAATGCAAAAATGCATCGTTTAATGCAAAAATGCATCATTTAATGCAAAAATGCATCATTTAATGCAAAAATGCATCATTTAATGCAAAAATGCATCATTTAATGTAAAAATGCATCATTTAATGCAAAATTTCTTCACTTTTTTTTTTGCATCTTTGGTGCAAAATTAATTTTTTGGTGTATTTTTGGTTCAAAAATGCATTTTTTGATGGATAAATCGATCCATTTGGTGCCAAATGCAGAAACATAAAAAAAAAAAATATTATTATACCTGTATTTGTCAAAGACATGAAAACCACCGCCTTGTTAAGAAACAAATCCGCTCTTTCCACACTTTTAATCTTCACTTCCTTCAACACAAAATGGAATTCGGGCCACCATTCGGACCTGCCCCTCCACAACTCTCCCAACTTCTTAAACTCCGCTCGAACCGGACTAAAAAAAAAACATAAAAAACATAAACAAACAAACAAACAAACAAACAAATAATAATTTCCTTCACACACAATTGATACAAATTCAATATCCGATTTGCAAAAATATTCCACGCCGACGCGTCATTCCTCCACTGCGGATGATCGATCATATTAAAATACGACTCCAGCTCCAAACAGTTATTCGTCGACCTCAACAACGAAGGAAAATCGAAAATCCTTCTATCACATGGTTTCACCAGTTGCAATTTCTAAAAAAAATTAAAAAATTAAAAATTAAAATAAAATTTTATTTTTATGCAATAAAAAGCCGAAATTGGCTATATATAAATGCATATTTTCCGAAAATCAGTAATAAATGCATAAATCGCCATTTTTGCATAAATAATTTTTTTGTCACCTTTAATGTGGTCACCAACAACGTCCTGAGATGTTTAAAATGTTTACGGACGAAATCGTAAAAGAAAATATACGCGTTTGGATTCAACGGGTTCGATTTGCAGTAATTATGCAACGTGACGATCGCTTTTTCTTTCCTATCGCAAAATTCCATCAACTAAATTCATAATTAATAATAAAATAAAATTATTCTCAATGTTTTCGATTTTTTTTATTTCGATTTCCAACCTCGAGATACTTCGAAACGAACATATCCCAATTGCCGGGCTCCTGAAACAGCGCTTCGAACATCTCGATCGCGTTGTTTGCCAAACTTCCACGCTCGTGGATCTGTAAACGCGTTTGTCGTTCTTGCGAATCTAAAAAAACAAAAAAATCAGTTAAATCGATTCAATGTGAATGAAATCGACTTACATATGTCGTCGTCTTCTTTTTGTCCGATTCCTTCTTCGCTGGTCACCCAATCGATGTATTTACACAGCGCTTTGTAAGCTTTGAGTATGGTAAACACATGTTTTTGTTTTTCGTTCAGTTTGGGAATGAAAATTTTCTTTAAAACGGTTTCGTCCTGTGAAAAAATGATTGAAATTATTAAAAATTGCGATTTTGGGGTTCGGAAATGAGAAAAATGAGATAAATTACTTCAATTATTTGTTTGGCGGTTAGGAAATCGCCGTTTATTAGCAGCACCATTACGTTTTTCAGAATGGACGCCGGGTGGAAGACTTTGTCCATTCTGGCCATCGAACTGAAACGAGCAAAATTTAAAAAAATTTATAAATATTGAAAATTATGGGGAAAAAATTACGCACTTTGAAAATTGATTTAATAATTCGTGATTCGATTTAGAATGATTGCAAAATACTTGAAATCCAGCCTGTAATTAAGCAGGAAAAGATCGTAAATGTTTAAGATGACGTATAATTTAGTTTTTCACCATTGCTATTATCTCGGAAGTGCGATCCGTTTCGTATGTTAACGCGTTTAATATTTTCGCGGCGGCTTTCCACCGATGACAAACGATGGTTTCCTTCAACATGGCAATTTGTCTTTGAGACCAAAGCGTTAACGGCCCTAAAATCAAACAAAAATAGTAAAAAATCATAAAAAACGTCAAAAAAAAGTAAAAAAATATATTAAAAACGTCAAAAAAAGTAAAAATATATATGAAAAAAGTCGAAAAATGTTTAAAAATAACAAAAAAAAGTCTAAAAATATTTTAAAAACTTCTAAAAATGTAAAAATATTTTAAAAACTTCTAAAAATGTAAAAATATTTTAAAAACTTCTAAAAATGTAAAAATATTTTAAGTACGTCTAAAAATATCAAGAAATGTCAAAAAAGTTTCAAAATATCAAAAAACGTCTGAAAATATCAAAAAACGTCTGAAAATATCAAAAAACGTCTGAAAATATCAAAAAACGTCTGAAAACATCAAAAAACGTCTGAAAATATCAAAAAACGTCTCAAAATATATTAAAAACGTCTAACAATATATTAAAGACGTTGGGTTAGGTTAGGTAAAGGCACGTTAGGTTAGGTTACGTTACGTTAGGTTAAGGGCACGTTAGGTTAGGGCACGTTAGGCTACAATTTTGTTCAAAAATGTCAAAAATTTTAGAAACTTTTAGAAATTTGACAAAAGTTTGTAGAAGTTTGGCAAAAATTTGTGGAAAAAAAGGCCAAAACTGGAGGAAAAGGCAAACTTTAGGGGAAAAAAAGGCAAAAATTGACAAAAATTTGGAGAAAAAAAAGGCAAATGTTGGGGAAACAAGGCAATATTTGAAAAAAATTGGACAAGTTTGACAAAAGAAATTGTAGAAATTTGACAAAAAAAAATTGACAAAATATTGACAAGATTTCGCGAGTTTGTTCAACATTTTATTGTTTGATATTTCATCATATTTCGCGTTTTGAATGAAAATGAAAATTTAGCACCAAACAGGGAGAATGATTTACCGCACGAGGACAAAATCAATTGAAACTCAGTTGAAAAATGGTAAAATTTCACAAAATTTTCAGTAAAAATTCGCAAAACTACAAAATTTTATTGAAAAAAACCCAGAACTTGAGAAAATTTTATTGAAAAATCCCAAAACTTGAGAAAATTTCATTGAAAAATCCCAAAACTGGAGAAAATTTTATTGAAAAATCCGAAAACATGAGAAAATTTTATTGAAATATCCCAAAACTTGAGAAACTTTTATTGAAAAATCCCAAAACTTGAGAAAATTTCATTGAAAAATCCGAAAACATGAGAAAATTTTATTGAAAAATCCGAAAACATGAGAAAATTTTATTGAAATATCCCAAAACTTGAGAAACTTTTATTGAAAAATCCCAAAACTTGAGAAAATTTCAGTAGCTGCATTCAAAAATAAAAATAACAATTTTAGTTTAAGTGTATTTTAAGTTTTAACATGGGTTTAAACAAGAAATGATGTCATTTTTGGTTTAAAATGGAAGTAAAACACAAAATATTTTAGTTTTTGAATGCAGCTAGCAAAAAAAAATGATAAAACACTTCAAATTTCCAACAAATCTCATAAAATTCCCCAACGTCCCCAATGAATTGGCTCAAACACAATAAATAAATAAATAAACACAATAAATACAATAAAAAATACAATAAATACTTTATTATGTGCTCATTTATCCGGACTAAAAACAACATCAAACAACACATTTCAATTCTAGTAGTGAACCGCCGAGTCGAGTGTGATCACGCTCAACAATCACAATTCACAACAATTCGCGATTCAAAATGGCTCCTAACCATAACTCACTCGCTCGAGCTCCTCGATCAGTCCTCACCCGACCCAGTCTCATTATGAAATGGCATAATCCTGTGCAAGCCACTCGCCCTTATATCACCTAGACTATATATAGTAGTAGTACAGATACATAAAGACCTATACTTATAGTATAATAATATAATGTTTTGTACATAAGTAAATATTTCTAGGCTTAAGTTTAACATGCAATTGCATGTTAATCTGGGAACAAGTAGAGAATGTGACGTTTTCAATACTGCTCCAAGATCATTACATCATCAGATCAGCTTTTAAAAAGTCCCTACAATGGATACCCTCAAACCCTCACTTGTCAGACATCAAATTGAACAAATGCAACGAGCGGAACCATCAAGAAAATCCACATCGCCAAAGCCGAAGTTAGGAGACGATTTAGTTCTCGAATTGGAATGAACAACTAATTAATCAGTATCCCTTCATTTATTATTTTCTAATTAATTTCAATTTTTGAGTGCTTTATCAAACTGCCAATCGGACGAATCGTGTGCAAAACAAATCAGCGAATTCCATGATTCCAGTTCTCTATTATATCGTTTAATCGTTCTGACAAATGTGTATATATATATATATAAGATTTATCAAGTTGTATCGTTTTCTTCCTTGCAAAAATCGTGCCTGCGTAATTCAAAGTGTCTTCCAAACGTTTTATTTCTCTGTAGTTTCTAGAATTTGATAAAAATCAAAGAAAATTTATAAATCGAAAAATAATTTTCGTTTTTTAATTTTTATTTCCATAATTACAATCACATTTACACCAAAACGTCGTTTTAAAGTCAAACATGTCGTTTTACGACTATTCCGCTGAATTCGGGTGTTTCGACGCTTTGGTCGAGGATTGTGGTGTTGTAGGCCGAGTCGTCGGTTGGTTTGTTTTCGTGTTCGTCTTCGTCGAGATCTGATGTGTCCAGTTTGAGGAATAATTCCAAAATGGAGTCGAGTTTGACGAGGTGTTTTTCGTGGTGTCGGGAAAGTTTGCGCCGAACTTTCTTGGGTGTACCGGTATTCGTTTTCTGGAAATAGTATGGTTTTTAAATGTTTTCGTTTGTGCAAAAATGAAATTTTTTGTGCAAAAATGAAATTTTTTGTGCAAAAATGAAATTTTTTGTGCAAAAATGAAATTTTTTGTGCAAAAATGAAATTTTTTGTGCAAAAATGAAATTTTTTGTGCAAAAATGAAATTTTTTGTGCAAAAATGAAATTTTTTGTGCAAAAATGAAATTTTTTGTGCAAAAATGAAATTTTTTGTGCAAAAATGAAATTTTTTGTGCAAAAATGAAATTTTTTGTGCAAAAATGAAATTTTTTGTGCAAAAATGAAATTTTTTGTGCAAAAATGAAATTTTTTGTGCAAAAGTAGGGGGTTTGTGGCAGTCCTGGACCAGGTGGTTGGTGGTGAGGGGGGTGGGGGTGGTGAGGGGTAAGTGGGGGAGGAGATAAGGGGTGGGGGAGATAAGGGGAGGGAGAGATAAGAGGAGGGATAAGTGGGGGATGACTAATTGCTTCAATCAATCAGTCTTATCATTCGATCAATGTGTCCTAGGCTATGATTTGTTATTGTTGTTTTTCTTTACTTAAGTACCTTGTTATTGTTTTTCCCATCTTTTGTCTCTGCTTTGAAATAAAGTACCTTGTTGTTATTTTTCTCAATTTATCTCCAATCTTCAAAGACTACTTTTAACCAAAGGAGGGATATTATTGGCTAGACTTCTTAACCAATAGGAAACTAGTATTGTATATATACTTGCAATGTCCTACACACTTCTCTTCTCTTCTTGCAAGTGCTTGGTACTGTTTGAGTCATGGAATTTAACCACATCCACTCTGAATTTGAAGAGTTGCTTATGGAAATTGAAGAATCTCTCTTTCCTCAAGTAAACATGCCCAATCCTCTACCGGATGTTGATGAAGAAAATGGTTACAATGATTCTCCACGTTGGATTTATAATCATTCTCCCATTTTTCTACTCTCACCACCTACCATCATCAACCAGTCTCAACATGTGCCATCTCCAACCATCATCAACCAGTCTCAACTTGTGTCATCTCCAACCTGCGTCATCCAATCTCAACCTGCGTCATCTCAATCATGCAATCCATTGTTACCATGTGAGTCTCCAGTTCCTGTTTACCACTACCAATCAAATTTGCACCAAGCAGGAACAAGCAACACAATCAATCCCCCATCTCCTATGACACTAGTGCAACAAATTGGAGGTGGACAGAAAGTACATTCGTGTGAGTACTGTCATCGACATAAGAGTCAAAGAAGGCGACAAGGTACAAACAACATACTAATTTTCTTTCAAAATTTCTAAAATTCTTTTTCGCAGGTTGAAAAAGGCGCACCGATGGTCGTCCTCAGCGCCATAAAAATGGAAATGGTGGTCCAAGCGCCCATGAGTGGAACCATCAAGAAAATCCACATCGCCAAAGACATGAAACTCGAAGGAGACGACTTAGTTCTCGAATTGGAATGAACAACTAATTAATCAGTATCCCTTCATTTATTTTCTAATTAATTTCAATTTTTGACTGCTTTATCAAACTGCCAATCGGACGAATCGTGTGCAAAACAAATCAGCGAATTCCATGATTCCAGTTCTCTATTATATCGTTTTGACAAATGTGTATATACAGGGTGTATCAGAATTCATGTTACACAGAAATAGGGAGTATAGAAAGGGACCAGGAGATCACGTTTCCACAAATCAAAAATTCCAAAAAAAATTTCCCATTTTGTTACAACCCCAAAAACAATGGAAGATTTCAAATATCGCGCCTCACGCATATCGCCAACATTTGCCAGGTTAAAGCGTAATTCTCAAATAAAAAGACACAAACGGTAGCCAACAGCAGAAGTTTATTACAAGAAATGTTCTACATGTCCAACATGTGCGTCAATGCACAGCTTGGTAAATAATTTAAGGAAATTAATCTTTTACATAAATGATTTGTTTTAGTTTTCCCGAATTTATGGTTTTTTTTTGTGATTCTTTAACATTAAAATGATAGATTTGTATCTTTTTATTTGAGAATTGCGCTAAAACCTGGCAAATTTGGGCGATATGCGTGACGCGATATTTGAAATCTTCCATTGTTTTTGGGGTTGTAACCATGTGGGAAATTTTTTTGGAATTTTTGATTAGTGGAAATGTGATCTCCTGGTCCCCCTCTATACCCTCTGTTTCTGTGTAACATGAATTCTGATACACCCTGTATATAAGATTTTATCAAGTTGTATCGTTTTCTTCCTTGCAAAAATCGTGCCTACGTAATTCAAAGTGTCTTCCAAACGTTTTATTTCTCTGTAGTTTCTAGAATTTGATAAAAATCAAAGAAAATTTATAATTCGAAAAATATATTTCGTTTTTTAATGTTTATTTCCATAATTACAATCACATTTACACCAAAACGTCGTTTTAATAGTCAAACATGTCGTTTTGCGAGTTGACGACGAATTCGTCGACGGTGGGTTCCGTCTTTAGCTTTTCGACGCCGTAATTGCTTTGCCACGAACATATCGACGCGAGGAAACTTTCGTCTTCGTTTCCGTTTAACGTTTCTTGCGTGAGCTTTTTCTTCATGTCGCCATTTTTCCTTCTTTTTTTATTTTCCTTCTCGTTTTCGCGTCGCCGCTTCAATTTGCATTGCGTCGAATCGTCTTCGTCTTCGTTTCGTTTTCGTTTCTTTTCCTTCCCCTTGTTACTCGCCGCATTATCATCCTCGACAACATTTTCCTCGTTTCCGTCTCGTTTTTTCCGTTTCCTGTGCTTCTCGTGGTCGGATCCGTCCGTTTCGTTCCCGTTTCCGTGTTTCCGCTTCCCCTTTTTACATTTTTCCACCTCCTTTTCCTCCTGCCGACGTTTCTTCGCCTTTTTTTGACTTTTTTCGACTACGGGGCTCTTGAGAACCTCCAAACAATCGCCCACCGACGACCGCAAATTCGCTAACTCGTCGTCCTCCTCGCTCGACGCGAACGTCACGTCCATCTGGGGTATGGAATACCCGTCACCGTTCGTACAGACGCTCAAATCGTGGCAAACTTGGACCAATTCGAGCGGGTCGTGGAACAAAGTGACTTCGCAGCCCGACAGCCGCTGGCCGGGCTCGAATTGCTCGCAGTAGACGCCATTTTGATTTTCCGGCGTAAATACGTGGTTGTAATGAATGAAGTTGGTGTCGCTGTTTAAATTTTCGTCGCCGAGGACCATGACTGGTGTTTCGTCGTCGTTGTCGTTGTGGTGGTTAATTGCGACTATTCCGCTGAATTCGGGTGTTTCGGCGCTTTGGTCGAGGATTGTGGTGTTGTAGGCCGAGTCGTCGGTTGGTTTGTTTTCGTGTTCGTCTTCGTCGAGATCTGATCTGTCCAGTTTGAGGAATAATTCCAAAATGGAGTCGAGTTTGACGAGGTGTTTTTCGTGGTGTCGGGAAAGTTTGCGCCGAACTTTCTTGGTGTATTCGTTTTCTGGAAATAATATGGTTTTTAAATGTTTTCGTTTGTGCAAAAATGAAATTTTTTGTGCAAAAATGAAATTTTTTGTGCAAAAATGACTTTTTTTGGCGTAAAAATGGCTCTTGAATAATACTAAAAATGGCATTTTTTGGTGTAACATGACATTTTTTTGCTGTAAAATGGCATTCTTTTGTGCAAAAATGCATCATTTAATGCAAAAATGCATCGTTTAATGCAAAAATGCATCGTTTAATGCAAAAATGCATCATTTAATGCAAAAATGCATCATTTAATGCAAAAATGCATCATTTAATGCAAAAATGCATCATTTAATGTAAAAATGCATCATTTAATGCAAAATTTCTTCACTTTTTTTTTTGCATCTTTGGTGCAAAATTAATTTTTTGGTGTATTTTTGGTTCAAAAATGCATTTTTTGATGGATAAATCGATCCATTTGGTGCCAAATGCAGAAACATAAAAAAAAAAAATATTATTATACCTGTATTTGTCAAAGACATGAAAACCACCGCCTTGTTAAGAAACAAATCCGCTCTTTCCACACTTTTAATCTTCACTTCCTTCAACACAAAATGGAATTCGGGCCACCATTCGGACCTGCCCCTCCACAACTCTCCCAACTTCTTAAACTCCGCTCGAACCGGACTAAAAAAAAAACATAAAAAACATAAACAAACAAACAAACAAACAAACAAATAATAATTTCCTTCACACACAATTGATACAAATTCAATATCCGATTTGCAAAAATATTCCACGCCGACGCGTCATTCCTCCACTGCGGATGATCGATCATATTAAAATACGACTCCAGCTCCAAACAGTTATTCGTCGACCTCAACAACGAAGGAAAATCGAAAATCCTTCTATCACATGGTTTCACCAGTTGCAATTTCTAAAAAAAATTAAAAAATTAAAAATTAAAATAAAATTTTATTTTTATGCAATAAAAAGCCGAAATTGGCTATATATAAATGCATATTTTCCGAAAATCAGTAATAAATGCATAAATCGCCATTTTTGCATAAATAATTTTTTTGTCACCTTTAATGTGGTCACCAACAACGTCCTGAGATGTTTAAAATGTTTACGGACGAAATCGTAAAAGAAAATATACGCGTTTGGATTCAACGGGTTCGATTTGCAGTAATTATGCAACGTGACGATCGCTTTTTCTTTCCTATCGCAAAATTCCATCAACTAAATTCATAATTAATAATAAAATAAAATTATTCTCAATGTTTTCGATTTTTTTTATTTCGATTTCCAACCTCGAGATACTTCGAAACGAACATATCCCAATTGCCGGGCTCCTGAAACAGCGCTTCGAACATCTCGATCGCGTTGTTTGCCAAACTTCCACGCTCGTGGATCTGTAAACGCGTTTGTCGTTCTTGCGAATCTAAAAAAACAAAAAAATCAGTTAAATCGATTCAATGTGAATGAAATCGACTTACATATGTCGTCGTCTTCTTTTTGTCCGATTCCTTCTTCGCTGGTCACCCAATCGATGTATTTACACAGCGCTTTGTAAGCTTTGAGTATGGTAAACACATGTTTTTGTTTTTCGTTCAGTTTGGGAATGAAAATTTTCTTTAAAACGGTTTCGTCCTGTGAAAAAATGATTGAAATTATTAAAAATTGCGATTTTGGGGTTCGGAAATGAGAAAAATGAGATAAATTACTTCAATTATTTGTTTGGCGGTTAGGAAATCGCCGTTTATTAGCAGCACCATTACGTTTTTCAGAATGGACGCCGGGTGGAAGACTTTGTCCATTCTGGCCATCGAACTGAAACGAGCAAAATTTAAAAAAATTTATAAATATTGAAAATTATGGGGAAAAAATTACGCACTTTGAAAATTGATTTAATAATTCGTGATTCGATTTAGAATGATTGCAAAATACTTGAAATCCAGCCTGTAATTAAGCAGGAAAAGATCGTAAATGTTTAAGATGACGTATAATTTAGTTTTTCACCATTGCTATTATCTCGGAAGTGCGATCCGTTTCGTATGTTAACGCGTTTAATATTTTCGCGGCGGCTTTCCACCGATGACAAACGATGGTTTCCTTCAACATGGCAATTTGTCTTTGAGACCAAAGCGTTAACGGCCCTAAAATCAAACAAAAATAGTAAAAAATCATAAAAAACGTCAAAAAAAAGTAAAAAAATATATTAAAAACGTCAAAAAAAGTAAAAATATATATGAAAAAAGTCGAAAAATGTTTAAAAATAACAAAAAAAAGTCTAAAAATATTTTAAAAACTTCTAAAAATGTAAAAATATTTTAAAAACTTCTAAAAATGTAAAAATATTTTAAAAACTTCTAAAAATGTAAAAATATTTTAAGTACGTCTAAAAATATCAAGAAATGTCAAAAAAGTTTCAAAATATCAAAAAACGTCTGAAAATATCAAAAAACGTCTGAAAATATCAAAAAACGTCTGAAAATATCAAAAAACGTCTGAAAACATCAAAAAACGTCTGAAAATATCAAAAAACGTCTCAAAATATATTAAAAACGTCTAACAATATATTAAAGACGTTGGGTTAGGTTAGGTAAAGGCACGTTAGGTTAGGTTACGTTACGTTAGGTTAAGGGCACGTTAGGTTAGGGCACGTTAGGCTACAATTTTGTTCAAAAATGTCAAAAATTTTAGAAACTTTTAGAAATTTGACAAAAGTTTGTAGAAGTTTGGCAAAAATTTGTGGAAAAAAAGGCCAAAACTGGAGGAAAAGGCAAACTTTAGGGGAAAAAAAGGCAAAAATTGACAAAAATTTGGAGAAAAAAAAGGCAAATGTTGGGGAAACAAGGCAATATTTGAAAAAAATTGGACAAGTTTGACAAAAGAAATTGTAGAAATTTGACAAAAAAAAATTGACAAAATATTGACAAGATTTCGCGAGTTTGTTCAACATTTTATTGTTTGATATTTCATCATATTTCGCGTTTTGAATGAAAATGAAAATTTAGCACCAAACAGGGAGAATGATTTACCGCACGAGGACAAAATCAATTGAAACTCAGTTGAAAAATGGTAAAATTTCACAAAATTTTCAGTAAAAATTCGCAAAACTACAAAATTTTATTGAAAAAAACCCAGAACTTGAGAAAATTTTATTGAAAAATCCCAAAACTTGAGAAAATTTCATTGAAAAATCCCAAAACTGGAGAAAATTTTATTGAAAAATCCGAAAACATGAGAAAATTTTATTGAAATATCCCAAAACTTGAGAAACTTTTATTGAAAAATCCCAAAACTTGAGAAAATTTCATTGAAAAATCCGAAAACATGAGAAAATTTTATTGAAAAATCCGAAAACATGAGAAAATTTTATTCAAATATCCCAAAACTTGAGAAACTTTTATTGAAAAATCCCAAAACTTGAGAAAATTTCAGTAGCTGCATTCAAAAATAAAAATAACAATTTTAGTTTAAGTGTATTTTAAGTTTTAACATGGGTTTAAACAAGAAATGATGTCATTTTTGGTTTAAAATGGAAGTAAAACACAAAATATTTTAGTTTTTGAATGCAGCTAGCAAAAAAAAATGATAAAACACTTCAAATTTCCAACAAATCTCATAAAATTCCCCAACGTCCCCAATGAATTGGCTCAAACACAATAAATAAATAAATAAACACAATAAATACAATAAAAAATACAATAAATACTTTATTATGTGCTCATTTATCCGGACTAAAAACAACATCAAACAACACATTTCAATTCTAGTAGTGAACCGCCGAGTCGAGTGTGATCACGCTCAACAATCACAATTCACAACAATTCGCGATTCAAAATGGCTCCTAACCATAACTCACTCGCTCGAGCTCCTCGATCAGTCCTCACCCGACCCAGTCTCATTATGAAATGGCATAATCCTGTGCAAGCCACTCGCCCTTATATCACCTAGACTATATATAGTAGTAGTACAGATACATAAAGACCTATACTTATAGTATAATAATATAATGTTTTGTACATAAGTAAATATTTCTAGGCTTAAGTTTAACATGCAATTGCATGTTAATCTGGGAACAAGTAGAGAATGTGACGTTTTCAATACTGCTCCAAGATCATTACATCATCAGATCAGCTTTTAAAAAGTCCCTACAATGGATACCCTCAAACCCTCACTTGTCAGACATCAAATTGAACAAATGCAACGAGCGGAACCATCAAGAAAATCCACATCGCCAAAGCCGAAGTTAGGAGACGATTTAGTTCTCGAATTGGAATGAACAACTAATTAATCAGTATCCCTTCATTTATTATTTTCTAATTAATTTCAATTTTTGAGTGCTTTATCAAACTGCCAATCGGACGAATCGTGTGCAAAACAAATCAGCGAATTCCATGATTCCAGTTCTCTATTATATCGTTTAATCGTTCTGACAAATGTGTATATATATATATATAAGATTTATCAAGTTGTATCGTTTTCTTCCTTGCAAAAATCGTGCCTGCGTAATTCAAAGTGTCTTCCAAACGTTTTATTTCTCTGTAGTTTCTAGAATTTGATAAAAATCAAAGAAAATTTATAAATCGAAAAATAATTTTCGTTTTTTAATTTTTATTTCCATAATTACAATCACATTTACACCAAAACGTCGTTTTAAAGTCAAACATGTCGTTTTACGACTATTCCGCTGAATTCGGGTGTTTCGACGCTTTGGTCGAGGATTGTGGTGTTGTAGGCCGAGTCGTCGGTTGGTTTGTTTTCGTGTTCGTCTTCGTCGAGATCTGATGTGTCCAGTTTGAGGAATAATTCCAAAATGGAGTCGAGTTTGACGAGGTGTTTTTCGTGGTGTCGGGAAAGTTTGCGCCGAACTTTCTTGGGTGTACCGGTATTCGTTTTCTGGAAATAGTATGGTTTTTAAATGTTTTCGTTTGTGCAAAAATGAAATTTTTTGTGCAAAAATGAAATTTTTTGTGCAAAAATGAAATTTTTTGTGCAAAAATGAAATTTTTTGTGCAAAAATGAAATTTTTTGTGCAAAAATGAAATTTTTTGTGCAAAAATGAAATTTTTTGTGCAAAAATGAAATTTTTTGTGCAAAAATGAAATTTTTTGTGCAAAAATGAAATTTTTTGTGCAAAAATGAAATTTTTTGTGCAAAAATGAAATTTTTTGTGCAAAAATGAAATTTTTTGTGCAAAAATGAAATTTTTTGTGCAAAAGTAGGGGGTTTGTGGCAGTCCTGGACCAGGTGGTTGGTGGTGAGGGGGGTGGGGGTGGTGAGGGGTAAGTGGGGGAGGAGATAAGGGGTGGGGGAGATAAGGGGAGGGAGAGATAAGAGGAGGGATAAGTGGGGGATGACTAATTGCTTCAATCAATCAGTCTTATCATTCGATCAATGTGTCCTAGGCTATGATTTGTTATTGTTGTTTTTCTTTACTTAAGTACCTTGTTATTGTTTTTCCCATCTTTTGTCTCTGCTTTGAAATAAAGTACCTTGTTGTTATTTTT
This sequence comes from Strigamia acuminata, assembly GCA_949358305.1. Classification (NCBI taxonomy): domain Eukaryota; kingdom Metazoa; phylum Arthropoda; class Chilopoda; order Geophilomorpha; family Linotaeniidae; genus Strigamia; species Strigamia acuminata. The sequence goes on from OX442314.1 coordinate 7,912,188, forward strand.
CTCAATTTATCTCCAATCTTCAAAGACTACTTTTAACCAAAGGAGGGATATTATTGGCTAGACTTCTTAACCAATAGGAAACTAGTATTGTATATATACTTGCAATGTCCTACACACTTCTCTTCTCTTCTTGCAAGTGCTTGGTACTGTTTGAGTCATGGAATTTAACCACATCCACTCTGAATTTGAAGAGTTGCTTATGGAAATTGAAGAATCTCTCTTTCCTCAAGTAAACATGCCCAATCCTCTACCGGATGTTGATGAAGAAAATGGTTACAATGATTCTCCACGTTGGATTTATAATCATTCTCCCATTTTTCTACTCTCACCACCTACCATCATCAACCAGTCTCAACATGTGCCATCTCCAACCATCATCAACCAGTCTCAACTTGTGTCATCTCCAACCTGCGTCATCCAATCTCAACCTGCGTCATCTCAATCATGCAATCCATTGTTACCATGTGAGTCTCCAGTTCCTGTTTACCACTACCAATCAAATTTGCACCAAGCAGGAACAAGCAACACAATCAATCCCCCATCTCCTATGACACTAGTGCAACAAATTGGAGGTGGACAGAAAGTACATTCGTGTGAGTACTGTCATCGACATAAGAGTCAAAGAAGGCGACAAGGTACAAACAACATACTAATTTTCTTTCAAAATTTCTAAAATTCTTTTTCGCAGGTTGAAAAAGGCGCACCGATGGTCGTCCTCAGCGCCATAAAAATGGAAATGGTGGTCCAAGCGCCCATGAGTGGAACCATCAAGAAAATCCACATCGCCAAAGACATGAAACTCGAAGGAGACGACTTAGTTCTCGAATTGGAATGAACAACTAATTAATCAGTATCCCTTCATTTATTTTCTAATTAATTTCAATTTTTGACTGCTTTATCAAACTGCCAATCGGACGAATCGTGTGCAAAACAAATCAGCGAATTCCATGATTCCAGTTCTCTATTATATCGTTTTGACAAATGTGTATATACAGGGTGTATCAGAATTCATGTTACACAGAAATAGGGAGTATAGAAAGGGACCAGGAGATCACGTTTCCACAAATCAAAAATTCCAAAAAAAATTTCCCATTTTGTTACAACCCCAAAAACAATGGAAGATTTCAAATATCGCGCCTCACGCATATCGCCAACATTTGCCAGGTTAAAGCGTAATTCTCAAATAAAAAGACACAAACGGTAGCCAACAGCAGAAGTTTATTACAAGAAATGTTCTACATGTCCAACATGTGCGTCAATGCACAGCTTGGTAAATAATTTAAGGAAATTAATCTTTTACATAAATGATTTGTTTTAGTTTTCCCGAATTTATGGTTTTTTTTTGTGATTCTTTAACATTAAAATGATAGATTTGTATCTTTTTATTTGAGAATTGCGCTAAAACCTGGCAAATTTGGGCGATATGCGTGACGCGATATTTGAAATCTTCCATTGTTTTTGGGGTTGTAACCATGTGGGAAATTTTTTTGGAATTTTTGATTAGTGGAAATGTGATCTCCTGGTCCCCCTCTATACCCTCTGTTTCTGTGTAACATGAATTCTGATACACCCTGTATATAAGATTTTATCAAGTTGTATCGTTTTCTTCCTTGCAAAAATCGTGCCTACGTAATTCAAAGTGTCTTCCAAACGTTTTATTTCTCTGTAGTTTCTAGAATTTGATAAAAATCAAAGAAAATTTATAATTCGAAAAATATATTTCGTTTTTTAATGTTTATTTCCATAATTACAATCACATTTACACCAAAACGTCGTTTTAATAGTCAAACATGTCGTTTTGCGAGTTGACGACGAATTCGTCGACGGTGGGTTCCGTCTTTAGCTTTTCGACGCCGTAATTGCTTTGCCACGAACATATCGACGCGAGGAAACTTTCGTCTTCGTTTCCGTTTAACGTTTCTTGCGTGAGCTTTTTCTTCATGTCGCCATTTTTCCTTCTTTTTTTATTTTCCTTCTCGTTTTCGCGTCGCCGCTTCAATTTGCATTGCGTCGAATCGTCTTCGTCTTCGTTTCGTTTTCGTTTCTTTTCCTTCCCCTTGTTACTCGCCGCATTATCATCCTCGACAACATTTTCCTCGTTTCCGTCTCGTTTTTTCCGTTTCCTGTGCTTCTCGTGGTCGGATCCGTCCGTTTCGTTCCCGTTTCCGTGTTTCCGCTTCCCCTTTTTACATTTTTCCACCTCCTTTTCCTCCTGCCGACGTTTCTTCGCCTTTTTTTGACTTTTTTCGACTACGGGGCTCTTGAGAACCTCCAAACAATCGCCCACCGACGACCGCAAATTCGCTAACTCGTCGTCCTCCTCGCTCGACGCGAACGTCACGTCCATCTGGGGTATGGAATACCCGTCACCGTTCGTACAGACGCTCAAATCGTGGCAAACTTGGACCAATTCGAGCGGGTCGTGGAACAAAGTGACTTCGCAGCCCGACAGCCGCTGGCCGGGCTCGAATTGCTCGCAGTAGACGCCATTTTGATTTTCCGGCGTAAATACGTGGTTGTAATGAATGAAGTTGGTGTCGCTGTTTAAATTTTCGTCGCCGAGGACCATGACTGGTGTTTCGTCGTCGTTGTCGTTGTGGTGGTTAATTGCGACTATTCCGCTGAATTCGGGTGTTTCGGCGCTTTGGTCGAGGATTGTGGTGTTGTAGGCCGAGTCGTCGGTTGGTTTGTTTTCGTGTTCGTCTTCGTCGAGATCTGATCTGTCCAGTTTGAGGAATAATTCCAAAATGGAGTCGAGTTTGACGAGGTGTTTTTCGTGGTGTCGGGAAAGTTTGCGCCGAACTTTCTTGGTGTATTCGTTTTCTGGAAATAATATGGTTTTTAAATGTTTTCGTTTGTGCAAAAATGAAATTTTTTGTGCAAAAATGAAATTTTTTGTGCAAAAATGACTTTTTTTGGCGTAAAAATGGCTCTTGAATAATACTAAAAATGGCATTTTTTGGTGTAACATGACATTTTTTTGCTGTAAAATGGCATTCTTTTGTGCAAAAATGCATCATTTAATGCAAAAATGCATCGTTTAATGCAAAAATGCATCGTTTAATGCAAAAATGCATCATTTAATGCAAAAATGCATCATTTAATGCAAAAATGCATCATTTAATGCAAAAATGCATCATTTAATGTAAAAATGCATCATTTAATGCAAAATTTCTTCACTTTTTTTTTTGCATCTTTGGTGCAAAATTAATTTTTTGGTGTATTTTTGGTTCAAAAATGCATTTTTTGATGGATAAATCGATCCATTTGGTGCCAAATGCAGAAACATAAAAAAAAAAAATATTATTATACCTGTATTTGTCAAAGACATGAAAACCACCGCCTTGTTAAGAAACAAATCCGCTCTTTCCACACTTTTAATCTTCACTTCCTTCAACACAAAATGGAATTCGGGCCACCATTCGGACCTGCCCCTCCACAACTCTCCCAACTTCTTAAACTCCGCTCGAACCGGACTAAAAAAAAAACATAAAAAACATAAACAAACAAACAAACAAACAAACAAATAATAATTTCCTTCACACACAATTGATACAAATTCAATATCCGATTTGCAAAAATATTCCACGCCGACGCGTCATTCCTCCACTGCGGATGATCGATCATATTAAAATACGACTCCAGCTCCAAACAGTTATTCGTCGACCTCAACAACGAAGGAAAATCGAAAATCCTTCTATCACATGGTTTCACCAGTTGCAATTTCTAAAAAAAATTAAAAAATTAAAAATTAAAATAAAATTTTATTTTTATGCAATAAAAAGCCGAAATTGGCTATATATAAATGCATATTTTCCGAAAATCAGTAATAAATGCATAAATCGCCATTTTTGCATAAATAATTTTTTTGTCACCTTTAATGTGGTCACCAACAACGTCCTGAGATGTTTAAAATGTTTACGGACGAAATCGTAAAAGAAAATATACGCGTTTGGATTCAACGGGTTCGATTTGCAGTAATTATGCAACGTGACGATCGCTTTTTCTTTCCTATCGCAAAATTCCATCAACTAAATTCATAATTAATAATAAAATAAAATTATTCTCAATGTTTTCGATTTTTTTTATTTCGATTTCCAACCTCGAGATACTTCGAAACGAACATATCCCAATTGCCGGGCTCCTGAAACAGCGCTTCGAACATCTCGATCGCGTTGTTTGCCAAACTTCCACGCTCGTGGATCTGTAAACGCGTTTGTCGTTCTTGCGAATCTAAAAAAACAAAAAAATCAGTTAAATCGATTCAATGTGAATGAAATCGACTTACATATGTCGTCGTCTTCTTTTTGTCCGATTCCTTCTTCGCTGGTCACCCAATCGATGTATTTACACAGCGCTTTGTAAGCTTTGAGTATGGTAAACACATGTTTTTGTTTTTCGTTCAGTTTGGGAATGAAAATTTTCTTTAAAACGGTTTCGTCCTGTGAAAAAATGATTGAAATTATTAAAAATTGCGATTTTGGGGTTCGGAAATGAGAAAAATGAGATAAATTACTTCAATTATTTGTTTGGCGGTTAGGAAATCGCCGTTTATTAGCAGCACCATTACGTTTTTCAGAATGGACGCCGGGTGGAAGACTTTGTCCATTCTGGCCATCGAACTGAAACGAGCAAAATTTAAAAAAATTTATAAATATTGAAAATTATGGGGAAAAAATTACGCACTTTGAAAATTGATTTAATAATTCGTGATTCGATTTAGAATGATTGCAAAATACTTGAAATCCAGCCTGTAATTAAGCAGGAAAAGATCGTAAATGTTTAAGATGACGTATAATTTAGTTTTTCACCATTGCTATTATCTCGGAAGTGCGATCCGTTTCGTATGTTAACGCGTTTAATATTTTCGCGGCGGCTTTCCACCGATGACAAACGATGGTTTCCTTCAACATGGCAATTTGTCTTTGAGACCAAAGCGTTAACGGCCCTAAAATCAAACAAAAATAGTAAAAAATCATAAAAAACGTCAAAAAAAAGTAAAAAAATATATTAAAAACGTCAAAAAAAGTAAAAATATATATGAAAAAAGTCGAAAAATGTTTAAAAATAACAAAAAAAAGTCTAAAAATATTTTAAAAACTTCTAAAAATGTAAAAATATTTTAAAAACTTCTAAAAATGTAAAAATATTTTAAAAACTTCTAAAAATGTAAAAATATTTTAAGTACGTCTAAAAATATCAAGAAATGTCAAAAAAGTTTCAAAATATCAAAAAACGTCTGAAAATATCAAAAAACGTCTGAAAATATCAAAAAACGTCTGAAAATATCAAAAAACGTCTGAAAACATCAAAAAACGTCTGAAAATATCAAAAAACGTCTCAAAATATATTAAAAACGTCTAACAATATATTAAAGACGTTGGGTTAGGTTAGGTAAAGGCACGTTAGGTTAGGTTACGTTACGTTAGGTTAAGGGCACGTTAGGTTAGGGCACGTTAGGCTACAATTTTGTTCAAAAATGTCAAAAATTTTAGAAACTTTTAGAAATTTGACAAAAGTTTGTAGAAGTTTGGCAAAAATTTGTGGAAAAAAAGGCCAAAACTGGAGGAAAAGGCAAACTTTAGGGGAAAAAAAGGCAAAAATTGACAAAAATTTGGAGAAAAAAAAGGCAAATGTTGGGGAAACAAGGCAATATTTGAAAAAAATTGGACAAGTTTGACAAAAGAAATTGTAGAAATTTGACAAAAAAAAATTGACAAAATATTGACAAGATTTCGCGAGTTTGTTCAACATTTTATTGTTTGATATTTCATCATATTTCGCGTTTTGAATGAAAATGAAAATTTAGCACCAAACAGGGAGAATGATTTACCGCACGAGGACAAAATCAATTGAAACTCAGTTGAAAAATGGTAAAATTTCACAAAATTTTCAGTAAAAATTCGCAAAACTACAAAATTTTATTGAAAAAAACCCAGAACTTGAGAAAATTTTATTGAAAAATCCCAAAACTTGAGAAAATTTCATTGAAAAATCCCAAAACTGGAGAAAATTTTATTGAAAAATCCGAAAACATGAGAAAATTTTATTGAAATATCCCAAAACTTGAGAAACTTTTATTGAAAAATCCCAAAACTTGAGAAAATTTCATTGAAAAATCCGAAAACATGAGAAAATTTTATTGAAAAATCCGAAAACATGAGAAAATTTTATTGAAATATCCCAAAACTTGAGAAACTTTTATTGAAAAATCCCAAAACTTGAGAAAATTTCAGTAGCTGCATTCAAAAATAAAAATAACAATTTTAGTTTAAGTGTATTTTAAGTTTTAACATGGGTTTAAACAAGAAATGATGTCATTTTTGGTTTAAAATGGAAGTAAAACACAAAATATTTTAGTTTTTGAATGCAGCTAGCAAAAAAAAATGATAAAACACTTCAAATTTCCAACAAATCTCATAAAATTCCCCAACGTCCCCAATGAATTGGCTCAAACACAATAAATAAATAAATAAACACAATAAATACAATAAAAAATACAATAAATACTTTATTATGTGCTCATTTATCCGGACTAAAAACAACATCAAACAACACATTTCAATTCTAGTAGTGAACCGCCGAGTCGAGTGTGATCACGCTCAACAATCACAATTCACAACAATTCGCGATTCAAAATGGCTCCTAACCATAACTCACTCGCTCGAGCTCCTCGATCAGTCCTCACCCGACCCAGTCTCATTATGAAATGGCATAATCCTGTGCAAGCCACTCGCCCTTATATCACCTAGACTATATATAGTAGTAGTACAGATACATAAAGACCTATACTTATAGTATAATAATATAATGTTTTGTACATAAGTAAATATTTCTAGGCTTAAGTTTAACATGCAATTGCATGTTAATCTGGGAACAAGTAGAGAATGTGACGTTTTCAATACTGCTCCAAGATCATTACATCATCAGATCAGCTTTTAAAAAGTCCCTACAATGGATACCCTCAAACCCTCACTTGTCAGACATCAAATTGAACAAATGCAACGAGCGGAACCATCAAGAAAATCCACATCGCCAAAGCCGAAGTTAGGAGACGATTTAGTTCTCGAATTGGAATGAACAACTAATTAATCAGTATCCCTTCATTTATTATTTTCTAATTAATTTCAATTTTTGACTGCTTTTATGATCAAACTGCCAATCGGACGAATGAATCGTGTGCAAAACAAATCAGCGGATTCCATGATTCCAGTTCTCTCTATTATTATTATATCGTTTAATCGTTCTGACAAATGTATATATATATATAAGATTTTATCAAGTTGTATCGTTTTCTTCCTTGCAAAAATCGTGCCTGCGTAATTCAAGTGTCTTCCAAACGTTGAATTTGTAATTTCTAGAATTTGATAAAACTCCGAGGAAATTTAATAACTTTTGTATTTTTTAATTTTTATTTCCATAATTACAATCACATTTTACACCAAAACGTCGTTTTAATAGTCAAACATGTCGTTTTGCGAGTTGACGACGAATTCGTCGACGGTGGGTTCCGTCTTAAGCTTTTCGACGCCGAAATTGCTTTGCCACGAACATATCGAGGCCAGGAAACTTTCGTCTTCTTGCGTGAGGTTTTTCTTCATGTCGCCATTTTTCCTTTTTTTATTTTCCTTACCGTTCGTTTCTTTCTCTTTTTCGCGTCGCCGCTTCAATTTGCATTGCGTCGAATCGTCTTCGTCTTCGTCTTCGTTTCGTTTCTTTTCCTTCCGTTTCGCCCTCTTGTTCATCACCGCATTATCATCCTCGACAAAATTTTCCTCGTTTCCGTCTCGTTTTTTCCGTTTCCTGTGCTTCTCGTGGTCGGAACCGTCCGTTTCGTTCCCGTTTCCGTGTTTCCGTTTCCCCTTTTTACCTTTTGCCACCTCCTTTTCCTCCTGGCGACGTTTCTTCGCCTTTCTTCCACTTTTTTCGACCACGGGGCTCTTGAGAACCTCCAAACAATCGTCCACCGACGACCGCAAATTCGCAAACACGTCGTCCTCCTCGCTCGACGCGAACGTCACGTCCATCTGGGGTACGGAATACCCGTCACCGTTCGTACAGACGCTCAAATCGTGGCAAACTTGGACCAATTCGAGCGGGTCGTGAAACAAAGTGACTTCGCAGCCCGACAGCCGCTGGCCGGGCTCGAATTGCTCGCAGTAGACGCCATTTTGATTTTCCGGCCTAAATACGTGGTCGTAATGAATGAAGTTGGTGTCGCTGTTTAAATTTCCGTCGCCAGAGACCATGACTAGCCGGCTATTTGGTGTTTCGTCGTCGTTGTCGTCGTGGTGGTTAATTGCGATTATTCCGCTGAATTCGGGTGTTTCGGCGCTTTGGTCGAGGATTGTGGTGTTGTAGGCCGAGTCGTCGGTTGGTTTGTTTTCGTGTTCGTCTTCGTCGAGATCTGCTGTGTCCAGTTTGAGGAATAATTCCAAAATGGAGTCGAGTTTGACGAGGTGTTTTTCGTGGTGTCGGGAAAGTTTGCGCCGAACTTTCTTGGTGTATTCGTTTTCTGGAAATGGTATGGGTTTTAAATGTTTTCGTTTGTCAAAAATGCACTTTTGTTAGGCGCAAGAATTCATTTTTTTGGTGTAAAATTATTTTTTTTGGTGTAAAATTATTTTTTTTGGTATGAAATTATTTTGTTTAATGTAAAATTATTTATTTTTCGTATAAAATAATTTTTTTTGGTGTAAAATTATTTTTTTTGGTGTAAAATTATTATTTTTTTGGTGTAAAAATGACATTTTTTGGTGTAAAAATGACATTTTTTGGTGTAAAAATGACATTTTTTGGTGTAAAAATGTCATTGTTTGGTGTAAAATAGCATTCTTTTGTGCAAAAATGCATCATTTAATGCAAAATTTCATTTTTTTTATGCATCTTTGGTGCAATTAATTTTTTGGTGTATTTTTGGTTCAAAAATGCAAATCGATTCATTTGGTGCCAAATGCAAAAATCATAAAAAAAGAGTTATATTTTATACCTGTATTTGTCAACGACATGAAAACCACCGCCTTGTTAAGAAACAAATCCGCTCTTTGCACACTTTTAATCTTCACTTCCTTCAACACAAAATGGAATTCGGGCCACCAATCGGACCTACCCCTCCACAACTCTCCCAACTTCTTAAACTCCGCTCGAACAGGACTAAAAAAAAACATAAAAAACATAAACAAACAAACAAAGAAACCAACAATAATTTCCTTCACACACAATTGATACAAATTCAATATCCGATTTGCAAAAATATTCCACGCCGACGCGTCATTCTTCCACTGCGGATGATCGATCATATTAAAATACGACTCCAGCTCCAAACAGTTATTCGTCGACCTCAACAACGAAGGAAAATCGAAAATCCTTCTATCACATGGTTTCACCAGTTGCAATTTCTAAAAAAAAAAATTAAAATTAAATTAATGATACAATGAATATTTTTTTCGTCACCTTTAATGTGGTCACCAACAACGTCCTGAGATGTTTAAAATGTTTACGGACGAAATCGTAAAAGAAAATATACGCGTTTGGATTCAACGGGTTCGATTTGCAGTAATTATGCAACGTGACGATCGCTTTTTCTTTCCTATCGCAAAATTCCATCAACTAAATTAAAAATTATTAATAAAAAACAATTATTTTCGACTTTATCGATTTTTTATTTCGATTTCAAACCTCGAGATATTTCGAAACGAACATGTCCCAATTGCCGGGCTCCTGAAACAGCGCTTCGAACATCTCGATCGCGTTGTTTGCCAAACTTCCACGCTCGTGGATCTGTAAACGCGTTTGTCGTTCTTGCGAATCTAAAAAAAAAAAAATTAATCAAATCGATTTAATATGAGATTATGAATGAAATCGATTTAATATGAGATTATGAATGAAATCGATTTACAGATGTCGTCTTCGTCGTTTTGTCCGATTCCTTCTTCGCTGGTCACCCAATCGATGTATTTACACAGCGCTTTGTAAGCTTTGAGTATGGTAAACACATGTTTTTGTTTTTCGTTCAGTTTGGGAATGAAAATTTTCTTTAAAACGGTTTCGTCCTGTGAAAAAATGATTGAAATTATTAAAAATTACGATTTTGGAGTTTGGAAATGAGAAAAATGAGAAAAATTACTTCAATTATTTGTTTGGCGGTTACGAAATCGCCGTTTATTAGCAGCACCATTACGTTTTTCAAAATGGACGCCGGGTGGAAGACTTTGTCCATTCTGGCCATCGAACTGAAACGAGAAGAATTTAAATTTTTTATAAATATTCAAAATTATGGGGGAAAAAATTACGCACTTTGAAAATTGATTTAATAATTCGTAATTCGATCTAGAATGATTGCAAAATACTTGAAATCCAGCCTGTAATTAAGCAAGAAAAGATCGTAAATGTTTAAGATGACGTTTAATTTAGTCTTTCACCATTGCTATTATCTCGGAAGTGCGATCCGTTTCGTATGTTAATGCGTTTAATATTTTCGCGGCAGCTTTCCACCGATGACAAACGATGGTTTCCTTCAACATGAGAATTTGTCTTTGAGACCAAAGCGTTAACGGCCCTAAAATCAAACAAAAATAGTAAAAAATCATAAAAAACGTCAAAAAGTGTAAAAAGTATATAAAAAAAACGTCGGATAATGTAAAAATATCAAAAAAACGTCGAAATATTTTTAAAAATAACAAAAAAAAGTCTAAAAATATTTTAAAAACTTCTAAAAATATTTCAAGTACGTCTAAAAATATCAAGAAATGTCAAAAAAAGTTTCAAAATATCAAAAAACGTCTGAAAATATCAAAAAAGTCTGAAAATATCAAAAAAGTCTGAAAATATCAAAAAACGTCTAAAAATATTTTTAAAACATCTAAAATTATTTTAAAAACGTCTAAAAACATTTTAAAAACATCTAAAATATTTTAAAAACATCTAAAATATTTTAAAAACGTCTAAAAATATTTTAAAAACATCTAAAATATTTTAAAAACGTCTAAAAATATTTTAAAAACGTCTAAAATATCACAAAATGTCGAAAAATTTCAAAAAACGTCTAAAAATATTTTAAAAACGTCTAAAATATCACAAAATGTCGAAAAATTTCAAAAAACGTCAAAAAATATTTTAAAAACGTCTAAAATATCACAAAATGTCGAAAAATTTCAAAAAACGTCTAAAAATGTCAAAAAAAATCAATTAAACGTCTAAAAATGTCAAAATACATCAAATAAACGTCTAAAAATGTCAAAATACATCAAATAAACGTCTAAAAATAAATGTATTTACTATTTATCACAGGTTTTTCCTTTAATTTAGCTCTCATGATCTCTTTCTTAGATTTCTTTCCATCTTTTTTCGTTTTCTTTTCTCCTTTTTTCGCTTTCTTTTCCTCTTTTTCCGATTTCTTTCCATCTTTTTCTTCATCTTTGGAACCTTCCTTTTTTTTCGACGATTTTCTCTTCTTCTCGCAACTCGCTTGATTCAAAACCAATTTCCTCTATTAAAAAAAAATAAAAACAAAAATAAATAAACCAAAACCAAATCCAAGCAAACCACAAAAAACAAACCAATTTCCGATACTCCATATCATTTCTATCCTTCACAATCGCCTCCATCGCACGTGTTCGCAAATATCACCGAAACAAAACTAAACAAGCCGCCATTTTCCCAACAACTAAACACCGAACGAATCCCCAACCAATCCAAACCCAAGAAGCCGCACACCGACTACCCGAGCTTCCCAAAACCGCCGCACGACGTCGCGGAACAAATCACGTTCCCAAACAATACCTTCGGATAAGGAAGACCAGCCATGTAAAGTATCGAATTCCTCCGCACTAAAGCAACCGAAAACACTCGCTAAAAGCACATTTAATCTTTATTTTTTCAGTCTCAATGGTGTTCCTTAAAGAATCGGTCACAGACTACGTGAATAAATTTTTCCAAAGCCAAATCTCGGTGGGAGTAGCGGTCGCTGCCGGATTCGCAATATGGCGACTGGTGCAGCACTTCCGCTGGGGCCGCTGTCCGAAGCATTACACACTCCAGGGGAAGACCGTGATCATCACCGGCGCCAACTCGGGCATCGGCAGAGCAGCTGCCCTCGATCTCGCCCGCCGCGATGCCCGCGTGATTCTCGCGTGCCGCAACGTGAGTTTGGCAGAAGAGACTAAGCGATACATCCGCAGATGCACAAACCGAGGCGAACTGATCGTCAAGAAGCTCGACCTGGCGTCGTTTACCTCAATCGCCGAATTCGTGCGCGACTTCAAGCGAGGTTTTTTCTCGCTCGACGTTCTCATCAACAATGCCGGCGTCTACTGCTGTCCGAAAAGCCAGACGGACGACGGATTCGAGTCGCATTTCGGCGTGAATTATCTGGGACATTTCCTGCTCACTCAGTTGCTCATGGAGGATCTAAAGAGTTCTGCGCCGAGCAGGGTGATTATCGTCACTTCTGCGCATTACGCGAAGGGCGCCATTGATTTCGGCAATCTGGGCATGCGCGAAGATGGCGAGCACAGATACGACTGTCATCGCATGTACAGCAACAGTAAATTGGCCAATATGTTGTTCGGACTGGAGTTGAAGCGCCGTACGGAGGGAAAAGGCGTTTATGTTTACATGGTGTCGCCCGGGATCGTTTGGACCAATCTGGGCCGCCATGTTCGTTTGCCGCTGTGGAAGAAGATTCTGTTGGCGCCATTGGTTCTGTTGCTCGTCAAAACGCCGACGGAGGGCGCGCAGAGTGTCATCTTTTGCGCATGCTCGGATCAGATTTATGATAAGTCGGGGAGTTATTTTAGAAATTGTGCGCCGGCGCAGATCGATACGAGAATCGCGAACGAAACGAGCGGGAAACGGCTGTGGGAAATGTCTGAGGGTTTGATCAAAATTCTGTAAGTTTTTCCTTTTATTCTCATAGAAATGGCATTTTCGCGGTTTTTTGTATTTAAATAATAATAAAAGATTTGTAAAACTGATTCGAGTCGGATATTATAGTTCGAAAATCTCTCGCTGTGGCGCTGCTAAGGGATACAGAAACACTCAAACTGCAAACATTTTGGCACTTGTGATCATTTTATTGCATTATTAATTCAAAATTACATTTATATCACTTTGTGTATTAATTAATACATACGAATAAAGTGATTTTAATGACATGAATGGCACTCTACACTACAAACAATTAATCAAAGCCAATAGGCCTAACCTAGATAGAAAATCTGAAGACCAAAATAGCAAATTTGTTACAATTGTGACAAAAAGTTGAAAAATATTTTTCTTCAGTCATGTTTTAACGTCTCTTTTGGAACCAAATCAAAAACATTCTACTCTGATGCCAATTAAAATAATAACAATACTTTGTTTAAAAAAAATTAAACAATTGTGAGGGACACACTTTTGCGTCTCCTTGTGAGTTCAGAATCAACTGTTCTTTGTTTACTTGTGTAAACTTATTTTCCATAGTAACTCTTTCTCTTTGTACGATGATTATTAATAAATTTCCTATTAACGTGTTTTCAGGTAGTAAAAGAAAGGCTTAATTAGATTTTGATCGGTATATAATTATTCACAGCGAATGTAGTGTTTAGTAAATTTGATCAGACACTGTGTACGCCCCATTGTATTTTACACGCACAAGTTAATTGGATTTTGGGGAAAATGAATTATTAATTACGGTACATATCGTTTCAATCGTTTTTTAAATGGGAGTTCGTGCGGTTGGTTTTCGCAGTTTGGTCAGCGCCACCACATGACGATAAACAGAATTTTATACAATTTTGAAAAATATTAGAATTAAAATTTAAACTGAACAATTTTTTAACTTTATCAAAATCTGCCGAAAACTTGAAAATTCGACTGCAGTAGATGGAAATCAAACATTAAAAAAAATGTATGTTTTGCTCTTCGCCATCTAAATATAAATATCAAAATCCGCCACCAGATGCCACCCGTACACGGTACCGTTGTGTGTTGTTTTTAAACAAAAAATCGTGCGATTTTGGGCGATAATTGTACAAGTGGCGGGGTATTTATGTATATTTAGCACCATGCTAACACAAGGTTTGAACTCAAGTCGAATTTCAAATACAAATCGAAGATCTGAGGGTCAAAGGATGACAGCGAAAAATCTGATCAAAGCGCTGACTCAGTGCAATGATGGCGGACAAAGCGCCAATGAAAACTTCGGTTTGTTTATCGTTGCAAATTTTCATTCAACTAAGTAATTGGTTTGTATTTCTTGTTTCAGATTCAGTATTAATTTCATCGTTTGGTTGTGGCGTCTTTCGAACTTGATGTTATTTCCAAGTTGCTGCTCCGTCACGAGTTCATTATTTCTGTTTTTACTTTTCGTCTTGTTGTTAGGTAAGGTTTGACCAATTTTGCAAAAATTACCAGACATAAGGAATTGTTCATGGGAACCAGAAAAAACCGCAACATCAGAGACTTAAACTGCACCTAAACGAATTCGTTTCCATCATTTTGAACATAGTCGAACTTCGTTATAACAAACCATAATTTAAGAAATTTCTTGTTATAACGAATAGTTAAAAACGGCTTGGTCGGTTGGGATCTGTACAAAACGCTGGGTACACCCAAAATGGGGTACCCAATTTGGGTACCCAAGATTTCCTGAAATGATTAATTAAATTTTTTACAAATTTTCAGAAATCAATACAATTTTTATTATGGGGGGCGCACATCTGCTGCGTCTCGATTTTCCGCGATCTCGCTTCACCGCGAACAAAAAGAATTCGCACTCGAACATCGATTTTGCGCGAATCGATTTTGCGCGCATGGAAGTACGGCGACCAGAACTACCGCGTCCACCGCAAATTTTTAATTCATTTTTTGTATTAAATTATAAAAATATAAAATCAACTCCAAACTCTAATCTAACGTACAGTGTGTCAACAATAGTGCTTCTACACCTCTTCGTCGTGATCCCTGCATCACAAAACTTTAAAAAAATCCACAAGAAGCAGCAAATGTGGAGTCGTAAATGGCAACTCACGTCATTGGATTCGACGTTGGATTCCAATAAATCAAATCAAACATCGTCATTCGACTTCTTTCAGGAGGTGCATTTGCTCTTGCATTAAAGTGACGTCTTGGGCCCGCTTTAATCTCACTCAAACACGATTTCCTCGCCACTCTTCGTCCCTTTCACCACAACCGTCTCCTTCTCCGGCACACTTTCCGCACGACTCTCCACAACCCCCACTTCATTCGCGTCTCCAATAGAAAAGATCCGCGATACTGCAGCGCCATCTGCTGAGCGAACTTAAAACTGCCGAATACTGAAAGAAGGTACCGTACTACTTTGAACCTATCCGTATGACGACTTTTGAACGGGTATCAGTTAAACGGGCGTCAGTTAAATGCGTCCATTTAAACGGACGACACTTAAACGGGGCGACACTTAAACGGGGCAACACTTGAACGGGTGACACTAGAACGGGCAGACCATTTAACGGGCGGACACTTAACCGCACGTTAAGCGCATGTTCATCGAACGTCATTGAAACGTTTGCTAGTGGGGGGGTATAACTTACAGGGTGAACAAAAAGTCTGTATCTTTACTTAATATTTCTGAAAGTGCCCTAAAATCCCCTAAAATCTACAAAACACGAGATTCGGATCCTCAAAACACTTGTTAGGAATCAACTAAAGCTCTCAACCAATGAATTACGCATTAAATGGCAACTTGAACCAGGTATAACGATGTTAAAACACACTGTTTTACTGCAACTTAATAGTATGAACTATTGATCTGGAGTCCCAGGATGCAAATCATACATAAACAACAAACAAATTTGTAATTAGTGTGCTTGAGCCACGGAAATGTGGAATTCGGTTATTTTCTCCGATGAATCAAGGTTCTGCTTGTCATTCGGGGACCAGGGAGTCTGTGTTTGTCGACGAAAAGGCAAAGAAAATAATCCAAAATGTCTGAACACTTCTGTGAAGTATCCCATCAGCCTAATGATCTGGGTATCCATATCCTCCACAGGCCCAGCTCAGTTAACATTCACAGAAGGAACAGTGAATGCTGGGAAATGTCAACAGATTCTCAAGAAAAGTCTATTGCCATCAAAGAGAAATTTTTATTTGGGCCGACAAGTACAATCGTGGCCATAAAAATTGTCGCATCCAACTTGCTGCTGAAATTAAAATGATTAATTCCAATTTTTGCCACTAGGGCGAACCGATAAGTCTATTATGTCTTGTGGGTGGTCAATTAACCTGTTGTATTATAGTTGTATTGTCGTGTATGGCATTTTCAAACAAAAAAATGCATTTGCGGGCCAAAAAATTGCAGTTATAGACAAAATAAAATGCGTTTGCAGATAAAAAAATTTCAAAGTGATGAGATGGTTGTTTGTTGTGTTTTTATTAATTGTTGTTTTTGTTTTTTTTTTAAAAAAAAAGAAAAGAAAAAAGAAAACAATATTAAATAGTTTTTAAAATTTATTTTGTTACAGATAAAAATTTATCTTTGCACATGAATTTTACATTTTTGAACGAAATTCTGCATTTATCCAATTATATCATCATTATGAATCATTTATTTTGCTACTGACAAATGGCCTTTTGCATATAAAACGTCCATTTTTGTGGTCCTTTTATAACCATCGTTACTTAATTTGATAAACTATTTAATTTAATTTAAAAAACTGTTGGTAATTTGATTGATTTTATTTTTAGTAATTTAAAAATAGTGATTTTCTTTAAAGTTAGTTAAAAATATTGATTTTGTTTTATTTAATTTATTATTTTTTATTATTAGTTATTTATTTATTGTATTTAGTTTATTTAGTTTGCTTTTTTACTCCAGTTGAATTAAAAAATGCTGAAAACACAAACGCTGACAAATTATTCTTCTTAATAAAAAACGCTAGATTCAAATAAAAAGGCAAATTTATTTATTTCTTTTTATTGTTTAAATATTCTTTTTTATTACTTAATTTATTTGACGCTAGAAACATATTACGTTGGCAACAATAGACGCTGGCAACTTACGACGCTGAATAAATATTATTAAAAATTACAAAAGAAATATTGATTATAAAACGCTTAATTCGGAAATGCTGGCACATTAAAACTTAATAAAATATACTCCATAATTTGTTAGTTTTTTTCAGTTAACTTAAAAAAATGACAGCTACTATTTATAAAAACAATCCGACATTTGATCAGTTGCAGCTAAAGTAATCCCTAAAAAAAGTAGACTTGTCCAAGTCCTCTAGTGGTTGCAATCAGAACTGGTCATTTGCAATTTCAGCAGCAAGCTGAGTATGACTAGGCAGCGACAATTTTTATGGCCAGGATTGTACCTTCAAGCAAGATGGAGCACCCTTCCATATGGCCAAGACCATAATGAAATGATTTAACACAAAAAAATTACTTTTACCTTAGACAGGTAATTCACCAGATATGAATCTCATGAAAAATATTTGGCTGCTGATGTAGAAACGATTAAGAGCTCACAAATCCAGAAATGAAAGCTGCAATAACACAAGTGTGGGAATCAATCACCGCAGAGGATGACAAAAACTGACATCATCAATAGTGTGAAGGATTGCTGCAGTGATCAGGTGAAAGCACCATCCCACCAAATACTGAGGTAAAACTCATTTAAAATGGTGGTTTTAATTTTTTTACTTCAAGTTTCTAAACTTTTGCAACAGGGAACACATATTTCCATACTTTTGCTTTGGAACAGATGAAGAAAAATCATCATTTCTCTCTCATTTTTTATTTTTTTTTTAGTTTATACACTTTGTTTTAAAGCTGAATAAAAGAGCAACAATGTGTAGTAACTCGTCATATTTGTCAATCATTTATTTGCACGCAACAAAGAAGAAAGAAAAAATAATTTTTGGAATCATTGATGTTTCCAAACTTATGCTTTCCACTAGTATATGTACACACACTGTACACTGGACATTAAACACTCGTTCGTCTTTCCCGTCGCTGCACTCGTTCGTTTTTTCGGTCGACGCACTCGTTCGTCTTTCTCGTCGCTGCACTTGTTCGTTTTTTCCGTGGCCGCCTTTGCCTACTCGATTCGTTTCAATCATGGCGAATCCAAACAAAGTAGAATTCGGAAGAAGTGTCCGCCAAATGGAGACTTTATTGTATCGAAATTTCGAGTACGTTAAGGAGCGCGTAAATTCTTGTGGCATTACTTCGAGGCGTTGTCGCTTCTATCAAAAGTATTCATGCAAACTTCGTGTGGTAACCGAAGGAAATATTGTTGTTGACGACAAACAACCGGACCATACGCTGTTGCGATCCGGGTATTTTAACTAACTTAATCTTTAATCTAAGCTGGGTTAACTCGCAAGTGATATGCCGTTTATAGGACTTATAATCAGGTTTGGCATCTTTGGTTTGTCTAGGGTGTATTGGGGAATAAATACATGTGTGGTTTAAACAAAAGCACAATAATTAATTCGGTTCTTTATACAATAATAAATAATGAAATGAAATGCGTCTGTGTCGCGGAATAATAGAAATAGAAGTGAATGGCAAATGGCGTGTAACAATAGTTACATGCAACACGCGATCGGCGTGTATAACAACGGATCGTTGTTAAGATGGCTTCGTCTTCTCTAACGTTTAACTCGCACGTACGATGGCTGGGCGGGAACTCCGGAGTGGCTCTCGGTGGCTCCTGCGTCGGCGATGGTTCACGGTGAGCAAGGACTTCTCGTACGACGACGATGGCGAGCGTTCGCGCGCTCACGTTGGCGGTGATTTACGAGGAGTCTGAACTTCTACTTCTCAAAGGTGTAAATTAGCGGTTGCTAAGTCACACAAGGCGCAAACGGGTGCTAGCTTTGCACAATGGGCAAACCAAGCAGAGGTCTCAAAATACACAAACGTTAACACAATCAATACGAGCGAGATTCTCGAGCGTAGCAGTGACAAGGTGTTGTTAGTTTAAGTGTATATTCAAGAGTGTGCCAAAATTGGGGTTCCAAGCCTGGCACACTTCTGAGTTGCGCAGAAACTCTGCCCAATCAGCTCGGTTTGGTGCAACAAAGGAATCTGTTGCACCAAAACGGTTAATTACCATTCACCCCAGCCAATTTGGGGTGAAATCTGCTTGGGGAGTATTCTCTTTCAACGTATCCCATGTCTTTTGATCGATTAGGTTTACAGTTGACCCCAAATCAATTAATACGCTTACTTCTTGTTTTTCAATTTGCACTGCGACGCCATTATTTGGTCGTGCTGTGGTCACACAAAACGAATGGTCACTGTCATTTCCATCATATTCATATTCATACTCATTAACTCCTACATACTGCACACGGTTCTTATTTCCACGTCCTCGACCTTCGGCACTCTTTAACCTGCAAACCTTCGAAAAATGGCCCAGTTTATGACAATAACCGCATTCCTTGTTTTTCGCGACCGTGCAATCGTTTGCCAAATGCCAAATAGCATTCTTTCGCCACTTGGGTCTTATCTTCCCACCTGTTGTCCACATTAAGGTGCTCTGCTGCTCAAAAAATTAGAAACACGTGAAATTTGTTTGTTTTGAAATGATCTCGTCATTTTATGGTTTTCTAACCTATTCCAATCGTTTTTTTACATCAAAATAAGCAAGAAACCTTATTTTTAAATGGAAACTTTTATTTTTCTCTTGTAATCAACTAAAATGAAAAAAAACACTGGTTCAAAAAATTATGAACAGTTGGTTAACAATGATTTATGACAATGTAGGCAATGATTTAGTACCATTTAATACCAAATAAAGTTACCCTGCCTTAGGATAACTATGTACACCCCGTCTGAAATGGAATTAATTAGTGATTTTAATGTGCAAAAGTAGCCGCAGCTTAGTGGACTGGGGTATTGTCTTGCTGAAAGGTGGCTTTTCTGCCTTCGAGTCTAGTTTTGTAGGGACAGAAATGTTTCTTTAGCATGTCCTGATATGCATTTGCATGCATTCTTTTAGAAATTAAGGCTAAAGATGTTTTTTCCTTAAAAATAAAACCACTCCATATCATCACAATTACTCCACCTTTGAAAAATACTCCTCTTCTTTATTTAAATTATGCCAATAGTATTTATTGCCATCTGGGTCATTAAGGTTGAACTTTTTTCATCACAGAAAATTATTTTCCTCCATTCTGCATCCCAGGTTTGATATTTTTTTGCCCACTTTAATCTGTCTTCTTTGTGCTTCTTTTTCAGGAATGGTTTTGCCTTCTTTTTCATCTACTTACTATTGTCATTCTTCTTCAAAACTCAAGTAAATGTGGTATTTTATACATTTACACTCAATTCATTAGCAATTTTTCGAGCAGACTGATTTTTATTTACAGTCAAATGGAAAATGCGTCGCAGACCATGTTATTTCCACATTAAAATCTCTAATTAATTCCATGTTAGACAGGGTGTACATAGTTATCTTAAGGCAGGGTAACTTTATTTGGTATTAAATGGTACTAAATCAAATCAAATCAACGATTTTCGATGCCACGAGATAATACGTAAAGCTCTTACTCCATTTCCTCCACCGCTGGTCCAAATTCCAGTGTTGTATCTCGTTCACTAAATCGCGAACTAGTTCTAGTTCGCGTTCATCATCGTTTTCAATTTAGGGAACTAGTTCTAGTTCCCGTTCACCCCCAAAACTCCAAGTGAACTAAGTTCTAGTTCAGTTCTAGTTCAGTTCTAGTTCAGTTCTAGTTCAGTTCATTTTACAAATATTTTTTTGCGAATTCAAATTTTTATTTACACCATTTTATACTGTAAACTGTGGGGTCTCCATTCTCCGTGTTTTTCCCCAGTCGTTTCCACAATTCATCGAGAAGATTCAGGGGTGTTAGCCCCGTTTCAATCCAACAATCGACCAGCAGATTCATGCCTTCGAAGGAAAACGTCAGGGCGACGTCTACCGATTTTACGAGATCGCGCCGATCGCGAACGGACGAAAAAGTCCAAATTTTGGCCCGAAAACGATTGTAAGTATCCACAAAACCTTGTAGATGAAGTCTTGGCGCACAATTTGGTGCCAAGAACACAACAAACGGACCGTTCGTTGGCCTGGAAACGACGAAAAACCGAAAACGAAAATTCGGCAATCGTCGCCATGTGTTCGAAAATGGTGAAAAAAGTCGTAAATTTCAAAAAATACCGCGATTTTGTGTGTTGGATAAATTCCTCCAATCGAGCCTCATGGTAAAAGAAATCGTCAATGATTGGCTGTGACATAAAACGTCCGGTGAACGAACTAGAACTGAACTAGAACGTAGTTCCCGTCAAAAAAACGAACTTCGTTCGTTTTTCCCGTTCTTTCAAAACGGGGAACTAGTTCGCGTTTGTAGTTCGCGAACTACAAACTAAGTTCGCGAACGCGAACTATTAGTTCTCGTTCGATACAACACTGCCAAATTCCCATCTGTGATGACAAAATGTCCAACTGGCGGCAAGTTCAAGTTCCCCGCCATCATTCCGCACTAATAACATTAAGCACCGGTGTCTAATCAGTTTATCAACACACTCACACAGTCAGAGTTCGTGGATGTCAATTTCCCACGTTGATGTCAGCGGATTTGCTTTTCTATCCTCGTCGCCAATGTAGTGTTGTGTATCACACATAAAACGAGGACCGATCTCGAGTGTAGCATAACATTAAGTGTATCATTTAATCAGCTGTTCACAATGAGGTAACACCAGGCGCCAGGTGTTGCCTCCAATACATGCTGCCATCTAGTGGCTCATTTATACACTAAGCGACATCACAAACATGTGTACTCACAAAAAATGGATTTATTTAGTATGTTTGTTGGAATTTTGCAACCATTTCCGCACAATCACGTTACAAGTGTATAAAAACGTCCATGTCAATAAAATCAGTTCTTATTTTTCAAGATGTTAGATTGTGTACTGCTAATCTTTTGACGCTTGTGTTTTAATTCCAACTGATTAAGGTGGGTGTAGTGTTGTGGATATTGTCAGTAGCTGCCGCTACCAGTCTGATCACCCGGCGGCACAGGGCGATTGATCTTATGTAATAAAGTGGAATCAGTTTGTTACATCTAATCGACACGTTCACTTCCTGTCCCGGCTAATAACCTTACAATGGCGACGAGGTGAAGTAGAATATGAATTCGTTAAATCCGTCGCGAAAGTAAAGGATGTGACGGTGACGACCACAACTCCTATCGCGTGATAGTACCGGGTATAAGTCGCGTGAAATAGTGATAAAATACGAGATAATAAAGACAAGAATAGTTTCTCAAATCATAACATTTATTGTTGTTTAAACAATACAATCAATTCTAGATTATATAATAACTACTGCCGACATTTGGCAAGTTAAAAGTGCAAATTAAACTATACATCGAATAGCCGAATGGCTCTAAAATAATAACATTACGGTTCCTTGGATCACTGGATTCGGGAACGGCAGAACGCCCGCTTGACCGAGGTTATAGATGTCATCTGCTAGCCGGGCTGGCTGTGTCCTCGCGGTTTCCGTCGGCGCTTCGTAATCGTGAACTGGTTCCTTCGCGCTCTTGGTTCGTATCGTGTAATGTATCGTGGGTTGATCCGAGAGGTGCGGTTGACTCATGGGCACCGCCACAACTTAGGTTGGACATTGGTTTGACTAAATGAAGTCATTTAGTCACCAAGGTTCCGCTTACGAATTATCTTTAATTCGTGTTGTTGTGAGTTAAATATTTTAACGGCTTTGATTGATAAATTGTTGTCAATTTATTATTACGAATTTATTCGTTATAAATCAAACAAGTCTCGTGACTTTATTTGGGTTTGTTAACTTGACTTTAAGTTGAACAATTGAGTTTATTTTTAGCTGTCAAAATAATGAAGGTTTTAGTCGTCGCAACACACAATTGCCGTCAAAGTTCACCTTGCCTAGCAGAACCGTATTGCGCGTGCCCTAAGTAACAGTACGGTGAGAGACGATACTGATACTCAGGGGGGTATAGCCCGCAGTTCTGCACAACAGAATTAACCACACGAGGTACTACTCATAAGTAGACTGCTTTGGCACCATTACCGAAGGGACGTGCGTTCCCAAACACTTGGTGCTACTGGCGGTAACTACACGTGTGCAGACTGTGTTGGCACCAACAGGTGATGGAGTCAGTCTCTTTCAGTAACAGTGCTACTGACGGTTACTAAATACTTTGGTACCGCACATGGCTCTATTGTCCGACCACAAGAATACTTATGCGAAAGGCTTTCTCCTTGGCAAGACCGTTGACAGAAACATTAGTATCCTGACCTACGCCTTCAATTGACGGGGGTTGCATGGTTCAGCAGAACCATGCTTGAGTTGTAAAAAGACAGTTATTTGACATGACCATAATCACATAACCAGACAAATACATATAACTTTTTCAACTGGCTAACTTCCTGTTGTCAGGGAGTTTTATACTTGGTGGGATTAAGTTCCACCAATCTCGTATTACAGGAAATGGATACAGAGATGCAAGTTCGGATTATGCTAATCTTTTAGCATAAACCGGAACTGGATACCGGGGACAGGAAGTGGATACCCAGGACACATTCCCGAGTCACACATTAATCCTTTAATCTGCATGGTCACTATTCCAAGAATGTGACCAATTCTTTCTTCCAATCATTCAATGCAATAATATAACTTTATAATATTGTTAAGTTAAATAATCTATACGAATATATTAAATACTTACTTATTATATTGAATGTTATTCATTTATTTCTGTATCTTCGCATTTACTGCTGATTTGCGATAGCGCCATCTAGTGGCGACATTGCACATTGACAAATGCGGTTTTAGCAGAAGAAATCTTTGTAGCTTTGGCCGTGATACTTTGATATCATGAAGAAAGGATTGTTTTTTCTTATCAAACGAACATATTTGTAATTAAAACACCATAAATAACTTTATTTAGGAATTACATCGGTTTTACAACAAATACAGTAAAATTACCGTCAAAATGGCGCAACGGCGCCTTCTGGTGGAAAATCAGGCATTTATAGCTCTTTTAATTTGTCATAAGGAGTGTGGATTTTGCCACAAACTCGGGCATTTCGCGAAGGTGTGCCGAATGAAGAATCCCACTGCAGGACGAGGTCGAGGTGCGAAGGACCGAGTACAGTACGTCAGTGTGAGTGGAATTCAGGAATATGGCTACGAAAGCGATTATTCATTTCGTGTTGCGACGTCGGCGAAGGAGGATTGCGTGAGCGTCTCAATTGCTCAACAAGAAGTTAAAATGCTTATCGATTCTGGCTCTTCGGCGAATTTGATAAATTTGGAAACATGGAAAATGTTGAAGAAGAGAGGAGTAGTCGCACATCAGTAAAGACTGATTTCTTATTTTACCACCAGATGGCGCGACTTGTCTCGCGCATGCGCTCTTTCCTATCGCGGATCTTGTCTATTCAAGCGAGGAACAAGACAGGAAAAGAGAGAAGCATTTATTAAGAAAATTAAAGGTTCATTCACTTGTGTAAACTTATTTTCCATAGCAACTCTTTGTACGATGATTGTTAATAAATTGCCCTATTAACGTGTTTTCAGTTAGTAAAAGAAAGGCTTAATTAGATTTTGATTGCTATATAATTATTCACACTGAATGTAGCGTTTAGTAAATTTGATCAGACACTGTGTACGCTTTGACGTATCTTGAACGCCCCATTGTATTTTACACGCACAAGTTAATTGGATTTTGTGGTTTCTAAGTCAACACTTATTGCGATTGGGCTCAGTTCGGGGCCGAGTTTTGGCCGCACGAGCTAGTTGTAAAAATTGTAAAAATGAAAGCAACTTTAGCGGTCAAAAGACACGTGGCCATGGCACGGAAGAAGGCGAGAAAAAAGGGAAAAGGTAACGTGTTTGATTGAAAAATGATTGAAAAGAAAAAATAATTGTATAGAATCGCGGTCATCCATCAGGTGTACGCGATTGCTGCGATCTGCCCGGCGCGCAATCGAATCCCCCCGAGAACACGGGCCAAGTGTTCGGTGAATTCGTCGACACTACGACGTTGATTGGGATTCGCTACATTCTCAAGAAGAAAAGCATTGCCTGGCTGTTGGCGTACGTTGCGTGCATGACTTTGAGCATCTATCAGTCGTTGCAGTCTGCACACGCTTACGTGGAGTATTTTATTTTATTTTTATTTTTTATTCGTGCCCACTTATGTTTATTTCAGGCAGGACAGCCACGAGCGAGTGTCGGTCGAGAGCAAGCAGTTGTTGCCATGGCCGTCAATCACGTTCTGCAGCAACGTCGTTCTACAATCGGCGATCGAAATCAGAGACAACGTACCCGAGTATGTCGAACTAAGTTCTCTGAGCTGCGACCAACTGACCAACAAAACCTACGTGGTAACTTAACTCTGGTAAAGTGTATAGTCTGTGTTACATGATTGTTTGGATCGGTCGAGGGCAGGATCGACAGGTGATGATTAATAGGCACGAAATAGCGGAATATGTGCGCAGGAAGTTGACGGAGAAGGAAAGACGAAATCGGTCGCTTGCCACAGGCGACTGGGTTAAAGGATGCACCTTCAGTCACGAATCGTGCAACCTTTCGTAAGATGCTACGTTCACACTTAAACCACTTTTGTACAAAAGTCGCCACTTTTGTAGAAAACCTGTGTTCACACTACCAAAGGTTTTCTACAACTCAAAACAAGATGGCGGACTTTTCTACAACTCAAGTTGTAGAAAAGTTTTCTTAAACTTGACGTCACAACTGCAAAACACGCCCCCATTGTGTCATGTGACTGATCCTAGGAAAATCCAAAAAATAAAATGGACGCCATTTAAACTTTCAAGGCAACTTTCGGCATTAAAATAAAGCACTTTCAAATGCATCAAAAAATTAATACAATACATCAAAAGATGGGGAATAAAACGATCTTTCTTTAAAAAAAAAGAACGTATTTCTAGCCCAAATGGTTCGTGAAATACGAACGGAAATGTGTTTTGTTCGTTTCGATAGAGTGGAAATAGATCGTGCATTTTCGTTTCGACCCCAAAATTGTCAACTTTTAATCTCGAAAATTTTTTTTAAAAATATGTCGGTTTACTAAACTGGCATCCCTCTTTCTTTTAAAAAAAAGTAGAAGTTTCTATCTTTAATAGATCATTAGTTAAAAGCAACAATGCAAACCCCTAACAATCTAACAGTTGTACAAAACTATTCTTAAGTGTGAACAATTGATTTCGGATTTGTAGAACTTAGACTTGTAGAAAATGATAAGTTCTACAAAAGTGGTTTAAGTGTGAACGTAGCAAGAGTTCGATTGTCAGAGTTGGCTTTATTCTGTTTGATTTTTCTAATATTTTTCAGAGATAAAAGCCTGTTTCACGAATTCAACAACCCTTACGACGGCAATTGCTTCACGTTCAATCCAGCGATTAATCCTAACAGCGGATCGACGGCAGACATCGAGTCGAGTACATTTATCATTTGTGTAATTGCACGTTCGGCGCTTTATTTACGGTTTTGCCATCGGTTTAGGGTTGATTCTGGACTTTTTTCGTGCTGGCAAGCACGTGCAAATGGCCAGGAGCAAGCCCTTCGTTACCGTTTTGATCCATTCACCCGGTACGACGCCGCTGATGGATTCGCCGCAAGCTTTCGACGTCTACGGCGGGCAAAACGTTAACCTGGCTTTACGATTGGTAAAAAGCAGGAATCCAAGTACACGCGTGTGTAATACGTAACATTTGTTTAGATCAAACGAGATTTTATGTTGAAAGCGCGAAGGAAGATTGCGAGTTGCGTCGTCGATGGACCGTCTGGAGACGAGTATCGCCAAGAAAATTTCTACTACGCCGACGAGACTCCGTACAAATATTCGCACGCAGTAAATTTCCATTTTTAATTTCCATTTCAATTTAAATATGAAATATAGTAATGCAATTTGAGTAGGCGTGCATGAAAACCTGTTTACAAAAAAAAGTTTACGGTCCTTGCAACTTTCTCGACGCTACGTTCACCATGCTGCGCAATAGGTCGTACGAAGACGCACTCGTGCTCCAAATTCCTCCGATAAGTGAGTCGAATCCTAGAATCCATCGAACGGAGAAAATAAAAAGGTTTTGTTCACACGTAGCCGCTTGTCACCAGACCGAGAATATCAAGGTTGGAATGGAAGAATGCAAGTGTCCATTTCCCTGCAGGTCTGAATTGTCCATTTTTTATTAGGCCGAGGCTATTTCCCCCAACGTTGGGGGAAATAATATGTACCTTATTTCCCCCAACGTTGGGGGAAATAGTCGGCCCTCACTGGCCAGACTATTTCCCCCAACAACTTTTTTTTGTACGGTAGGGGGAAATAACATGTACCTTATTTCCCCCAACGTTGGGGGAAATAGTCGACCTTCACTGGCCAGACTATTTCCCCCAACAACTTTTTTTTGTACGGTATGGGGAAATAACATTTCCCTTATTTCCGCACACAGTATGATGACAATGTTTTGCTGAATATGCCGTATACCGAATATTCGGCCCATTACAACTGATTACATAATTTATGTAGGAGATAAAAATATCAAATACCAAATTTATTACTAAAATTATTCAATATTTATTGGTATTGGATTACATGTGTAACAAGTAAAATCTTCTACACTGTTTAAATCATTAAGAAAATTCACATCCTTGTAATCATACTCAAGTAAACAATCACGATGAAACCACTCACTGCACTTGTTGCATCTTATCATACCTCTCACCTTCTTTGTTCTGCAGAAGCAATAGACTCTATCATAACATTTTTTTTTCTTTGGTTTTAATCCGGAAATGTTATCGGATGGAAAACATTCAAACTGCGTACTATGCTGCGAAAAAGACTTCACCAAATGTTTTCTTAAGGCAGGGTGACTAGGGCTGAAATTGCTGGGATTCTTATTAGCACAGAGAAACAAAGCATTTGCAATTGCAAATAACCCACAATCATGTGAATTTTTTTGCTTTGCACAACTTTGTACCTGTACATTTAATTTCAATGAGTCATTACATAACCGAACCAAACTACTAACAACAGAAATGTTTTTATCATGTACATCACTCAGAAGTGAATCGTACACGTTTATAACGATAGCACTTTCCCCAATTTTGCCGGAAACAACATTCCAATGGTTATTATTCACGTGGCAAATCTGAACGAAATAATCTGAACACGGACTGAATGTTGGTAAACGGCTAGCACCAAAACTTACTGATTGTAGTCCTTGAACAGAAGGGTAATCTCTTTTCATCATACCCATAGCTGCATCAATAATACTACCGTCGAGAAAAGCAATGCCCCTTAAAATCGATAAATGCTTCATGTTTAGCGGAATCGAACATACTTCAACCCATTCTGTATTTTCTTCCGCATCATCACTAAAAAATTTCAATTTCTTAGTTCGTAAGCATGGCTTGGATAAAACTCTCTTTTTGCCAATTACTGATGTCATGACACCTTTTGGACGGCCACGAACACAAACCAATCTGGGAAAATGCGCGACAATTGCATCCTGATTATCAATTTTTTCACTTAACTCATCGCCCGTTATTTCACGTTTTTCATCACTGGACTCCGTTATTTCACGTTTTTCATCACTGGACTCCGTTATTTCACGTTTTACCCCACTCGACTCCGTTATTTCACGTTTTACCCCACTCGACTCCGTTATTTCACGTTTTACCCCACTCGACTCCGTTATTTCACGTTTATCCTTACTCGACTCCGTTATTTCACGTTTATCATCACTCGATTCCTCTTCCATTGTTTCAATCTGATCGTCAAAAATATTACAATTCGTTTCGTTCTCGTTAACATCGGCACAAGACTCCTTTACGTCTATTTCAGATGGAACGATCTCGACCAAAGTAAACTTTTTCTTTTCGCACATAAACTCACCAAACTTTTCTAACATTTCAAATACTTCATGAAACTCTTTGGTTCCGCATGTCTTCAACGCCTCCGTAATCGTATTCATAACTACTTGGACTTTCAAATATTTTTCACGCTCAGTTAAAGGATTTGTCAAATTAGTCGTCACTTTCCTGGATCCATCTTTTTTACATACAGAAGCTAGTTCAACCGAGTCATTATAATACTTACGTTGCCACCTCATTGGAATCAAACCAATATCAAAAATTTCCAACTCGCATTTCCGTCTAACTGCAAAAATGTGGCAACACGGCAAATGACGCATACAGAAAAGTTTGCAAGTACAACTGATGTCTGTCGTTTCTGAAATTCGATGGTGCTCGATGGTTACACTAAATCTACCGTTGTCCAAATTTACGATCTCCTTGCAATTTTCACTAGACACGATCTCGCTAACAATTATGTAAAAGGCAAATGAGGTTACGGCACTAGCTATGGAATTAAAAAGCTGTAAAGGTAATGAGGAGTACAACTGTTCAACTTTCATTGCCTGATTAAAACAACTTAAACGCGCCTTATCGAATATGCCATCAAGAAGCAACTTTAAGTTGTCATAAAAAATGTGCAGAGCAGAATAAGTGCGAATAATACATTTCAACTTACTGTTCATGGACTCGACTCTATTATTTGTTGTATCCCCCATGTTATAAGTTGTAACTCGACTGTACATACACCAACTCTCACGAATTAAATACCAACGATTCATAAAACGAATAAATAGTTCATGCTTCGAAAACTTACTTTCAAACTCGGAAAAGAATTGTTGAAATTTTTCAACATCGTGTGCGTATAGCATTTCTTGTAATAAACTTTGTGCATTATCCACATCATCACCCATAACTTTACATTCTTTGGTTAAAGCTTTAAAGCTCTTTAGAACATGAAATAAGCAAAGATCGTGTTTAGCAGTCGGGAAGTATTTTCGAATCAATTCGATTTCGGTAAAATCTTTGTCAGTCATAAAACTCGACCAATCAATGTTGAGTGGACACAACAGATTGTTGGGGGAAATAGTCTGGCCAGTGAGGGCCGACTATTTCCCCCAACGTTGGGGGAAATAAGGTACATATTATTTCCCCCAACGTTGGGGGAAATAGACACCTCGTTTTTATTAAAGGCTTTTATTTAACTTGACTTGAACGTTTGTGTGTGTGGTTCAACGTCCGGTCACGTGACCTGAAAAGTAACTTTTCAAACCGCAGCGCCACCTGGCGGAACCCGTGTCCTTTAATGGAGGCTAAAATGTTTGTCGCGAAACGAAAAATGCTGTTTTCTATGTCGAAATGACATTTGTAAATTTTGAAACCAGTCTCATTCGACTGGAAATCAATATTTGCACCTGCCTGTATCTTTTGTTTTTTAATATTATTTTGAAAAAGTACTTTGTTGAAGATCACGGCAATTACGAAACAATCTGCAATAGTAGCGCACTCTGGCGGCGATTTGAACACCAATATAAAAGCCTTTTTCAAAAACTTGGTTTTTTATATTTACTTGTTTGTTAGAAAATCAAATGACTTTATCGTTATTTGCAGGTATTATGCGTATGAAACGTCACTCGATACTACAAGTCTCGGTGAACCAAATGACCAAGTAGAATTTTTTTAAAAAATTAAAATGAATGCGTACGCATTTGATTCAATTACGTAGGTACGCTGCGGGGGTCCCAGCGAAACGGATGAAGCGAAAGAAATGTAAGTAAACTTCACGTTATGAATTGTTTGAATTGTTAGAAAGTGCAAATTGAATCGAGACGGACGTTTGTTTGCAGGAGCTACATGAGAGTGAGCGTTCAGTTTTCGAGCAACATTTACACCCACCACGAAGAAGTGTTGGACTGCGACGTGAGTTTATTTGTGGTTTGGCTTAGTTTGGCATTTGAAATTGTTTTTTGGCTTCAGCTGACGCAATTTTTGGGATTTTTGGGTGGCAACATCAGTCTGTGGCTCGGCTTGTGCGTGTTGTCGTTGCTCGAAGTGGTTCAACTAGTTTGGGATATGATCCTGGTCGGCTGGAGAAATAAATGGAAGAAAAAGAAAGTTGCGCGTCACTACCCCGTCAACATTCAGCACGGTCATCGCATTTCCTACGCGTACCAGTACGGTAAATGTTCGACAGGCTCGACTCGCAAACGTGTTACCTATTAGGCAGAACTAATAGAATAGAATTTATTAAGTCATTAATTTAATTAAGTAGAGGACGGTTGTTTACATTACATCTTACTTTACTGCCACAAGTAATCAATACGAACTGATTAAAATTGATTTTACTTTAGGTAGGCACGGCATTTGTGTGCAGTAAATCTGTTTTTTTGTAAACACATTTAAAAATGATCAATAAGACAGGTTAGGAAAAGCGTTTGTAAAGATAATTACATGTTAGTCTTAATCCCTGCTCTACAAATGTTTGTTTGTTCCGCGTGTGAACAAAAGGGAAAACCTAGCTACAAAGCCTGAACATTGTAGTGATGTGTATCACACACAAAAGGAGGACCGATCTCGAGTGTAGCACAACATTAAGTGTATCATTTAATCAGCTGTTCACAATGAGGTAACACTAGGCGCCAGGTGTCGCCTCCAATACATGCTGCCATCTAGTGGCTCATTTATACACTAAGCGACATCACATCACTCTTTTTTTTTTCAGAATTTAACAACACTTGTACAAACATGATAATAAATGATAATAAATTAAATGATTAAAAGTTACGAATGATTCTCATTATTTCCAACAATATTTTTGGTCCAGACCTGAACTCTTTCCTTTTTCCTTTTTTTTTCAACTCTTAAAACACTTTTTGTTATTCATTAATAAAGTTAATTCGACAACAACATCCATTCAAGATTTTACGATCTAAAGTACATTTTCAAATAATCTGGAGGTCTTCTATTCCGTTTAGACCTTCGCAACGGTTCCGGTGCTGGGCGTTTCAATGGCCTGCCTCTCGGTGGTACGCCTCTCGATGGTGACCCAGGCTGCAAATGGGTATCTACTCGTGGTTCCTCGGGTCCCGCCTCTATTTGGATGTTGTCTTCCCCTCGTTTCTCGCCATCCTTGTCCAATGGGATGTAACGTCTTATTTTTGTCACATTTCTTTTTATGATTCTCCCATCAGGTGTTTTTAACGAAATACAATTCTCATCTTTGCAATTAACAGTCATCAAATCGTGTTCGTAAGCCAATTCCAACTTGTGAAACCTCGACTTCGCCACTAAAACTCTATCTCCAACCTGAATTTCACTCTCTTTACTCTTCCGGCTGTGATCTGCAAACTGTTTCGACTTTGCTTTTTTCTCTGCATCTTTGTTCTTCACAATCCGATGTAGTTTTCTTTTTTGCTCAGTCATTATCTGTGGAATCTTATTCCTCATCTTTCTCGTAGTCATAAGTTCGAATGGCGACACTCCTGTCGTCCGATGTGGAGTGCTTCTATACGCCTGTAAAAAAGTTCCGAGTGTTTTCTTCCAATCTTCATTTTCGATCCGCGCTGAACGAAACGTCTAAACAAATGACTTGTTCAGGCGTTCGACTTAGCCGTTGGCCTGTGGCCAGTACGGTGTGACCCTTCTATGTTGCGTTTCACATTCGTTCATAAAGTCACGAAATTGGTCCGAAATGAACTGCGGTTCGTTGTCGGACGTCAACGTCTCCGGAAGTCCCCAACATTCGAAAACTCCACGCAACCAATTTATTATTTTTTCTGCTTTTGTCGATCTTAAAATTCGTGCCTCTGGCCATCTTGAGTAATAGTCCACGGGGACGATTATCGAATGTCCGTCATTGAATGGCCCGCAGATGTCCAGCACTAGGTCCCGCCAAGGCCCTTTTGGCAACTCCGTGCTTTTGATTGGCTCTGGCTTCTCCGTCGTGCTGCTATTAAACTGACAGGCCCTGCACTGCTGTACTGCGCGCTCCACATCATGATCGAGACCTAGCCACCAGACCTTTTCACGCAGGCGTTGTTTTGTACGTACTACGCCCTGGTGGCCCCCTGTGTGCCAATTCAATGACATTCCTTCTCAACGCTGTCGGAATCACAATTCTCGTGCCCCGGAGTAACACATTTCCCGTCATCGTTAGTTCATTCCTAATTGGCTCGAATTTCTGTAACTCTCCGGTAAATTTGGTTGCATTCTGTAAACTTGTAGCAATGGTGTAGATCTGACTAGCGGCCCTGGATGCTGTTTCCACTTGTTTCAATGTCATTGCCCTTGGAATGGCATTTTCAAGAATGTAATGAACGTGTTTTTCCATCTCCCTGGTCAATGTTTTTCCTTCTCCAACCGGAAGCAACCTGGAAAGTGCATCTGCTATGTTCGAACTTCCTGGCCGATGTTTGATCGCAAATTCATAGGGCTGAAGCTTCAAAAGCCACCTTTCAATTCGAGCACTGGGTTTAGACTTCACCGAATATATGATTTCCAATGCCTTATGATCCGTAATCAACTTGAAAGGCATTCCTATCAGATAGAGTCGGAACATCTTGCAGCCCCAAACGACTGTGAGCGCTTCTTTTTCAGTGGTTGAGTAACGACGTTCAACGTTGGATAACGTCCTGCTCGCATAGGCGATAGGGTGATTCAATCCATCCACCTGCCGTTGCACAAGCACCGCTCCTAACCCGACTGGTGACGCGTCGACTATTAGCTCGGTTTCTACATTCTTCTTAAAGAAAGCAAGTGTTCCCGAGTTGCACAGACTATCCTTTAGCTTGTTAAAAGCGTCATTTTGTGATTTTCCTCAGTTAAATACGACATTCTTTCTAGCCATAATTCTCAAAGGCTCTGCAATGGTCGCGAAGTTCGGGATGTATCTTGCACAATAGTTGACAAGCCCCAAAAAGCTCCGAATCTCCATTTCGTTTTCGGGTGCTGTTGCATTGCGAACCACTTCAACCTTCTGTTCAGCCACGGAAATGCCCTATTTCGAAATCACGTGGCCCAAAAATGTCAGTCTTGTAACGCCGAAACAGCATTTCTTCAAGTTCAGCGTCAAACCATTTCGCAGTAACGTCTCTAATACCTTTTCCAATCTCTCATCGTGCTCCCTCGTCGTTCGTCCATGCACGATGATGTCATTGAGACTATTTCGTGTTCCTTTGCACTCGGCCAATATGTTTTGTACAATCCGTTAATACTTTTCTGGAGCACTCGCGATGCCAAAAAATAGTCTTTTATGTCTAAAGAGTCCACGATGAATTACGAAGACTGTGTACTTCCTCGAATTTTCTTGCAAAGGTATTTGCAAATACCCCCATCTGCAATCTAATTTCGTTATGATTTCAGCCCCATCTATTTCTTCTAGAACTTCTTCCATAGTGGGTAATGGTTGGCGATTACGTTTCACGGCTTCATTTACCGCGCGCATATCCAAACAAATTCTTATCGATCCGTCCGGCTTCCGTACAGGGACCATCGGCGATACCCACTCTGTGGGCCCGGTGACTGGCTCGATAATATCCTCCTTTAATAAATTATCTATCTTCAAATCGACTTGTTTGCGAATATGAAAGGTAATTCTTCTTACCATTTGCGCCACCGGCCTCACTAATGGATCCATGTAGAGTTCAAGTTCATAATCTTTCAACTTGCCGA
This sequence comes from Strigamia acuminata, assembly GCA_949358305.1. Lineage (NCBI taxonomy): Eukaryota > Metazoa > Arthropoda > Chilopoda > Geophilomorpha > Linotaeniidae > Strigamia > Strigamia acuminata. The sequence continues at coordinate 7,946,713 of OX442314.1, forward strand.
GCCCATTAAATACATCTTTATATTTCTTAATTCGATTGCTCAAATCATTCCGGAGTTTTCCCACAGTTTCGTCAAATAACGCGTTGTCGTCCACTGCGTTTATCATCGGCGACAAATTATTCCCCCCCCCCCTATTTTTGGATCATTTATCCCCCAAGAATGATTTAATTCGCCCCCGCTCAAAACACCCCCAATTAAAATTCGGTACTCCCCTAACGTTTGAGCCCCCTAATAAATTCGTTTACCCCCAACTGATTTTCCCCCAATTATGTTCCCACGTACCCCATGTTTTTCAAACGTACCCCAACTAAGTAAAACGTTTTCCCAACGTTCCTGAATGTCATGTCGCATCAACGCGTAGGATACTGGGTATATAAGGCTGTCTAGTGTCATTCAAAAACATATTCGTAGCAATGGCACCCACTCGACTTGTCATTATCGATTCTGAATCCGATTCCGATTGTAATTCCAATTGCGAGCCACAAGCGAAGCGTAAGGCGTTTGAATGGAAGCAGATTAGAACATTTCCGTGCGCTGAAGAAGCCAAAGAATACATTCATTCTGAGAATATGTGGACATATAAGCGGAAACATGCGACTACAGAGGGAAACAAATATAATTGCAAATATTCGAGCTCTTGCAATGCCAAAACACTTTTACTTTATTGCTGTGACTCGAACAAGGTGGAAGCACACCACACTTTGGCTGTTCACTCCCATGACTTGAGATTAGCAAGAGGTATCCCTGAAGAAGTTAAGAAGAAAATTGTAGAACTTCACCAGAATGGCATCACAAAACCTAAATTAATTCTGCGCAAGCTCACCGAATTTGGACTGCCTGAACCACCGGCTGTTTTTAAAACATTTTAATTTAATTAATTTTAACTTTTTAACAAATAGAAAATAACAAACATTAACATTACTGCAAAAATAAATAAAAAATAAAAGTAAAAATTTTCACAGCCAAGAGGATTTGAACCTGTGTGAAAAGATTTTTGGTCCATTGTCTTAACCACTGAGCCACCACTACACACTATTGTTGCCTTCATGCAGGCAGTCATGTTGGTGAACAAAGTTGTGATGTCATATGTCTTGTGATATCAAATTACCTGGGTTCCAGAGTAAGGTTTGAACAGGCTAATCACCAAGTGTAGTGCTACACTTGACCTTTTTACTCAAAAAATAAAAAAATAGTGTTTCAACACACAATAAAGAATCCTGTGTGTTGTAACTGTTTGTAACAATGTGAGAGAGCGTTGCATTTAAATATTAAAAAGAAACATTGCTCAGGTCATGTGAATACTTTATTTAACAATAATTTTAACAATTGTGAGGGACACACTCCTGCGGTCTCCTTGTTTGCCAACGAGTGCACCGTCGCGAAAGGAAAGGAGTGTGGATTTTGTCACAAACTCGGGCATTTCGCGAAGGTGTGCCGAATGAAGAATCCCACTGCAGGTCGAAGTCGAGGTGCGAAGGACCGAGTACAGTACGTCGGTGTGAGTGGAATTCAGAAATATGGCTACGAAAGCGATTATTCATTTCGTGTAGCGACGTCGGCGAAGGAGGATTGCGTGAGCGTCTCAATTGCTCAACAAGAAGTTAAAATGCTTATCGATTCTGGCTCTTTGGCGAATTTGATAAATTTGGAAACATGGAAAATGTTGAAGAAGAGAGGAGTAGTCGCACATCAGTATAGACTGATTTCTTATTTTACCACCAGATGGCGCGACTTGTCTCCCGCATGCGCTCTTTCCTATCGCGGATCTTGTCTATTCGACGAAGTGACCAACCGCAGCACAGGACCTCTATTTTCTCTCGGCTTTCCTGCCCAGCTTCGACGGCAATCGAGAACCCTGTATGCCGCGTGTGATGGCCTCAGCGTCGGCGCACTTTCTTTTGTACTTGGCGTACATCATTTCGCCGACGCTGAGGCCATCACACGCGGCATACGGAGTTCTCGATTGCCGTCGAAGTTGGGTAGGAAATCCGCCCGTTCCCCTGCCATACACAGTCACTGTATATTGAATTATTGATGTTTGCACTCGATGCGCTTGTTTGGGTTGCGGTATTCTTTCGTCGCGCAAAATCGATTCGCGGTAAATCGATTTGCGGTAAATTGAGTTGCGGAAAATATTTACACGCCAGATGACACGCCCCTTATTATGACACAAATATTAAAAATTAAACAAAATCAAACATAAAATTATCAAAATCATTTTAAAAATTCACCAAAATCATTTTAAAAATTCACCAAAATCAAACATAAAATTATCAAAATCATTTTAAAAATTCACCAAAATCTTTTCAAAAAATCATCAAAATCGATTTAAATTCAGTATAAATTATCAAAACCAACTTGAATTCGTTATAAATTGACTTGAATTTGTTATAAATCGACTTGAATTCGTTATAAATCGACTTGAATTCGTTATAAATCGACTTGAATTCATTATAAATCGACTTGAATTCGTTATAAATCGACTTGAATTCGTTATAAATCGACTTGAATTTGTTATAAATCGACTTGAATTCGTTATAAATCGACTTGAATTCTTTATAAATCGACTTGAATTCGTTATAAATCGACTTGAATTCGTTATAAATCGACTTGAATTCGTTATAAATCGACTTGAATTCGTTATAAATCGACTTGAATTTGTTATAAATCGACTTGAATTGGTTATAACTTACAACTACATTTCAAAAGTTTAGAAAGTGAGTGAAAAATTCACTCACTTTGTGAATAACACCAAAAATATGACTTAAAAGTTAAGCAAAACCAATTTATACCATCAGATTTGAATAAAACAATTATTTTTCATCTAAAATAACTTATAGTTACCTATATTTAGTTATATAGTTTAGTAACAAATTGAGATTTTCAAAACCTCACTTGTGTCAAAAGTTTAGAAAGTTGAAAAAATCATTTCATAAGTTTAGAAAGTGCAACATAATTCCTTTATTTCGACTTGAAAATAGGGCATTTTTATTTTTTTCATCACTTCTGCGCATTACGCGAAGGGCGCCATTGATTTCGGCAATCTGGGCATGCGCGAAGATGGCGAGCACAGATACGACTGTCATCGCATGTACAGCAACAGTAAATTGGCCAATATGTTGTTCGGACTGGAGTTGAAGCGCCGTACGGAGGGAAAAGGCGTTTATGTTTACATGGTGTCGCCCGGGATCGTTTGGACCAATCTGGGCCGCCATGTTCGTTTGCCGCTGTGGAAGAAGATTCTGTTGGCGCCATTGGTTCTGTTGCTCGTCAAAACGCCGACGGAGGGCGCGCAGAGTGTCATCTTTTGCGCATGCTCGGATCAGATTTATGATAAATCGGGGAGTTATTTTAGAAATTGTGCGCCGGCGCAGATCGATACGAGAATCGCGAACGAAACGAGCTGGAAACGGCTGTGGGAAATGTCTGAGGGTTTAATCAAAATTCTGTAAGTTTTTATTTTATTTTATAGAAATGGCATTTTTGCGGTTTTTTGTATTTTTTATTTTGGTTAGCAAAGCTTTGTAAGTAGGCGGATAATAAAAGATTTGTAAAACTGATTCGGATATTATAGTTCAAAAATCTCTCGCTGTGGCGCTGCTAAGGGATACAGAAACACTCAAACTGCAAACATTTTGGCACTTGTGATCATTTTATTGCATGATGAATTCAAAATTACATTTATATCACTTTGTGTATTAAATAATACATACGAATAAAGTGATTTTAATGACATGAATGGCACTCTACACTACAAACAATTAATCAAAGCCAATAGGCCTAACCTAGATAGAAAATCTAAAGACCAAATAGCAAATTTGTTACAATTGTGACAGAAAGTTGAAAAATATTTTTGTTCAGTCATGTTTTAACGTCTCTTTTGGAACCAAATCAAAAACATTCTACTCTGATGCCAATTAAAAGTGTTTAAAATGCAACTATAGAAAGACAGTAATGACATGCCCAAACCTAATCCTACAATGCTACCGACATCGCTTAGCAGTTGAGATAGCGGATATTTCTGTTGCTCTTCCGTAGTCTCCAAGAAGTTACCAGAAAATCTAATAGTTATGTATGTGGTAGAATTCAATGCATATTTATTCCCATACACAGAAGTTGTGTAAAAACTAATATCGCAAGGCAGTCTACACGTGCATTGTTTTTGACTAGAGTCGAAATTCTTAAAGTACATGAAATGTGCGGTAGTAATTTCCTTCGATGTGTTACAAACTGGCAAATTGGGTCTCTCCATATACGGCAATCTGAAACGCAACATAATGTGGTGATATTTACAAACTACTAGCCAGTAAAGCTTTACACATTACTAAGCCACAGGTGTGATGTGAAAAAAGTAAATACCTGCAGGTAACATTTTGAAATAAATTGTTTTGGATGCAAGCATTTTTACAGTTGAAATAAGCACTTTTGTTCTCTTCACATGGATTATGCTTTGTATTTTTTTGTATGGTCTATTGGTGGGAAATCAAAGTTAGTATGTACGAGTAATAGTGATTTAGGATAAGCAAGTGTGTAATTTATTACCTTAAATAGTCGAAGTGTTACAATATTCATCCATCCATAATTTAAAGCCAAAGGTGCCAAAATGTTAACCTTTAATTCCAGGTTATTTAGGAAAATCTGAATATTATTATAATTTAATAAATGACAAAATAAACACGCTCGGGTTATAATACACTTAAGTAGTACTTGTAGGTGTATTCGTGTCTAACAGTGCTACCATGAACCAAGGATAACATGTGGACTGACCCAGTATGGGGGAGGAGGGAGCTGAGTGGTGTGGTGAGGGAAAGATGTGAAAGAGAGAGGTAGCGACCACTGACGAGACAAGACGTGTCCAAGGCCTGACGTGAGTAAGGGCAACCCTGCCCTGTGCTGACTCTGTTCTCCTCACCATTCACCACGGCGAAACTCAGTAGTATGGCGTGTCCCATACTGCAGCCTCCATGAGTGGCTGCGTGGGTCGTACTAGGTAAGTACGATATGAATGTTATGTTGAACCGACCACGTCACCCATGGGGTTCACACCGTGTGTGTGACGGGTTGGTTGCCGCTGCGGCTTGCCTTACTGGCACCCCAGCAATAGGTGACGGGGTTCTCCAACCCCTAGACAACGATATTAAAGGTCAACAACCAGCAATATGGAGTCTCTTGTCATTATTACGTGAGTATGCGTCCCAAACCGGGGTAACCAGTCTCCGGGTTACCTTGGCTAAGACCATACCAGTCACAGAGTTTGCGACAAAATTCTCAATAAATAATTATAAGGTTTATGTATCCTTGAGCTAGTGATACGCCCAATAAATGGGATGGGAGTTTGTCATATGTTTTTGTAAGCGGAGTCAAATTCATTATATGCTTGGAAAGGAGGTCCTACTAAGTACTAAGTGAACAAATGGTGTTGAACTACCTTTAGATGCTGGTCGCAAACTTTTGAAGGGAATAAATTTTCTAATGAAATTAAAAGGTCAGCATCTAGGGTGATTGATTTTTCTGGAAAACATTGATAAATTTTAAAAATAATTTGACAACTGTTCGATGTGCACAAGTTTAGATAATTTGTGCCAATTTTTAAATGTCTATTTTTTAAATTAGAATACTTGTGTATAAAAAATGATGGAACTATACTCTGACATACTATAAGAGTAGCCTTTCTTCCATTGGCCCAGCCTCATTACTCCTAACTGTAGACTGTGTCATACCACCAGGAAAAGTAGTTTTGTTTTTTTCTTAATTTTTTTGATTATTCTAATGATTAAAATGATGAAATTTTATTTGTATTTTATAAGAAAATGTTTTTTTTAATTGATGAAATAATGTTTTAGGTTGTTTGCATTTCATAATTTATTTTTTTTAGTTTATTAGTTGCTTTGTCAGGAAAGCAAACAATTTCCTAACAATAGGTAATCGATTGCAATGTCTGGACATCTAACGCAATTCTGGTGTTTTGGTCTATTTTTTTGTATCAGTACACCAGTAAAATAGCTCGGCCAATGAGAGAAAGGCCACTCTTATAGTACGCCAGATGAATTTGATGTGAAATGGCTAAATTTTCAATATTGACACTTTCTTTATAAATTACCTGTGTTTATTTGTGAACAATTACCGAAAGCAAGTGGAATAAGATGCCTTGACACATTTAGCCCAGGCACATTCTGCAAAAAAATTTCATTTTGTGTTTATTGTTTTTCAGATTTTGTGCGTGCTAGTACTTGAATCGTGATTGTGCCATGGACATTGAGTGTTTCCCAGATTTCTTCCAGTGATAATTTGTTGCTGAAAAGTTGCCAAGGCGATATTTCATTGCAGTTTTTGTTGGTGTATTTGAGTGAGTGTGATCTGGCTGTGTCCATTTCGTCGTTTTGTTTCTGACCACAGACCGTGACAGACTGAAATTCGGTGTAGCGGCGTTTATCTATTCTAATGATTTTTGTTACCGGTTCATCAATGTAGTAGTTGATACGAATTTGCAAGCAATACAAAGTGAATCCTGTGATTACCAATATCATCACAAATTTAAACTTTCCTAATATTCCATTTCCCATGGTTTGCTCTTCGTTCGCAGTGACTTTTTTCTTGCACAACTCATACACACAGCCAATCTTGTCGACGGAAGTTTTTTGATTAATGTTTGTTGCAATGTAATATAAATACCAAATGATTTCGGGTAACGAGATCAACGATAGATCGAGAAATAGGCCCAGATTGCCTCCTAAATCCGACATTAGAGCAATAACGTCGTAGATGTATTGTTCTTCATACAAGCTAATTTTTTCATTAGTTATTGCTAAAGCTACGGATGCAGTTTTATCATCATCTGCTATGCCTAAATCAATGGTTGTTGAAAAGGTTATTTGTTCACAAGGACGTCGACATAGACAATTAGAAACAGGATCTGTGTAGTCAATCAAATCTGCTGCCACAAAAAATTGTTGGAATGTATTTTTCGAACCGTTGCAAAGTGGTAAATCTGCTTTCGTAAAGGGAAATCTTGAAAAGATAATTTTAAATTATAATTTTTTAAATTGTATGATAACATCAAAGCTGTGATTGAGAAGAGGCGCCCAGACCAAATTTACTGGAAGTGTGACCAATGGAACATGAAGTGTGGAGGCAGACTAACTACAACTTCTTACACCACTGAACCGAGAACACTAATTGAACCTACCATGTACAACCATCTTCCTGAACCAACGCATGTTGAAGTTGTCAAACTTATACCGTACTGCCTCGTTTAAATTTTTTTTGGTCCGACTGCCAGGCGGTAATATGAAACCAGGCGGTTAAATGAGCCAGGCCTTTATCCAGAAAAATTGTTGAAAAAAAAAACCCGGAAAACAAAGTAGTATAAAAATAATATTTTTTTGAAAGTAAATTGGAATTTTTATTATTTGTCGTACGAAAGCTTTTTTTTAATCGGAGCCATAACTGTGCTAACACGGAAACAATGTGACAACCAAACAATGAAGGCAATTTATATACCGTACAAAACGTACCGTGTGCGTACGTTATGCAGACGTACGTTTACCCGGCGCCAATTTGAAACCCGGCGTCAATACGGGGCCGGCGTCAATAGAATTTTGGACGTACGTCTGCCCGGCGTTAAAACGGGCCCAGCGCCTAAGTGAATCCAGGCGTTTGAATGAGGCAGTACGGTACACAAGCTTTGAAGATTTGAGCCGCTCAGACTAGTGAGAAACCATCACAACTAATTCAAGCAACCCTGACGGGCACCGGCAGGGAATTGCGAGATGAAAACGTTATATGGAGTAGGAATAAAGTAAACAACGCAGAAAAATAAAGAAATCGATGACTTGATAAATTAAAAAATTAAAAAATCAGGTAAAAATTTGAATCATTAAATAATAATTAAATATTTCAAAGGTACGCTTTGTCGACGCCATTCTGTCGACGCCATTCTGTCGACGCTGTCTTGTCGACCAAGTCTTTTTGTCAAATTTAGCTGACGACAAGGCGACCTGGTCGTCAAGACGGCGTTTACAAAGTGAAATTCGACCATTACTCCCTGGAAAAAGATTTTTTTAAAAAAACTGATAAGGTTAGGTTTGCAGGGGTCAAGGGAGGCCGCCAGCTCCCCCCCCCCCTTGTTAAACATTCTTAGGAATACGAGCAAAAAAAACCTTTGACGTGACTCAGCCTAAAAACGGCGGCGATGAAATGAATGGCGACAAAATGAATTGACTTTCCTTGTCAACCTTGTGACTGGTATGGTCTTATCCACGGCAGTCTGGGGATTGACTTCCATGGGAGGGACGCATACTTACGTAAATGATTGAGACAGGGACTCCGGATTGTTGGATTTTGGCCTTTAATCGTTTTCTAGGGGTCGGAGTCTCCCATCTACCCATGTGTGGCAGTGCTGTTAGGCACGCTACACCAGCCACATGAATTTTTTAAGTCACAAAAAATTAAATTTGCAAAATTGTACCTTCAAAAGTAATTTTAATAAAATCAAATAAATTCAAGATTCAAAGGATGGTTTACACAGACTCGTCATTGAAATTTGAACTGGAATTACTCAGAATACCTGAGATCAATTTAAGTTAAATGATCAATTTATTTAAAGAAAAGAAAGTCGAAACTTTGTTTTTATTAAAATTATTTTTGATGGGTCTAGGCACGTATTCTTACTTGCATGTTAGATGCTTTTTAAATTCTTTCACTAAACAACTACGATAGCATTCACTGTATTCATCTTCACTGGAGCATTCATTTATTGGCGAATTAAGAAATTTGAACTAAAAATTTAAAATAAAATACGGTTATGAATAGTAACTTTAATTTTATTGGCAAAATCTTACTTTCTTATAATTTAAATAAATTTTTGATGTTTCACCAGGATATTGCATTCCTACCTGAAAGGGTTTTCCAAAATCATAGAATGTGAGGTAAAGCTAAGTTCAAAAAGGAAAAAAAAAAGAATACAAACCACAATTTTTTTTATTTAAATTACCCAATACGACCCTTTAGGACATAGGTAGTCGTAGGTTTTTTCCATTTTTACTGCTAGTTCTTGTCCAAGAAGTGAGTCACTTGTAGCTTTTGCTGCATAAATGAATTATTAAGGTGTATTGAAGTCGATGGTGCTATACTCTAACTCACTACAAGTTGTGCCTTTCTTCCATTGGGCGAGCCTAATTACTCCTAACTGTGTACTGCAGCAAACAATTTTAGAATTTTTTTTTCGACTACAATGTCTGTACATCAAGTGCAATTCTGGTGGTTTGGTCTATTTTTTTGTATCACTACACAAGTGAAATGGCTCGCCCAATGGGAGAAAGGCCCAACTTGTATTGAGTTAGAATATAAATGTTTTTATACTTACGAAACTGAAAAGTTGGGCACAATCCGCCATCCATGTTGGTTTGAGTCAAAACAACTGTCGTGTTTGAGTTGGAATATTCCTGCGCGAATTAAAGAGTTTAAATTACGATTTTTTCTTTAAATAAATAAAAATTCTTTTTATCTCTTTTTGCCTTGATTTTTACGCTCACTACTTCCTTCATCAAACTAGTTGCTTTCCAAAGTTCTTCTATGTGAAAACCGAGGGTTTTACGCATATTTTTTCATTACTTTTTATTACTTTTATTTGTATCGAGTTCATTTTCAGCATTTTGTAATTTGTAGTTTTGGTGTTTGTAATTTGCATTTATTTTCCCTTTAAACTTTACCTATTTACTGAGCAATAATCCCTACCTTCTCACCCTAAAACTTCACTTCTTCAACTTCCACTTGACCTTTCTTGGAATCAACTAATTGCGGTCAAATTATTTCCACTCTCCAATCAGAGAGCTCCACATACCCTTTTCCCCCTTTTTATTCTCTAGTCTGAAAATAAATCACCAGTGTTTTTTTATACAACTCAAGAGAAGGTCTCCTTTATTTTATTTCCTACATTTACCAAGGACTTTAAGATAATTTACAAGTGTGATTTCACATTTTGGTGCCGAAACCCAGGAAACCTTCGAATCTACATCTACATCTACAGCTAGAATCATCTAAAACTACCGAAAATGGTGAGAAATTACGATTTTAAGAAGAAGTCTTTTGCGGCGGCCATTACAGTCACGGAAACGCTAATCAACACGGCGACCACCGCGCTGACCGGCAACGCCGCCATCTTGAAGGACACTTTAGAAATATGGATCGACCAATTGGATTCAAAACAAAATCGTGCAGCAAAAGCGTTCGAAATAGCTTTAGAAAGCTCAAAAACGGACGCAGATGTTAGCTCACTCACCGAGGAAATGGACGCTTTGGACGATCGAGTGCTGGTGTTGAAAGCGGCTATAAAAAGGTATTCAAATCAATTATACCCAATTGTTATTTTGCCGCCAGTTGTGAACAATGCACCCGCGACGAACGGCGCCGCCAAATTCAAAAGAAAGGCACTCGAGATTCCAAAATTTGATGGCAAACATCCGGAAATTTGGAGCAGCTTCTGGAAAACGTTTTGTTTGCAAGTGAACGACGACGCCGACCTTGACGATACGCATAAATTCCTTCATCTGCGAGCGCATCTGACAGACGAGGCGTTGGAGGACATAAAAGGATTGGAAATCACCGACGCAAATTTCCTGATTGCAACAGAACGGCTAAAGAAAAAATATGGCGATCCGGTAGTATTAGAGAACAGATATTTAAACAATTTACTTTGCTTGCCACAAGTGCGTGACGAGAGTGACAATGAAGGACTGCAGCGTTTACATCGTCATGTTGAAATCAACGTAAAAAACTTGGACAATGTGGGGGTGAAATTAATTGAAATTCAAAAAACCTTATTTCCAGTGTTAGCATCGACGCTCCCCCGCACCCTAATTCGGGAATACGACCGAGAGAACGATGGAGATCGATCCGTTCCGAGACTAATGGCATGGCTGCAGAATTTCATAGCCAAAGAGGCGAAGTATGACATGATGCGGAAGAAATCAGACGTCCCACCAACCAAACCTCAACCTCAACAAACCAAAAATCCAAATAAAGAGGAGAAAAGGAAATGGGATCGAAAAGACAAGAAACACCATCCAAGTTCCGCATCAACAATGTCCGTAATAATTGATAAATGTCAGTTTTGCAGCTCAAAGGAACACATCCGTAGATTGTGCCCCCTCACCGCAGATCAAAGAAGGGAGAAAATAAAATCCAAAGGAATTTGCATGCGCTGCCTGGGCAAAGTGGCGCACAAGACGGAGGAATGTCGCACAAAAATGAAGTGTTTCAAATGCGATGGACCACACCACACGCAAGTTTGCAACACCCCAAAGAATGCAAACAGCAAAGAAGCCACCACCAAGGAGGTCCACAGCAACGCCGTGGTTAAAACTAGCCAGGAACAGTTCGAATTTTTGATGGTTGTCATGGCAAGATTGAGTGGCGACAAACTCCACACATCGAGCATCTGTTACATCGACGGCGGAGCCCAAAGAACATTTATCCGATCGGACGTGGCCAGAAAACTCAAACTAAAGAAGTTAGGTACCGAAAAAATTAACCTTTCTGTTTTTGGCAAAGATCCACAGTCCGTGACGTACAACCGAGTCCAGCTAACGATTCAACCAGCAAATGGAGCGAGTCCAGCCATCTCAATCGATGCCATAGAAATTCCTCAAGTCACAACAACTCCAACTGAAGTTCCCGATAAACAATTGGATGCAGAACTGAAAAAACGAGGGATTCAAGTACAATGCAGGCAAGCATCTCTTCACTCAAATGAAGTTGACATTTTGATAGGAGTGGACCACTACTGGAAATTAATGACGGGACAGACGGAATATATCGAAGACAACTTAATTGCTGTGAAAACCAAATTAGGATGGACGTTACACGGACGAACCACTCACGGCAAGCAAGTGATCGCTTCATCAACCCGCATAAACAAAATTAGCATTGTCCACTCATCTGACGAAATTCTACGCAAATTCTGGGAACTTGAAGCCATCGGGGTGCAACACGAGTCGCTTACATCAGTGGAAGACGCGGAAATTTTGGCGAAATTCGAAAAATCGATCAAATGGAATGGAAAAAACTATTCAGTCGAATTGCCATGGACTGTCAACCCAAATGAATTACAGGACAATTACCAAATTGCCGAACAAAGATTTTTAAACCTGCTTAGATGTTTCAGAAAGCAACCGAATTTATTTCTGGAATACAAAAAGGTGATTAGCGATCAATTGGCGCAAGGAATCGTAGAAGAAATACCACCAGATGCCAGCGAGGGACCAGTTTACTACATGCCCCATCGACCAGTAATTAAAGATGAGAGGCTGACAACAAAACTTCGGATTGTTTTCGACGCCTCGTCGCACAAAAAGGGACAACTGTCCCTAAATGACTGCTTGTCAAAAGGAACAAACCTCTTGCCATCTTTGATCTTCATTTTATTGAATTTTCGTTCCAGAAAGATAGCAATAATGTCGGACATCGTGAAGGCATTCCACATGATTGAAATTTGCATTTATTTTCCCTTTAAACTTTACCTATTTACTGAGCAATAATCCCTACCTTCTCACCCTAAAACTTCACTTCTTCAACTTCCACTTGACCTTTCTTGGAATCAACTAATTGCGGTCAAATTATTTCCACTCTCCAATCAGAGAGCTCCACATACCCTTTTCCCCCTTTTTATTCTCTAGTCTGAAAATAAATCACCAGTGTTTTTTTATACAACTCAAGAGAAGGTCTCCTTTATTTTATTTCCTACATTTACACTTTTCAAACCAAGGACTTTAAGATAATTTACAAGTGTGATTTCACATTTTATATTATAAGTTGGGATTTCCATAAGAGCGTGAAACTTCTTAGAGCATTTGTCGGCATCAGCTTTGACTTTTCCGTAAGTTTTATTCCTAAGTATGTCCATTTCTTTCGTATTTCTATTGCAGATCATCAAGCTTGGTAAAGCGACATCTTCCGATCCACTCGTTACATCAACAACCGTTGGATAACTAAAGTAATGCATTATCCTGTTGCAGGTCTGATAAGTGAGCAAGCACGTGCAAAATGAGAATAAAAGTAGCCAAAAGGTGTGATGCTTCGTCCAATGTCTTCTACTGCTTACGAAATCATCCAAACCAATTATATTACATCGAAGTTTGTTTTCATCATTTTTCATCAATTGGTTAATTGCCCGACGTAGTTCTCTCAATCTTAGCCCATTTCTTTTCACCGAATAATTATTCTGCATTGTATCGTTTACTTCTTCGTACAGAATTCAAACTATGGTTTCTAAGTCCCTATAAGGCCAATTAATGTCTTGTAATCAACTTGTAAGTACTGTGCAAGCTCTGTAGCCCGGACACACGCCCTGTCGAAAGGCCTGGACTGGGTACAAATTTAGTACCGGGAAATCTGGATGGGTCGGGCCACAGGGACAGACTATGGTGGGCCAGAGATGGTTCACAGGCCGGAAGGGGCACTTCCGGTTCCCAATTGGCGGCGCCAGGTTGCGCACGAGAAACACACGAGGTGCGCAAGAGCTGTGGAAGCGCCGTGTGTTGCAGTGACGTGACACAGACTGTGTGGGCAGCTGGTCAAAAGGCCACCGAGGAATTCCCGGTAGTCTGGTTCTACGTCTGGGCTACAGTGTGTAATTAGATGTAGGCCTATTACGAGTTTTTACCTGCTTTTGGTGGTGAGAAAAGGTAACAGCAAGTTATTTGTTGTCGAGTAGTGCTGAGTTCAGAATCAACTGTTCTTTGTTTCCTTGTGTAAACTTATTTTCCATAGTAACTCTTTGTACGATGATTATTAATGAATTGTCTTATTAACGTGTTTTCAGGTAGTAAAAGAAAGGCTTAATTAGATTTTGCTCGGTATATAATTATTTGCAGTGAATGTAGTGTTTAGTAAATTTGATCAGACACTTGTGACGGTGACGACCACAACTCCTATCGCATGATAGTACCGGGTATAAGTCGCGTGAAATAGTGAATAATACGAGATAAAATAAAGACAACAAGTTTCTCAAAACACTACATTTATTGTTGTCAAACAATAGAATCAAATCTAAAAGTTATACAATTCTAATGCCGACATTTGGCAAGTTAAATACAAGTTAAACTATACAAATAATTGGCTGTGAAACAGCCCTAAAATAATATGATTACGGTTAATGGTGATCCTGGGTTCGGGAACGGCAAAACGCCCGCTCGACCGAGATAAAGATGTCATCTATGCGTAGCCGGGCTGGCTGTGTCCTCGCGGCTTCCGTCGGTGCTCCGTAATCGTGAAACTGGTTCCTTCGCGCTCCTTCGCGTTCCTGGTTCGTATCTGGTGTAATGGTGTTTAGTTCGATCCGGGAGGTGCGGTTGACTCATGTGCACCGCCACAACTAGGGTTGGAAATTGGTAATGAATAAATGAAGTCATTTATTCGCCAAGGTTCCGCTTGCGAATTATATTTAATTCGCGATGTTGTGAGTTTAATAAATTAACTCAATAAATTGTATTCAATTTATTGTTACGAATTTGATTCGTCATACAGTGAAATAAGTCTCGTGACTTACTTCGGTTGTTAACTTGTTGCCAAGTTTAAACAATTAAGGTGTATTTATCAACTACAAAATATAATAAAGGTTAAACATCGCAACACACAATTGCCGTCAAAGTTCGCCTTGCTGAGCAGAACAGTATCGCGCGTGCCCTAAATAACAGTGCGGTGAGAGACGGCACTGATATTCAGGGGGATATAGCCCGCAGTTCTGCACAACAGAATTAATCACCCGAGATACTACTCATAAGTAGACTGCTTTGGCACCATCACCGAAGAGATATAACTTTCCCAAACACATAGTGCTACTGGCGGTAACTGCATGTTTTGCATGCAGACTGCTTTGGCACCATCAAGTGATGGAGTCAATCTCTTTCAGTAACAGTGCTACTAACGGTTACTAAATACTTTGGTATCACACGTGATTCTATTGTCCGACCACGAGGATACTTATGCGGGAGGCTTTCTCCTCGGCAAGACCGTTTGACGGAAACATTAACAGTCCGAACTTCGCCTTCAGTTGACGGGGGTTGCATGGCTCAGCAGAGCCATGCTATGCATGGTCCGGTAGGACCATGCCCTGAGTAAGAAACGGCTATTTGACATGCGGAACATACCAAATAACCAGAAAACAAGACTAACTTAACTTCCTGTTGTCAGGGAGTTTTATACTCGGTGGGATTAGGTTCCACCAATCTCGTATCGCAGGAAGTGGATACGGAGATGCAAATTGGGATTATGCTAATCTTTTAGCATAAACCGGAACTGGATACCGGGGACAGGAAATGGATACACAGAACGGAAATGCATTCTGAAAATGGGTTTCATGTCGCGTACCCGTGATAAAGCAAGAATACCTGCTTTATCTGATTAAATATTGATAATATAACTTTATATTATCGATTTAAATCACATTTATTCGTATCAAACATAATAATATGTTTGTGAACTTTTTCTACGCAAAATAGTAAGTTCGAGGTTGAATTTGCCGCTAGTACTAGTGGCGCCATCTATTGCTAATTTGTCACACATCCCCCTTAATAACTAAACATATACTCTTATATTTTATGTTATTCTTTAGGAATATCATTTGTGTCAAATTCATCCATATTAATAAATATTTTATTTCCAATATTTATAAGGCCCATGAGTGTTTTTAATAAACATGTTCTTATCCTTAGGATGCTCAAAAATTGTTTTTATTTTTTTTTCTTTCAGAGACGGTTATAAAAATAATTTGGTTACTAAAACAATAAACATGAAGTCATTCTCTCATAACGAAGAAGTACTTCTTACAAAAAAATCTTAGTTAAAGTAATTTTTTGGTTACATAATATATTCTTTTATCACAGAATCAAACAAATAAATTGTTATTATTATTATATATTTTTTTTTTTAAAATTCGATACAGCTTAATCTTGACCTTTTTCGGTCTCCGTGGCGGGCTTTTGCCTATCCTTCGAAGAGGAACCTTTGCCACGTTTCTTGGCGGGAAGAGGTTCTTCCGGTTGCCGATCTATGAAGAAGGCAGTGGTCGCAACAACTTCCGTGGCGATGGGAGTCTCGGGTGCTTTATCCCCTGCTTCAGGCTGATCAGTCGATCCGTCTTCTTCATTGATCATCTTTTTGAGATCTTCGTAGATGTCAATCACCGGGGGCAAAACCAAAATCCAGCCTTCACATATTTGGTTTTTCAGTTCATCTGCGATTTTTCCCACGAGCAGATTCCAAAGATGCTCCAAAATGTTGAAGCCCTCAACGCGACGTGGATTCAAGATCATTTGCATGATCCTGGTCACATATCCTACTGTTATTTGATCGGGTAGACCCGTAACCAATTGACGAGAAATGATAATTGCAAGTCGAGCCACGATGGGGTAGTAGTATTCAACCTCCCAAACAAATAACTGTCCTATCTTGGTGTTCGGAAGAACTTGGTAAGGTTCAATCAAGAACTCGTTCGAAATTCCGTGCTCCACAACGTTTGGCATGGGGACTAGTGCGGCTTCGTCCGTTTGAGTCGCATTATCTACACAGACAATACTTGGCATTTTTTCCAAACCCATTTGAAGGCCAAGGGGCGTTCTTCGCGAATTCATAAATTCAGGATCCTCGTATACAGCTTTGCCATCGTTGGATAATAAAGCTTTACAAAGGTGGCAGGTTGCCCATTTTCGGGGTTCTGGATCGAACAACCCTTTAATCACGAACGAAACAAACTTGGGGTTCCAGGGTTGGATTTTTAATCGTCGTTTCGTTCCGAGACAATTCCCGCACGATGCCAAATGGCATCCTGTCCCGGAGCCGGACATCCAGCCTACCCCGAAACAGAAAGGGCACGGTATTTCGCCCTTCGCGAGCTCCAAATTGTCGTGTGGAATTCCCATTTCCAGGTCGCGATCGCAGGCGGCTTTTCGACGTAGTGTCTTTTCTTGCTTACTAGCTGCTCTTTGTTGAGCAGTCATCGGCTGCAGTTTGGGGGCTCTGGTGGACACAACCGTACGTTTCCCTCTAGCCGTATTATATCTAGGAGTATACACTACTTCGCGCGAAGTCGTGGGTGGCGGCGAGTCGTAATGAACGTACTCTCGCTGTTTGCGTTTGTTGTCTTGATGGCGGTTTCCCTCGGGATTTCGATTCGCCTCTAATTTGACAATCTCGTCCAGACTTCTCTCATGAGAGGTCGACGAATCTTCCATTCGACTCGTACTTGGTTTATGGATCGGCTGTAACGGATGGCTTTTGGAGAAACTATCCTTTTTTGGTATAATGAAGGTTTCTTGTGTAACCTCCATCGCTGTTTTGGGTACAGCCGTTTTTGGGCGAATTTCCTTTGGGAGAGCATCTGGGTTGTTTCGGGCCCAGGTTAATATGTCCCATCCTTTTTGGTCGAGCACAATAGGAGTGTTTGGTGCTCCCGGGATCGTTACGATGGTCGGGTTGACCGTGGGCGTATTGTCTTCCTCTGAAGAGCTCGATTGAATCACAATTCGCCGCTTTTTAATTGGTATCTTCTTGACCATAATTCTACAAATATAAAAAACGTCTTAGTTTTATTTGCAATACTTTGGTATGCGCGCGCCCTCTATTGAGAAAACGCGTAACTGAATTTACGAATTTTATAATTATAATTCGTTATAATTTTATATTTTCGTGTATTGATAATTTTATCGAACTTACGAAAATGTCCTGCTTCCTTTAGAAGCGTATCTTGTGGAATTATGAGTGTAGTCGCCTCGACGACAACTTGGAGTTTAGAGCACGTGGCTTTCAAATCCTCCGCCGCTAATAAACGAATTCCGCTGGTTCGTATTTCTTCGAATATTCAAAGAAATTTCATGATATATATATATAACTTTATATGCATAATCATAATACCTGTATTCGTTGATTAACAGCTAACAATGTCAACGCGTTTGACCGTGATTTTTGTTGAATTCGACGAAGTTCTTCTTCTCTCACGTGTGTGTTAGAAGACTGAATATAGAACGAATCTTTTACTCTCCACCCGGGGTCATAATTTATCAGGTGACTTCGCGAATTTTGATTTGAATATTCAATAACTGATTTAAATCAATATCTTTTAGAATATTCTTTTTATATTTAGAGTCGTTTAACGACGTTCTTGAACCATCTGCACAAAATCCGTAGTATATTTCGGATTTGGCTTCGAAGTTCTTTTCGGTCTCGAGATTATCTCCGGAAGGTCAGCTGTTCGCTTCCGTTTATTTGAGTTATTACTTCGTGGGTCGATAATCTCGTCTCCATTTTCATTTGAGGTAGGAATTATTCTTTCTTCTGGTTCAAGACTTTCTTGAGGAAGTTCTTCCATATCTTTTTCAAGATTTTCACGAGAGGTTTCTTCCATATCTTGATTATCTAATTCTTGTGAATTAGATTTGTTAAATTCGGAATTTGCCGACATCCAATCAGGGTTTGGATGATCTTCCAGTTTTCCTTTTTTCTGACCCAGGGTCCATGTCTCAATCGGGTATGAAGGGATATACGGGGTGAGATCATCCGTATTTATTGATGGTTCAATTGAATCATCTAATAATTTTCGTAAGGTGTATGCACCTCCTGTTAGTACGGCCGTGATTTCCCACGGTCCGTCTCGTTTTTCCGCAAATCCTTTAGTAATACCTTTGTCTTGATTGGAAAGAATATGTGTATTCTTCCAGACTAAATCACCTACTTCATATTTGCAAATATGAAATTTATTGCGGTGAATTCTGTCGTGTTTCTCGTAATTTAGTTGGATTCTACGGTGCATTTCTTGGTGTGCTCTCCGTAAAATCCCGAGTAAATTAAACACGAATTCCTCAGGGTTATTTTTATCGAATTTATTCGCGTGTTGAATAATTCGCGGGTCGAAAGGTAGTGTTACTATTCTTCCCGTATTTAATAAAAATGGCGTCGATCCGGTTGCTTCGGATTTTGCCGTTCTGGATGCAAATGCAAATTCATTCAGAAAACGTGGCCAGTGAGAGTGCACATCAGAATAAATCGCAAGCATTATTTTGATATCTCTGTTTGCCCGTTCTGTGGGGTTGGCCTGAGCATGATAAGGACTTATATGAGTCATTTTAATGTTATGCCTTTTGCAGAAACCCTCATAGATGGTTGATGCGAACTGTTTTCCATTATCACTGATAATTTTCCTGGGGTATCCCCATCTATGTACGATATCACCTAACTTTGTTATAATTGCTTCACTTGAAGCTTTGCTTAATGGGGCTAATTCTACCCATTTAGTACATTGATCGATTCCTACTAAAATATATTTATGTTGGTATTGACCAGCGGGTTTGGGACCCATGAAGTCTAAACAAAGAACTTCCCATGGCTGTGCCATATTGTGAGGAGTATAACTCGCTCTGTTTTTGCGGTGTTGACTAGGTTTGTATTGTTGGCAATGAACACAACTACGAACATAATTGCACGTGTCTTTGCTCATTTTAGGCCAATAATAGATGAGTTTCGCTCGTTCGAGCGTTTTACTCATCCCCGCGTGTCCACTTAACGGATGTCCGTGGCATGCGAACAACACTCGTCGTACTAACGAAGGTGGAATCACCGCTTTAAATCCGTTGCCGGAATCATTTAATTCTTCTTCAAATGTTGGTTTGAAGAAGATTAACATTTCAGAGTCATTACTATTCTCATCTTCATTATCATGATTTTCTTTGAAATCTAGTTGGTAGCCTTTGATGTCTTTCATCCATCGCTTAGTTTTCTTATTCCTTCTTTGCTCAACTTCATCTAATTTTAGATGAGTTATTATTTTTCTACATTCATAGTCTTTGAGCTGAGCTTCGATGATTTCTGCTCTGGTAGGAGGAACTATACTTAGTACTTCGGTTAAAGCACTAAATAAAGTTTCTGGTTCTACATGACCTTTCTCCCCCTTTTCCAAAGAATTATTTAATTTTTTGGAATAATCAAACTTTACTGACACGTTTGTTAAGAACTGACAGGGTTTTGGTTCTTCTCTACGAGTAACTTCTTTATTTCCGTCCCATTCGGGCCAGAATTGAGTTATTTCTGTGGGTTCGATGTAATCATCCTTCGGAATGTCTTCAATACTCAAAGGAGCTCTTGAAAATGCGTCTGCGACTTGATTTTGAGTACCACGACGATACTTAATCTTAAAGGCGCCACATTGCAGTTTAATTGCCCATCGGCCAAAACGACCAGAAGGTTCTGGCGTTCCCATTAGCCATTTTAAGGCTTCTGCATCTGACTCCAGGGTGAAAGACGTGTATTCTATGTAGGGGCGGAAACGTTCTACAGCCCATACTACCGCTAGACACTCTAGTTCGGGAGTAGTGTAACGTTGCTCGGCTCCTCGAAGTACGCGACTAGCGTAAGCTACGGGTCTTGGAGTTTTAATCCATTTGTCCTTGTTTTTATCAAGAAAGTCCACATCTTGGCATAACACCGCTCCTAATCCTGAATGTGAAGCATCTGTTAGAATCACAAAGGGTTCGAGCATGTTAGGCATTAACAAAACTTGAGTTTCGTCGCATAAAATGTCTTTAATTCTTTCGAAAGCGTCTATTTGCTCTTGTCCCCAGACAAAGGTTGCTTTCTCGTGCATTATGCTAGTCAGTGGAGTAGCAATTTCACCGTGGTTAGGAATAAACTTCCTAAAGAAATTTGCCAACCCGTGAAACCTTTGTACATCTTTCGATGTTTTTGGGGTGGGAAATTTTCGTACTGACGCGATTTTATCAGGATCCGGGGCCAATCCATTCGGAGTGATTAAGTGTCCCAGAAATTTTAGCGTAGTTCTGCCGAACTTAGACTTTTCTTTATTTACGGACAAGTTTGCTTTGTCTAGTCGTTCTAATACATCTTTAATGTGACCGAGATGTTGATCCCAAGTCTGAGAAAAGATAATTACATCGTCTAAATAGACTAATGCGTGTTTATATAACGCGTCACCCATAACTTGTTCCATTAGGGCTTGAAATGTACAAGGCGCGTTACATAACCCAAATGGCATACGTACAAATTGATAGTTGCCTTTCGGAGTATAGAAAGCAGTTTTCTGCTTATCTTCGTCTTCCATCTCTACTTGATAATATCCTTTTGTAAGGTCAAGTGAGGTGAAGTATTTTGCCTGATTAGTATTGTGCATGAGCAAATCAATACTGGGCATTTGGATTGCATTGATTTCGGTGATCGCATTTAACCATCGGAAATCAATACATAACCTATATGTGCCATTTGGTTTGGCAACTATTACGGGATGACTTATGTAAGGTCCCGTAGATTTCTCAATGAGATTCTCTGCTTCTAGCTCTTCAACTAGTTTGGTCATAATCGCAATTTTAGCTGGATTGTACATGCGAAACGGTTGTTTTTTCCATTTCGCGTCCTTTTTAAACGTAATTTTATGCTTAGTAAGGTTCGTACAACCAACTTTGTCCCGAAAGACGTGCTTGATTCCGGAAATTACTTCTAGTAATTTGGTCTTATCCTCGTCGGAACAATCACAATCTTTCACCAACAATTCTTCCCAATTGTCGGGTGTATGAGTGACTGTTCCGTCGTCTTTTAGTGTGCGTAACCTCGCTAGACTGTCATTAAATTCGTTATCCACGTAAGGCGCAGTCCAACCAGGTTTGTTGTCACAGTCAAATACAGCTCGTGCTGGATTTAAATTAATTGTTGTACGACGCATAAAATTGTGTCCTAAAATTAGGCCACACACGTTTCGGTCTAAAATGATGAAATTCATTGGAGTGAATTCTACTCCATCTGCCCATTGAACACAAAGGGTTATTTGTCCTAGCGGGATATGAGTTATGCCGACGGCACAAACTTTCATATTTCGGGGGCAATCTTGAATGAAGTCAGGGGAGGCACAAGTACTGTCAAGTAATTGTAATCCAATAAAACATTGGGTGGCTCCTGAATCCATTAAAGCATTATAGGTGAGTCCACCTATTGTTATTTTCATTCGGGGGTCGTCGCTACTGTTTCCCAAACGTTTGATGTGTTCAACTACTTCAGCTCTCTTGAGCTGATGTTCTTTGACATATTTACGAAGTCTATGATGTCTAGATAATTTCGAGGAGATATCTAAATTTTCCATCATTGCTTCCAAACTTTCGCATACTCCTCCACTAGAACTAGTGGTTTCCTCTCGAACAGGAGGATTTGTAGCGCTTTCAATTATTGCATTCAAGGACTCTCGCCAAGATTCGTCCCCCTTATCCGCAGGAAAGAGGTCGTCATCGAATGATGTAAATGGATTTTCGGTCTCTTCCATCGAAAAAGGAGTGTTGGGATAAGGTTCCTTAAATACATACTTTGGATTCCTTTTCCTAGTTCTACGATTAGGTCGTTTAATTTCCTCATCCTGAATTACTAATTTATTCAGAGTTTCGTTTAGAACATTTTCTATTTCTGAGGACAATGTATTACTCTGGTTTTTTAGGGGGTTTTCGGTAACCCCCTCTACTAGTTTTTTTGGAGCCGGTGGACCTTCAATCGCCAAAGGCGGAGTGGTCGCATTTTTTGGATCCAAAAATTTAGTGAATAGATCCGACATGGATTTTGTCATACTAGTTTGCATAGTAGTTTTGAAATCTTCAAGTTTTTGATCCAAAGATTCAGCGGTTACCCAATTTTGTCTCTGTCGTTTAAAAAGATCAGAGGCGGGGTTGGTATTGGTATTATTACCAGTACCTTGGGGTTTGTCCTGAACAAATTTTCTTTTTTGTAACAAAGGACATTCCCTCTTAAAGTGTCCTGGTTGATTGCAATGGAAACATTTTCCAGTTGCTTTCTCCGATAGGGCACATACCATGTTGTTGAATCCAACATCGTTTTCAAGATTGTCTGTCTCGTCAGATTCCATAGGTACAACTTCTGGTTCGGCGTTCAACGTCTGAGTAGATCGTATGAGTGGGCGCGAACTCCTGGCGTCTTTACCTCTTTGAGTATTTGACGGGACAGTTTCGTCCTCTTTATTGGCAATAGTGTCCACACTAGCGTTTTGGGCTTCGAAAAGAGCCCTATTCTGTCGGACAAATTGAAATATGTCATTGAATGATTCTTCATAGAGACCTCTATCGATTATTCGATTGTAACTAACTAAGTTCAAATTCTCGAGAAGAGTGGGAGCTTCATCTCTTTTTGAATAAGATCCTTGAGCTTGTTTAAATCTCAAAAGAAATGTATAGAGTGGCTCTTCTGGGCCCTGGATTAAATTTCGAAGCTTTCGGGCTCGAGTGACAGGGATCATGTCAAACTCCGCCAAAAATAACTTTTCGAAAGTTTTCCAGTCAACAAATTTGTCGATGTTATCGGTATGCCATTCGTGGGCTATACCAGATAAATAAGTTGGTATTCCGCGTTTTACCATCTCATCCAGGGTTAAACCTTTAGCGACAGCGACTGTTTTGGCTGTGGCTAGAAATTTAGCCACTTCTTTCTGTTTCCCATCGAAAACAGGCATATCCTGACCTTTGAAAAAGGTTTTGCTCGAATTGTTTGCATTATTATTTTGCTGTGCATTATTCTGCATAAATTGTTGTACTTGATGTGCACAATCAGTTTGAATATTTCGCACATAGGTAAGGATGGTTCCCAAGTCGTCGGTAGAAAATCTCGCTTGAGATGAACTACCATCGGAGGATGCCGAACCAGAATTTTGTTCAAAATTGGGCAGATTTCCCTTAGGGACCTGATTGTCCTGGGGGATTTCTTTCCTTGGAGGAACATAATTCTCATGCTGTGTATGATTGCCAGATGGTACATGTTGTCCATGTGGAACACTACTTTTATTTTGTACACGTTCTGGGGGTGTCTGATTTGAACGAGTCTTTCCCGCCGGTAAATTTTGAATAACGGGGGACGGTGAGATCGGATCGGATCTCCTTGGAGTTCGATTTGACACTTTTTTTGACTGTGTTGGGGGGACAAACTGTCCTTTCCCCGGTGTCGGGGGGACATAATGTCTATTTCCAGATGTTGGAGTAACATACTGTCTATGTCCCGAGTTTTGGGAGATATTTTGTCTATTCCCTGAAGTTTGGGGGATAAAACCCGAATTACTATTGTTAATCATTCGATTAACACTAGTCGATCTAGACCTTGGTTTGGCTAGATTTAAAGGACTATTAGAACTGGGTGTTCTTTGTCCAGAACTTTGTTGACTACGGGATCGGCTAAACGATGGTTCGCGTACCATTCTATCGTTTAGCTGGGGAGTCGACACTATCCGGGCTTGATATCCCAACCTCTTTTTAGGAGAGGGAAAGTCCAGCTTACGATTCGTGGGAATCGTTTTTCGTGGGGTTCGGTGTGAAGTCCGCGAATGCCGACTTTCGTTCTCCGAATCTTCATCTTCATCGGGTCTAATTCTCTGATTTCTTTTCTCAAGTACGCGTACATGATTAACCGCTTCGGTTATTGTTTTGAAATCAACCCGATTCAGATTATAGAGTTGACAGTACTCTGTCAAATCGTCCGGAATTAAATCCGTTTGGTCTTCGAGTCGGACGTAACTATTTTCCAAGTTTCCGTCATCGACTTCTCGTTCATTCATATGAATGTTTTCGTCAGACATAATAAAAGGTTCTAAATTCTTTATTTCTAAAGAACGATAACACACTTTATAAAAATACACTTCAAAATAACAATACACTTCGATAAGGTTAAGCTTAAACTCCACGTGGTGGTTAAACGTGTTAAACTATCGATAAATTTTAAACAATCAAATGAATCCTACTACAAGTAAACTAGCGTCGGGTGAGAAGGCGCTTTAAACTATTTGTTAAAATAATAGGTGAAATACACTTAACTTTAGCTGGTTTACGGCGTGGAAAATTCGAATCGGGACTGAACGGGACGGCGTGGTCAAGATGGCTACTGGAGCACGTGTCTGCAGGTCTGGTCTGGATACGAATGGTCGTCTGTAGTCTGGATCCGCGTGGCATCGAGGATCGATAATCCTTTAATCCCTCGACACTTTATTGGTGGAAAGTTATTTTATCCAATGATAAAATGGAAACTAATCCTTTATTTTAGTAGTTTTCTACTACGTCCGCACTTTGGCCTGGTCAATCTCGTTACTGATTGGATATTTCTTACGAAAATATTCAACTAACATTGAAATTTTACCAAGCTTTTTTCGTGAAAATTAAAATTAATTTTACTTCGATTTTAAGTGTTTTTTCAACACAACGAAACTTTCCCTTTAATGTTAGAGTTCTCACGAACCCCAACGTTCTTAAAGAGAATTCCCTACTTCGCAAAAGCAGAGACATCTAAAAATGTTTTGAAATGTTATAATCTTTATTTATCTCAATTTTCACTTTTATTTAAATTCGATAAATTTAAAACTGTGCAACCTATCTCGGTGGGACCTCCACGTGTGACGGTGACGACCACAACTCCTATCGCATGATAGTACCGGGTATAAGTCGCGTGAAATAGTGAATAATACGAGATAAAATAAAGACAACAAGTTTCTCAAAACACTACATTTATTGTTGTCAAACAATAGAATCAAATCTAAAAGTTATACAATTCTAATGCCGACATTTGGCAAGTTAAATACAAGTTAAACTATACAAATAATTGGCTGTGAAACAGCCCTAAAATAATATGATTACGGTTAATGGTGATCCTGGGTTCGGGAACGGCAAAACGCCCGCTCGACCGAGATAAAGATGTCATCTATGCGTAGCCGGGCTGGCTGTGTCCTCGCGGCTTCCGTCGGTGCTCCGTAATCGTGAAACTGGTTCCTTCGCGCTCCTTCGCGTTCCTGGTTCGTATCTGGTGTAATGGTGTTTAGTTCGATCCGGGAGGTGCGGTTGACTCATGTGCACCGCCACAACTAGGGTTGGAAATTGGTAATGAATAAATGAAGTCATTTATTCGCCAAGGTTCCGCTTGCGAATTATATTTAATTCGCGATGTTGTGAGTTTAATAAATTAACTCAATAAATTGTATTCAATTTATTGTTACGAATTTGATTCGTCATACAGTGAAATAAGTCTCGTGACTTACTTCGGTTGTTAACTTGTTGCCAAGTTTAAACAATTAAGGTGTATTTATCAACTACAAAATATAATAAAGGTTAAACATCGCAACACACAATTGCCGTCAAAGTTCGCCTTGCTGAGCAGAACAGTATCGCGCGTGCCCTAAATAACAGTGCGGTGAGAGACGGCACTGATATTCAGGGGGATATAGCCCGCAGTTCTGCACAACAGAATTAATCACCCGAGATACTACTCATAAGTAGACTGCTTTGGCACCATCACCGAAGAGATATAACTTTCCCAAACACATAGTGCTATTGGCGGTAACTGCATGTTTTGCATGCAGACTGCTTTGGCACCATCAAGTGATGGAGTCAATCTCTTTCAGTAACAGTGCTACTAACGGTTACTAAATACTTTGGTATCACACGTGATTCTATTGTCCGACCACGAGGATACTTATGCGGGAGGCTTTCTCCTCAGCAAGACCGTTTGACGGAAACATTAACAGTCCGAACTTCGCCTTCAGTTGACGGGGGTTGCATGGCTCAGCAGAGCCATGCTATGCATGGTCCGGTAGGACCATGCCCTGAGTAAGAAACGGCTATTTGACATGCGGAACATACCAAATAACCAGAAAACAAGACTAACTTAACTTCCTGTTGTCAGGGAGTTTTATACTCGGTGGGATTAGGTTCCACCAATCTCGTATCGCAGGAAGTGGATACGGAGATGCAAATTGGGATTATGCTAATCTTTTAGCATAAACCGGAACTGGATACCGGGGACAGGAAATGGATACACAGAACGGAAATGCATTCTGAAAATGGGTTTCATGTCGCGTACCCGTGATAAAGCAAGAATACCTGCTTTATCTGATTAAATATTGATAATATAACTTTATATTATCGATTTAAATCACATTTATTCGTATCAAACATAATGATATGTTTGTGAACTTTTTCTACGCAAAATAGTAAGTTCGAGGTTGAATTTGCCGCTAGTACTAGTGGCGCCATCTATTGCTAATTTGTCACACACTGTGTACGCTTTGGCGTATCTAGAACGCCCCATTGTATTTTACACGCACAAGTTAATTGGATTTCGGGGAAAATGAATTATTAATTACGATACTAATCGTTTCAATCGTGTTTTAAATGGAGTTCGTGCGGTTGGTTTTCGCAGTTTGGTAAGCGCCACCACATGACGATAAACAGAATTAAATACAATTTTGAAAAATATTAGAATTAAAATTTAAACAACAATTTTTTAACTTTATCAAAATCTGCCGAAAATTCTAAAATTCGACTGCAGTGGATGGAAATTAAACATTTAAAAAAATGTATATTTTGCTTTTCGCTATCTAGATATAAATATCAAAATCTGCCACCAGACGCCACCAGACGCCACCCGTGCATGATACCTCCCGTGTGTAGTGTTTTAAACCTAAAAATCGTGCGGTTTTGGGCGATAATTGTACACGTGGCGGAGTATTTCTTTATATTTAGCACCATGCTAACACAAAGGTTAAACTCGAATCGAATTTCAAATACAAATTGAACATCTAAGGGTCAAAGGTTGACAGCGAAAAATCTAATCAAAGCGCTCACCCAGTGCAATGATGGCGGACAAAGCGCTAACAAAACCTCGGTTTGTTTACCCTTGCAAATTTACATTTAACCAAGTAACTGATTTGTATTTCTTGTTTCAGGTTCAGTATTAATTTCATCGTTCGGTTTGGCGTCTTTCGAGCTTGATGTTATTTCCAAGTTGCTGCTCCGTCGGGAGTATATTATTTTTGTTTTTACTTTTCGTCTTGCTGTTTTGTAAGGTTTGTCCAATTAAGCTAAAATTATCACACA